>PVKU01000322.1:496695-548993 GCA_004027475.1 Anoura caudifer | reverse complement strand
ACCATTCTGGGGGTTATCTGCAAAACCATTGCTATGCAAAACAACTCAATGGCCCTGCTCCATTTGTCCCTTCCCCCAACTCATACCTGTGGGGGAGGGGGTGAGGACATCTTATATGTCCCTCTAATATTTCCTGGACACCGTGAGTTCTGGGCCCCATTCCAACTCCCTTTTGGGGCCCCCCTCTTGGCTGCACCCTATTACAAGAAGAGATGGTGAACTTCCGTGCCATTTCCGGGAGCTCTGTTCTCCCAGTACCCCTGTGTGCCCTCCAACCCAGAAACTCTCCAAACCCCATTCTTCAGGTTTTGATGGAAGCTCCATTATATAGACATGATTGATTAAGTAATGTGCTGTTAGTGATTGAACTTGATCTCCAGCCCCTTCTTCCTCCCCAGAGGTCAGGGGATGGGACTGAAAGTACCAACCCTCAAAAGACACTTTGATTACTCTCAACGCTAAGGAAATTCTGAGGATTTTGGAAGCTGTGAACCAGAAAGTTTGGAAGAACAGCAAAAGTATACAAGAGATATATGTTTTGTCATTTGAATGACAGATAGATGTATCTGTTTTTCTTGCTACAATAAGATCTTTTTTGAGGGAGGAAATTAAGCACTAAGTATTTTGCCAGAAGTTTCGTGGAGCTTAGCAGATAGAGGTGCTCAAAAATGTGGAGGGAAGAAAAAGGAAGAGAGGGATGAACAGGAAGAAAAGTATGAAGAGAAAAGAGGGATCCCAGGCCAGGAGGTGAACTGTCTCCCAATTATGCAGGGAGATGGAGCCTACAACTGGCAGAAGAGACGCCCCCAGAACACAACTCATATCTTTAATGACCCCACATCATTCTACTTTAGCAATGCCAGTGACTCAGGAAAGGACAATCTTTTTATAATGACAGGGAGCAGTGAAGTGCTGGTAGATGTGCCACCAACTGGCCACCTCCTAGCCTCTGGCGGGAATTTCAATGAAAATAAACCTGCATCCCACAATACCAGCCTCCAACTTCCTGGTTTGGCCTAACAGCCAATGGGGTGGATAAGACAATCTCCATGGACATTTTTCACTATTTTCTGTTACTGCACACACAAATTAATGTCAATAATAACGGCTAGTGTTAATAACCTCATCCATATGAGCACAGTGTCGAGTGGGCACCTACTACACCCACGGGCAGTGGGCTAGGTGTTTGCCACAAGCTCTGCCAGAGCTGACGGAAACCCAGACACAGTTCACATTTACGCAATCGAGGGGCCATTTACTTTTTACTGGTGAACACAAATACCAATGATTTCTTTTTTAATTTTATTTTAATTGTTGTTCTTGTACAGTTTTCTGTCTTTTACTCCCAGCCCAGCCCACCACCCCAGCCCTCCCCACCTCCCTCCCATTTCCACACTCCCCTAGTTTTTGTCCATGTGTCTTATACTTGTTGCTCTAAACCCTTCCCCCTTTCCCCTGAAATTCCCTCCCCTCTCCCCTCTGGAGACTGTCAGCCTGTTCTCAATTTCAGTGTCTTTGGTTATATTTTGCTTACTTGTTTGTTTTGTTGATTAGTTTCCTGTTAAAAGTAAGATCATATGGTATTTGTCTTTCACTGCCTGGCTTATTTCACTTAGCATAATGCTCTCCAGTTCCAACTATGCTGTGGCGAAGGGTAGGAGCTCTTTCTTTCTCTTGATTCCAGAGAAGCAAAGGCGTATGAAAGGAGAGCAGTGTGCTGCAGAAAGGGGAACAGTGAGCGGTGATTTGTTGTGTGATACTTACTAACTAGTAACTCCCCAGATCAGGGTCTAGTCTAGAAAAGGAGGACTCTGCTCTCCAACCCAATGTGCCCATGATTCCCTGGGACTCTTGTTGAAAGCCCAGCTCTGGCTCAGCGGGTCTGGGTTGGGAAGGCTGTGTTTCAAAGGTGCTCCCTGGAGGGCATAGTGCTGCTGTTCCTTGGGTGACCTTTGCTGTAGAAAGGATCTAGATCCCCTATAAGGTAACCCTTAGATCTAAAGCTGTGAACTAAAGAAGAGATTGTCTGGAGGCCATGTGATGGTCTCTGAATTAGTTTCATACACTCTGCCCCCAGCAAAAGCCTCCCGAGGTGTCTCTCCTCGGGACCCTATGAGTCAACGGTGGAAGTTGCAGAGACTTGCTCCCATCTAGCCTGCAAGAAGAAAAACCATTGGAGAGGAAGCAGAAATGTGAATGTCACAGAATCTGCGCAATCCTGGTGATTTCCAAGGTTACATTCTCTGCCATGAAAATTTGTGACATATTTCAAAGTCCTGTGTAATTCTCAAATCCTCCTTTCCCTTCCTGCCTCCCACCCACACTGCCACACAACTCATTTTTTTTTAAAATATCCCTTAGAGGCAATCCAGAGCTCCGAGTGTGGTTGAGGGAGGGGGCCTGTCAAGATGTGAGTAGCTCAAATTCACTTTTTCCCTTCAGATCCTGGCCTGTTCTAATACATTACAGACTGCAGCTCACTAAGAAGGAAAAGAGAAATTGTGAGGCCTTCCCCTTTCAATTCCCCAAACAGTGGCTTTCCAAGTTGCATGCTAACACCAAGTTTACATGAGTAAAACAAACAAACAAAAAAAAAAACACAACAAAAACAACTTTGGATGAAAGAATATTCCTGAATCATTAAGCCAGTCATGCTAGCTTATTATGCATCCTCAGTATTGACTAAAAAAGTTCATCTCTAATGTAAGAAAATAAAATAGCGTGTTTTGCTGTAATATGTTTGAGCTTTGACTGACATTTCATTTGTTCAGAAGGGTTTTTTTTTTCCCACTTGCCTGTCAAGAGGCGTTGGCAAAGCTGTGTGTAATCAACTTTTTCATTCCACCTGGCAAGGACTATTAGCTGCTAAGACAGGAGTTGCACAGCGCCTTTGTCATGGGTTTCGATACGTGGCATATGGATGGATATACGGCAGTGAAACAGGAAGTTTTTAATGAGCCACCTCTGCCCCCAAATGTGACCTGCTTGAAGACTTTTCAAACTTGAACTCCTCGGATCTCTCAGCTGCCGTTTGCAAGGGGGAAAGGAATTAAGTCACAGCAAATCCTTATCCTGGGTCTGCAAATATCACTCTGGTGCCAGGGGCCTCCATTTCCCCCTCTGGAAGACGGTGATGGAAATGACCTACCTTACTTAATCAGTGTTTGTCATACCTGGTTAGCCCCTCAGGCCACAGCAGCCAGGCTTCGCTAAGAATGGAAAGTCTTCTACTGTGGGCTTTTAGCCCCGCCGCCTCTGGGAGGGTTCAGCAGCTCACAGCTGACCACATGGTGATTTCCACTCCCATCCAGCCTGGGTGGATGGAAAATACGGAGCTATGGGAGGCAGTTAAAAATGAGCCATGGTTCAATGGGCGACCCAGGGGAGCACAACATGGAAAATGGGACAAATAAAATACTGTGTATTTTTAACTCATAAATAGGCCAGCAAAACTATATTCAGTCTTTGTAAAGTGTTCTGAAATAAGTCCACCAGTAATATCCTGTTTTGCCTAGCCACCCCCCTATTTTAATGCATTTTATTTTCCTATATGCAGAAATAATAAGAGGTTAGATAATGACTCTACATTTAAAAGGAAATAAAGAGTTTAAGTAATTCTTTTGACTGCTTGAATTGTTATGGTTACTTAACTCTAATCACCTGGGTATTTCAGGAAAGGTTTTATGTACCACCTGGACCCTTCCCCCAATAAGATAATCTGGATAAATGTTGTTCTTCTTCTAAACGTTTTGTTGTGTAGATCAACTAAGTGTTTAGGCTTCTCATTTGAAAATCAACTAGCAAATCATTCCAGCACCTAGATTCTATGATCCTAAGTTGTAAGTGAAGCCCTACCTTTTAAAATACACAAATCAAAGATTCATTCCTTTTTTTTTTTAGTCAAGAAACTCTTATCAAAGGTTAATTATTTGCCAGGCATTGTGCTATACATGGGACAGACAAGGGTGGCTACAAGTAAATAGCTCCTCCTTCCTAGGGACTGTAGACTAGTGGGAAAGACAAAAGGGCAAATTATGAAACAAATGAATCCTAATTATCAATGTTACTACCTACCTATTCTTTGAAAGTTTAAGAACGTGAGAATAAATTGGCTCCATAAAAGTGACATTTCACTGAGAACTCAGAGGTAAGAGGAGACCGGGTGAAGAGTGTAGGGAAAGTGCTGCTATCAGTGAGGGCAGCACGTGCCAAGTCCTTGGGGTCGGCAGAGCCCTGTGTACTGAAGAGGCAGAGCGAGACTAGGATCTAGTTAACAGCGTTAACCATACCAGCGATGAGCGCTGCAGAACAGGAAAGTGGTGGTGAGGGGAAGCATCCTGGAGAAAGCGGGACTTGAGGCTATATTTCAAACATTTCAGAAACATTACTATTTCTGGTAGCTGGTACAACAAAAACAAAAGCATAGAAGTATAAAAGCATAACACATGTTATCTCCTTTCTATTGCCATTCCTTTAATTTATGTATGTGTGACCTTGTTTATTTAAAAATCAAAGACGTAGGCTGCCATGTTTTAAAACTGCATGCACACAGTGAGGGGCCTAAAATGAAATGCGTCCGACTTTCTCATACAAAAAGTTACTCAAAATATATTACACACAAGTGTAAAAGGTAAAACTATGAAACTTTTAGGGAAAAAAATAGAAAATTTTTAGGATTTAGAGCTAGGCTGAGAGTTCTTACACTCAACACCAACAGTACAACCTGTAAAAGGAAAACTTGATGAACGGAACCTCATCTACACTAAGGTTTTGTTTTGCAAAAGCCCGAGTGAAGAGTGTAAAGAGATAAGCTAGAGATAGGGAGAAAATATTTGCAAAGCAAACATCTAACAAAGGCCTTGTATCTAGAATATATAATGAACTCTCAAAATTCAGAAGTGAAAAAATCCAATTAGAAAATAAACAAAAGACAAGAAGAGACATTTCGCTGAAGAAGACATACATAGAGCAAATAATTACACGAAAACATGTTTTCCATACTAGTCATCAGGGAAATGCAAATTAAAAACCACGATGAGATATCACTATGCACTTATCAGAATGCCTAAAACAACAACAACAATCAACAAATAACGCCGCCAAATGCTGGCAAGAATATATAGAAACAGGAAGAGTCACACATTTCTGGTGAAAACCTGAAATGGCACAGCCACTCTAGAAAAGAGTTTGGTAATTTCTTATAAAATTAAACATCACCAATGCCTTCTTGAGTATTTATCCCAGAGAAATAAAAAAAAAATTTTTAAACGATTTTATTTAGTTATTTATTTGTAGAGAGAGGAGAAGGGGGGGAGAAAGAGAGGGAGTAAAATATCAATGTATGGTTGCCTCTTGAGTGCCCTCTACTGGGCAACTGGACTGCAACCCAAGCCTGTACCCCGACTGGGAATTGAACCAGTGGGCCTTTGGTTCACAGGCCGGCACTTAATCCACTGAGCCACACCAGCCAGGGCAAAAAACTATTTTTATTCACATAGATATTTGTATATGACTGTTCTGGCTTTATTCATAATACCCAACAACTAGAAAAGCCTAGGTGTCCTTCAGCCAGTGCATGGTTAAATTGTGGTACATATCTACCATGGACTATGTAACCAAATGAGAAGTAACCAAATGTTGATACACGTAACAATCTGAAGAATACCCAGGGGATTATGCTGAATGGGGAAAAGCCAAAGTTTACATAATTTATGATTTCATTTATGTAACATTTTTGAAATGGAGAACATTTTATTGCTTGCCAGGTGTTAAGGATATTGAACATTGTATATAAAATTATAGAGATATTCGCAGTGTAGAACAACATTATCTTCCCTCAGAACATTTCCTTTTAACAGGTAACTAGGGAAGTAGCAATCTCAAATCACCTTAAACCAATAAAAGATTTATATAATTAAAAGCATGGCATCAGTCCATGCAAGATGTGGTTCATTTCAGACAGCAGTCCCCAACCTTTTTGGCAATCAGTTTCATGGAAGATAATTTTTCCACAGACCTGGGGCAGGAGCATTCAAGCGCATCACATTCAAGCTCATCTCCTGCTGTGTAGTTTCTCCCTAACAGGCCCAGACCGTACCGGTTTGCAGCTTGGAAGTTGGGTATCCCTGATTTAGGACTTACCCTTAATCTTAGTATATTTCTCTTCTATGTCTTAACCTAAAGCATAAGGGCTTCACTGAGGCCTCTGCACTTGTAGACTACAAACTTCAATATTTGCTCCCAAGTCATTTGAGACGAAACTCTGCCCAGGTATGTTTCTTAACTTCATAGATGTCCCTATGATTAAATGCTCACCTGACTAGGTTCTCTTCTTAGGGATTTTTGGCCTCATGCTTCCTCCTTGCCTTGTTAATTCTCAAAGCTTCTAACATTCTCTCCTCCAGGTTTTTAGTTTTTCTTATTGGAAAGGTTGGTCTAAGCTATCGTTTGCCTTTAGTGGAGGAGGAAGTCTCAGTTGCCTTCTCATGTTGTTCTTTATATAACGTCTCCATTTTTCTTCTGGAGACTTTTTCCCAGGGCCATTAATCCTCCTGCTCCAATATGAAACATTTACTTCCTAAACTTGCTCTTGTGAAAGATAATAATTCTTTGTCCTCACATGTCTTAAAAATATTTGTGCCCATTTGAATGGAACTTTTTCTGGCTGTGGCAGTTTCAGTGAACCATCCTTTTCACTCAGATTTTTTAATTCGTCGGCCACATTGTTTTCGAGCACTCGAGTTACTGATGAGAACACAGCTTCACTAGGTCTGAAAAAACTCACTCTTCCTTCCCCTCTTCACCCCCTCTCCCTCCTTCACCTTCCCTGCATCCCATTTGCATCCTCATCCCCTCCCACTCCTTCTCTTCTTTGTCCATAGATCTTCTCTCTGCTTTTCACACTGTGTTTCCTGTCAGTTGGATGTTGGATCTTCATTGTCAATTATTTATCTTCTTATTCTTTGCTTTCCAAATTTTTATCTTTGAGAGATTTTCATAATAAGTTCTGAGCCACTTTCTCAATTTTCATGTTTTATTCCATTGTATTTGTATGTATTTATTCTGGAAAGCATATTAGTCATTTTTTCTCTTAATTTTTAGTTCTCTTATTATCTGACTATTCCATTTATATAGTATTCTGTGCTTATTTTAGAAATGAAGTATCTTCTTTCATCTGAGATATTGATTTTTGTATGTAGTACTACAGTGGTTTTAAAAAATTCTTTTATAGTCTATCTCTCCAAAGACAGAGACTAATTCCCCTCTCTTTGAGCGTGGGCTGAACTGAGCGACTCATTTCTAATAAACAGAACATAGCAGAAACTGTCACCAATAAAATGGCAAATTAGATAGTTTATAATCTGGAATTACAAATGTACATATCCTCAAATCTTATTTATCTACACTCATAAGCTGTGGCATAATTTAACTTCTCTATAACAAGGCTTAACAACAAGTTCAATTTAAACACAAGTTGAAATACTTTTAAAAGATTATATGACATTTACAAATATTGGAGCAAGTTACTTTAATAGTGAACTTAAAATTTCACAAGCTACTAAAGGTAGTTTTTACACAATTGGGTAAATTAAATATTTGTTTTTTAGCAAAGCAAAATTCACCCATAAAAAGGGTAACGCAGAAAATGGATATATTCACTTAGTTGGAATATGCGATTCCACGTAGACCCGACAGAAAGATTGCTGGCTGAAACTGGGACAACCTAGAACTAGCAGGAAAAACATGCCAGTGGGAATAGAAAAACCTGTGATGTAATCCATTAAAAGGCTTGCTGTATAAAGGGAGTCCTTGATAACTCAGTGCCAACAATTACTATTTCCTAATTCTTTGGACATTCACACACTATTTTGTTTGTTTGTTTGTTTTCATCGTAAAGCACTGAGCTGGGTCTAGAGATCCAACAGTGAGCAAAAATTAGACATGGGGCCTGTTAGAAAATGTATTTTCTTGAGAAAGATAGAAACATTAATCAAATGGTCACATGAATAGTTATTTCACTAAGTCAGCATTTTCCAAACTCTGGAACACAGAATGTATTAAAAAATAAAAATATACTGTTGCAACACCCATAAGGGATCAGAAGATATAATGGGCAAATTAATGAAGTTAGACACCAAGCAGTGGTATCAGGGATTACTTAATTACTGTGAGGAGTGATAAAAATGTGATCACATGTGTGTTTATTCTGTAACAGAAAAAAATCCAACTGAGAAGGAGAATATATTTCGTTAACAACAAAAATCAACCAGATAAACTATCAAGATATATTTTTTTAAAAATAAGAAAAGATGCACAAGATAGATCAGCAGGGATGAAATAACCCGTGTGCATTAGTGCGATAGTTTGTAGACGCTGCCTATGCATCACGCACAGACCGAATGTCACTTATGCACGTGTCCAACGATCGATCACGCAACATCTCGGCCTTCTTCATGATTGCATCCTGTTTCTTAGAAGACAGACTGCAGCATAGCAAAACAAATAGGGATAGAAATGTTTTCAATATTTTTCTTACATATATTCTTATACTTTGAATATTTTTTCATATATATACATATATATTCTTATTCTTATCCAGCCATGTACTATGAAAAATAGACATTTATCAAAGAAGATACAAGAGACAAGAAACACTGTGCATGGGACAATCACACCTCAGTCCCCTTCAGTGTAGTCTCCTTGGGACCTCACACAGCTGCCCCCTTGTACTTTCCTGAATCTTATTGATAGTCTGAAATCTCTTCCCTGTCAAAGGTGATTTTAGTTTTAGAAAAAGCCAGAAGCCGCAGGGTGCCAAATCTGGGCAGTAAGGGGGCTAAGTCACCTGGGTGATGTGATGTTTTACAAAAAACTCTGCACAATATGTGATGCATGAGCAGGCATGTTGTCATGATGAAGCTGCTAATCACCAGTTGCCCATAGCTGTGGCCTTCTGAATCATCTGAATAGTTTCCACAGAGGAGTGTTCAAGCTTAAAGCAAAATTTGATGCAGATTTGTTGCTCTGCTTACTCAGTCATTTCGAATGTGACAGCCACACAGTGCACATGCTCACTCAATGGCATCTACCGCCCCCACTGACTACTACAGTGAAGTTGCCATTGTTCACACATGTGCATTCCAGTCCACTCTTTGGCTACCAGGTCACATCCATGTTACACAAACCGTTCTGTACATTAACAATGGCTGGACTTTTTCTGGACAGACCTCATATATATTTTAAAATACTTTTCCTAGGGAAACTGATTCCATGCATCACTTTCTCTTCTCGTGAGCACTCCTTCTCACACCAGTATTTGTTGGAACCCTTTGTATAGGCACCAGTGGGGCAAGTGTCTGGGAGAACACCTTTTAACTGTAGAATCACAAGGTCACAGAAAGCTAAGAATGGAAATGAACTTCAGAAATGACCTTTTGTTAAAAATCATACTATTATAAAAGGAAATTCAAAATTTTCAGAAAATTATAGTATTTTAAAGATAAAAATGTCTGAAAGCCTGTAACATAGACCTTCTATTGAAATTATCACACTGCAGAAAAGTCCTACCCACACTCACATAGTGTCTACCTTAAAATTTTCACAGATATAATCATCTCACCATTTGTGGGGAGGGGGGTTGTGGGTTTTTCTAGTAATTATTAATGGCCTACTGGTGTTAGGCTAGAAATAATTGAAAAACCTCAGAAAACATAGGCTTGCAGGCCCTCAAACATAGTCTGTCTTGTATACCTGGTCTTATTTTTTTTAATATACATTGTGACATTTTATCTTGTTTATTTTTATTTTTAATAAAATCTTTTTTCTCATTAGACTTTTTTATTCCAGAATAAAAACCCACATGAATCAATTTTTTTCACAATTTAATAAAGGATCATGTTAGCAATGAGTTCATACTCGACACATGATACAATAAGGGAAAAAGTAAAATATTACAGAACTTCAAAGAAGTTAAAAATGTGAGACTCTGTATCCAATATCAGCTTTGTAAAAGTAAGTTTCTTTTTATGTGCATAGACTGGGAAATCCTTCTAGGTAAAAGAGCTAATGTTAATGAAGGTATGTAGGTAAACAACCACACATTGTATTTGGAACTGCTGAGTCGTTCACTTTGGCTGGAGCTGATGTCATGTCTTCATTAAATTCTGTATTTTTCTTTTCAACCAGAATAAGGACCATATCCATCAGACCCAAATGCTCTCTTGTTCTCCTCTGTAATTCCTCCCTCCCCTCTCATCTCCCACCAACCCTAGGCCACCACTGATCTGTGTTAAGTCATTGTACAGTTTAATGTTTTCTAAAATTTCACATATGTGAAATCATATACTGTGTACTCTTATTTTGCCAGGATTGTCACTCAGCATAATTATTTTGAGATTTAGCCATGTAGTTACATTCACCAGTAGTTCATTTTCTTTATTGCTGAATAGTATTGCATTGTATAAATATACCCCCATTTGTCAACCATTCACCTGTTGATGGACAATTAGGTTATTTCTAGTTTCTGTCAATTACAAGTAAAACTACTACAGATATTTCTGTACCAGTCTTTGGATAAATATACTTTTTTAAAAAATTTCTGTTACATATATCCATAGAAGTGGAACGACTGATGTATAGTAGATGTATGTTTTCCTTCTTAAAGAAATGTCCAAACTCTTCCAAAGCATGTCCTGTCCCTGCCAGAATGTCTGTGTTCTCCAGATGTTGCACTGATACTTAACAGTCCTTCGTTTCAGATATTCTGCTAGATGTGCAATGATATCTGATCATTTTAATTTACATTTCCCTAAAGACTAATGCTGCTGATCATGTTTTTATGCGCTAGGCTGTCATTCGTATTTTTTTACGCATTTTATTATTGGATTTTTACTGTTTTCTTATTGAATTTGAGAAGTTTTTGCATGTTATGAATACAAATTCTTTATCAAATATGTGGTTTGCCAGTATTTTCTCCCAATCTTTGATTTTCCTCATTCTCCTAACAGTGTCATTTAAAGGGCATAAGGTCTTGGCCTGACTGGTGTGGCTCAGTGGGTTAGGCATCATCCCACAAAGTGAAAGGTCACTGGTTCAATTCCTGGTCAGGGCATGCACTTGGGTTGCAGGTTTGGTCCCCTGTTGGGGCACACACTAGAGGCAACAAATCGATGTTTCTCTCACATTGCTGTTTCTCTCCTTCTCTCTCTCCTTCCCTTCCTCTCTCAAAAAAATAAATAAAATCTTTCCTGTAAGGGATATAAGTTCTTAATTTTAATTAAGTTCAATTTGTCAATTTGATTTTTATGGCTTGTACTTTTTATTTTGAGATCTATTTTATGGCCTAAAGCAGACTTTCCTCTGTAAAAGGTCAGAGGGGAAACAATTTTGACATTAGGCCATCCACTGTCTATGGTAGTACAAATTTGCCTGTCTGTGCTCCTATAAAATTTTATTTACAAAAATAGACAATGGGCCTTTTTGTCCTGTGAGTCATAATTTTTTGACTCCAGCCTAGAGTATGGTCTATCTAGGTAAATGGTTTATGTGCAATTAAAAGAATGTGTATTCTACCTTTGGGAGAATTGTTCTATAAATCCAGGTCAAAGTTGGTTGATTGAATTATTGAAATATACAGTCAGGCCGTCTTTCTTTCTTATTTGCTATCTGTTCTATCAATTATTGAGAGAGTACTGAAATCCCAAACCATAATTATTGATTTGTTGCTCTATGTATTTCATAACTGTTATTGGGTAAAAACTGGTTAAGATTTTGTGCTCTGCTGTGCCCATCTTTTTATCACTATGGAGTGAGTCCCTTCGTCTCTGGTGGTCATCTCTGCTCTGAAATATACTTCATTGAGCCCTGACTGGTGTGGCTCAGTGGAATGATCACTGGCCTGTAAACCAAAGGGTCTCTGGTTTGATTCCCAGTCATGGCACATGGCTGGGTTGTAGGCCAGGTCCTGTTTCTCTCCCTATCTTTTTCCCTCACTCCCCCTCTGTCTAAAAATAAATAAATAAACTCTTTAAGAAAATAAAATAAAATCTACTTCATTGAATATTAATATGGCCACCTCAGCTCTTTTTTACTTAACATGGTTACCTTTTCCACATTTTTTAACTTGTGCCTTTATATTAAAGTGGATTTCTTATTGGTAGCATGCAGTTACATCTTGCTTTTTTATCCAGTAAGACAATCTTTACTTTATACTTGGGGTGTTTAGAACATTTACAGTTAATGGAATATGGATGGTTGTGTTTAAATCTACCATCTTGCTATTTGTTTTCTATTTGTCTAATCTTTCTTTGTTCTCTTCCTCTGCCTTGTTTTATATTAATTAAATATCTCTCTGTGATGCCATTTTACTTTTTGCCTATTAGCTACAACTCTTAATTGTATTACATTTAGGATTTCTGATACGCATTTTAACTTATCAGAGTCTACCTTCAAGTAGCGCTATACTCCTTCACAACGGAAGTTTGTAAGAGTTTACTTGCTTTTCTACTCATTCCACTTTTATGCTATTGTTGCCATATATCTTCTTTTGACATATGTTATGAACTTCACAACACATTGTTATTATATTTGCTTTAAGCAGTCAATCATCTTTTAAGTAGACTTAAATTTCTTAAAGTTTTTATATTTACACATATAATTACCATTTTCAATGTTCTTCATTCTTTCTCATAGCTTGATTTCCACCCACTATCATTTTCCTTCCTTTAAGCATTCTTATAATGCAAGCGAACTGGTAATAAATTCTTTCAGCTTTCGTATGTCTGAAAGTATCTTTATTTCACCTTAATTTTTGAAAGATGCTGTCATAGGGCAAAGAATTCTAAGCTGACAGAGTTTTCTTTGTTTGTTTGTTTTTAGTACTTGAAATACGTTGTTCCACTGTCTGACTCTCACCGTTTCTCATAAGAAATCCACCAGCTTTTTCGGTTACTCCATATATAACATGTTCTTTTTTATTGTGATTGTTTTTAACATTTTCTCATTATCTCCAATTTTGAGCAAAGTGGCTCTAATATACCTTAGCGCAGTTTCCTTTATGTTTCTTGTGTCTGGGGTTCACTGAGCTTCTTCAAACTGTGTGTTTATTGTTTCACCAAAATTGAAGATTTTTTTTTCATTATTTCTCTAACTTCCTGGACCTCTCTGAACTCCCAGCTCCATCCCCTCAACTCAGGACCCCTGGGCTCTTCCTGGGCTCCCTCTGTCCCTACTACATCCAAGAAACCTTCTTCAGGCACTAGCTGGGGCAACCATGGTGCTTACTTTGTTTATTTTCCATTTCTAAGGTATTGCTGTCCTTTTTGCCAGATTTCCAATGTTTTGAGAAACATCTTATTTAATTCTTAAAAAATCCTTCAGTTATTTCAAGTGGGATACTAAATTCAGCTCCTGCCACTCCATTTTACCCAAAAGCTGAAGTCTAAATTCAGAGGTTTTGAAAGCGCCTCCTTTTGTTGCTGGATTTTAATTTGATTGCATCGTGGTTACAGGAAATAGTTTGTATGTATCGGATATTAGAAGCCCTAAGACTTCTTTTAAGGTTTAATACATTATCTATTTTTATAAATATGACATTATCCTTGAAAAAAAAATGCATCCTTTCTGCCTGCTGGGTATCTAGGTCCATATATAGTTGCTTGAGCTTAATAGATTGTTTATGTGTTTAAGAAGTCTGCTTATGTTCTGTTCCTTCATGCAAGCAGTTTCTAAAAGGGGGGTGTTCAAACTATAGCTAAATTTTGTTACCAATGTCTCATTTCAGTTCCTGCAGCTGCTGTTTAATGCTTGTAGGGACATACAGACAGGTCACACAGGCCCATGTGTGTTTATGATGAATGCTCCTCGCTTTTTTATAGTTCATTTTACAAGAATGTGATGTCATTACTTATTCTTCATGATATTACTGCCTTAGATTCTAGTTTTCAAATATTAAGATTTGTCATACAGCATATTTAAAGTATTACTGAGAGAAATTAAGGAATACTTAAATGAATACAGGCATAAACTAGGTTCAATTTTACCAAATTAATCTGTCAATTAAATACAATTCTAATCAATATCTCCAGAGGTTATTTTATAGAAATATATAAACTGAGTCTAAAATTAACTTGAAAATGCAAAGCAATAAGAATAGATAATTGTCCTAGGTTTTGGGGAGTTTTTTCCCAAGCTGCTAAAAAACAAAATACCGGAGGGTGGTTAGTATGTAAACAACAGCAGTTTATATCTCATGATTTTGGAGGCTGCAAAGTCGAGGTCAAGATGCCACAGATTTGGTGTCTGGTGGGAGCCCACTTCCTGGTTCATAGGCATTTGTCTTTTTGCTGTGTTCTCACATAGCAGAAGGGTCAAGGGCATTATTTGGGGTCTCTTCTATAAAGTTCCACATTTGTGACCCAATCACCTCCCAAAGACCTCACCTCCTATTACCATCACGTTGGGGATTAAACTGGCAGATAAAAAGGCTTAGCATATCGCAAATAAGATACCTCAGAGAAATACATGCCCAGACATATCACAATCAAAGTGCTGAGAGAGGAAAAAAAAAGGTCTTGAAAGCAACCAGAGAAAAGCAACACATTATACAGGGAACACCTTGAATTAATTGCAGCCCATTCAAACGGTTGCAAATTTCTCATGAGAAATCGTGGAGGCCAGAAAATAATGGTGTAGCACGTTTACAGTACTGAAAGCAAAGAACTGTCAACCCATAATTCTATGTCCAGTTATTCTATTTCTGTATTCAGAAATAAAGACAAAATAAGAAATTCTAGGATGAAAGAAAACCAGGAATATTAATTCCTGATAAGCTCTGAAAGAAATGCTAAAGAAAGTTCAAGAGGAAGAGGTCTTTCACTAGATTGGCACATGGCACTTTGGGAATGAGGAAGAACAATAGAAATGTAAATACCTGAAAGAATATAATAGACTAATTTTGTCCTCTTAAATTTTTAAAAATATATGTTACAGCTCAAAATCAAAATCATATTTTCCAAATTTTTTGACAACTACAATGTAAGACAAGGAAGGCCAAAGGAACTGTATGGTGGCAAGTTTTCTATATTCCATTTGAAGTGGTAAAATATTAATTCTAATTAGACTATATAAAGTTAAATATGAATGTTGTATCCCTTGAGCAACCACTGGAAAAAGATACATGAAGAGGTAAACTTAAAGACCCTGTGGATAGGAGACACAAACAAAAGATGAGCCATACCATGTTGATGGATTAAAGAGCTCAATATAGTAAAGATGTATATTCTTCCTAAATCAATCTATACATTCATTAAATGAGTTCACAAAGAATCTGGAGACTTTGCTAGAAATAAATAATAGAGATTTATTCAAGGGTCTTGGGGTTTGCAAAATAGAAATATAGTTGAGCAAAAACCAACAAGTGTTCCAAAGAAGAGAGAAAAGTTAAAAGTTTTTATAGTAAAATGTACATTGTTAAGAAGCATCAGTCTTGCATTCTTAGCCTTAGGAATGGTCCAGGACAGTTATCAGTCCAATGTCAGCTAGTGAGAATGACGGATGCCAGGTTGTGGAACATGGGTGCCAGAAGGTCGGCTTAGACCCAGTGCTCTTGGTAACAGATGTCAGGTGGATATATATGTGAGTTCTGCAGGGAGTAATCAGGTGGCCTGGGCACATGAGCCTTTCGGGTTGTAACTACAGGGTTATCTGGTGGTCCGGATGTATATCCAGGCATTCAGTGATGCAGGACTGGAATGTTCAAAAAGTTTGAGTTCCCAGGCTGGTTGGAACAGTAATGCTGTTGTGTGCTTATGCCTTAAACTTCATAATGTTAATGATTTTAGCAGTTTCGTTAAAATGACTCCATTTTATATATTCTCTGTCTTCATTCTTTTCTCACATTCAACACAATTCCAATCAAAATCTCAGCAGGAATTTTTATTTTTTTTTGTAGAGACAAACATACCCTTATGATCATATAGGAAGGCAAGTAAAGTAGAACAGTCAAACAATTTGAAAAACAAGAACAAAGTTAGAGGACAACTACCCAATTTCAGGGTGCGCCATAAAGCTACAATAATCACGACCATGTGGGATGGATAGGCACAGATTACCTGGACAGACTACAGTCCAGATAAAGATTCGCATAAACATTAAAACTTAATAATTTTGATAAAGATACAAAAGCAGTTCAATGAAGAAAAAAGTCTTCTCAAGAAGTGGTATTTGGATAATTAGATATTCATGGGCTAAAAGAAAAAAAACAAACATACACCTCTTACAAAAAATAACTTAAAATGGATCATAGTTTTATAAAATGCAGAACTATAAATCTTTTAGAATAAAACATAGGAAAGAATCTTCATGCTTTTTGTGTTTGGCAAGAAATTCTAATATATAATCCAAGGGTACAATCCATACATGAAAAATGTTAATTAAATTTTGGCAAAAAAAGTTCTTAGTTCTGCAAAGACACTGTTAAGAAAACTAAAAGACAAGAAATATTTGCAATTCATATATTGTACAAAGTATGTGTATCTGGAACGGACAAGGAACTCTCAAGACTCAACAGTAAGAAAACAAACAAACAGTTTTAAAACCAAATGGGTAATAATTGATCAGGCACTTCACCAAGGATGATTTACGGATGGCAGATAAGCACATGAATATGTCATCACCACAACTATGATGCTGAACCCAGGTTTGGCCACCTGCCACTCAAAAGCCAATAATCAAGAGACAAGAGCTGGTGGAAGAAAAGTAGGTTTATTAGAGAGCCAGCAGCTTGAGAAGAGGGCGGACTCTTGTCGTGGGCAGGGGTTTGTGTAAAGCGGAAGGAAGAAGAGAAGAAAACAAACAGAACAGGCAAATCGAAAGGAAAGAGTTGAGGGTTTTCTATTGACTACATGCAAGTCAACACAGTCTGTTCAGATAACTGGTTGGAGGGCAGCAAATATCCCAGAGCCAGAATGTGTGAAGATCAGATTCTGGTTCTTTTGAAGTTAGTTCCTAGAATTCTTAAGCAAACAGTCTGTCTGTTTATCTGCAGTCACATAGTTAACAGGTCATTACAGAAATAACGTTAAAAAGAATAGTGGGGTGGGTTACAATTAGACATAAGGAAACACAAATCATCATGGGATACTGATGCACACTTATTAGAACAGACAAAAATTTAAAAATAACTGACAATACCCATCTCTGGAGAGGATGCAGAACAATTAGACTCACACTTTGCTGGTAGGGATGCAAAATGGCACAGCCACCCTGGAAAAACAGTTTGGCAGCTTCTTATAATATTAAACACACAATTACCATATGACCCAGAAATTGTACCCTTGTGTATTACTCTACAAAAATTAAAACTTATGTTCTCATAAGAACTGGCACGCAACTGTTTATGGCAGATTATTTATAATTGTCAGAAGCTGGAATCAGCTCAACTGTCCTTCAACGGGTGAGCAAACAATCCGAGGTACTTCCATGTAACCAAATGCTACTCAGAAACAACAGAGGCCAACAAGGGTGCACACTCAAAGTGCACGAATGTATTCACACAACATGTTAGAAAATGCTAAACTATCACGACTGAATATACATAAGTGGTTACCAGGGGCTGGAGGAGGGAGAAGGATTTGTTGACAAAAGGCAGCACAAGAAACTTTTCTTGGTTGACAGGTCCATTTTGTACCCTGATTGCGGTGACGGCTGCCCGAATCTCGTCATGTTTTAAAATCCACAGATCTGTTCACAGAGGCAGTTGATTTCATTATCCTTTTACTATGTTTTATTTTTGATAATAACAAAGTGCATGTGTTAATTTTAAAATGACATGATAATCTCTTTAATGACTGCAACACTTATTTATACTTCTAGTGAAACCAACAACATTGAAGACCACGCTAAGCACAGTTTCATCAATTTCCTTTAAAATTCTGAATAGACAACCATGTGAAAATTGAAACAATTCATGACAATTAAATATATATGAATATTTTAGCAATACAATCAAGAGAATCATACCAAGTAAAATTTATCATGAAGTTAATCAATGTATCACTATTATGAATTATTATTATTATTAGGTTGCATGGTACGCAGCTCATTTAAATGACTGTAATTAATATTACTTTTACAATCAAGCCATTGAAAATAGCTCACCAGCATCTGCAATTTTTGTCGATGTTTGCAGATACTGATGAAATCCTGATGCTTGCCACACAAAACTCATATATGTAGCTGCTATTTGGGGCATGAATAATAAGATAAAGACTTGTTTGGAAGTGGAACATTTGAAGCATTGAGCTGTTTGAGAGAAATGTTGGATTAAGGAGACTGAAAAGTTAAACTTTAAGACTTCCAGTAACCCACAATGACCTACTGCATACCTACTGCACGCAAGGTGGTGTATTAGAAACTCTAACAGATACAGTTGTAAATTCTCCAAGATCTCTGACCATCAAAGAGATTCAAAGAAGAGTGAAAAAGATAGTAGTCCACGATATGGCACATGTTGTGAATTGTCATGTGTTATATGAAACATGAATAATACATAGTAGGCTTTGGTGTACATGATGACAGAAATAATAAGAAAATGCTATAGGTTTGTATAGGAGGGAGAGATGATTTGCAACCAGAAAGACCTAGGGCCTTGTTGAAAAGGTAGTGATCGAGTTGAGTGGTTAGAGACAAAGGTGTATTGAGACTGAGCAATGGAGGCTTGGAATGTCAGTAACTGAGCTAGGTGACGTAGGAACAGAGGCTGAAAAGATAAGAAGTTTGGTTGAGAAAGATGGACTCTGAGGCATGGATTACATGGAAAGGCCAGTCACAAGTTCAGGATTGAAATGGGAAGAAAAAGAGCAAAGTGCATAGAGGCTAAAAAATATTTTTTAAGTATAAATAGATGAGCTCATCAAGAAAGTGGATAGAGTAAGAAAAAAAAGGACTGTGAACAAACCCCTAAATCCTGTGGGTTTTAGTAGGAGAGGGAGTCACACATACAATCTGAGCAGTGGCTGTGAAGGTCGCCAAGCTAGGCAAGTCAGCCCAAGAGGTGGGAGAGAAGACTGTAATAAACCCTGAAGAAGGCTGGTGAGCTCCTTTTCATAGGCTAGTGTCAATGGTAGTCAAACTTCAGATGAATGAACACAGCATGAGAGACCAAAAAGCAAAAACTCGGAGTGAAGCTGTTTGAGTCTAAATACCAAGTGTGACAAACTATACAAGCCTGATTCTCTAGGACATCGCCTAGTCTCAGGGGATGGTATGGCTGTGACAGACCTCTAGATTGCCTAAAGAATTGCCCATCGTCTTCCCGGAACAAGATGTCTGTCCATGCATTGCCCCAGTGAAGAGCCAGGAAATTAATGGCCATAACTGTGTCTAGACAACATCAGATCCCGGGAAGACATTGGGAGAGGCACTATTTTTGAGATAATTTGCAGCCTTCTGGGGGACAATGATGAAGAGAGAAATAGTAAGTAAAGCTGGTCTCCAGCTGTGACCAATTCCCCCCACTGCCGTAAGGTACTCAGCTTGGAACCAGCAAACTCGGATGCCTTGGGCTCCCAGAACACCTCATTGCCCAGCCGTGAGGGAATAAACAAGTATCACCTCTTAGGTCACAATTTTCCTTTTGTCTCTTAGGGCACATTGCTGTACCTGCTATAACTGATTCCTTGGGAAGTCTGTCAGCGAGATTTTGTGCCCTATTCTCAGGGTTGAGGGTTCTGGACCTATTCTCACAAGGCATTTTTTGTTTGCTATGACTTTCTATCTAATCAGTGGGGGTGGAAACCATGTCTGGGGGAATTACAGGTGAGCAAGGGAGACTAAAAATATTGGAACAGGTGAGCAAGGGAGACTAAAAATATTGGAACAGGCATCCCTCTTGGGGCCCTTGCTCCATTTTTTCACCAGTCACATGTAATAGTGGCCCCATGAGATGAATATGACATTTCACAACCAAGAAAACATAACAAAAAGGGCTTCAATCTTCTGCGGCTCCAGCCTCTAACCCCGGGACTTGACCACTCCAAGACAATAAAACACCCTCAGGGGGAACAGGCTAAGTGGTTTGTTCTGGTACTGTTTTTTGTTTCATTTTACTGACATTTTATTCCACTGCTGTGGGGACCTGGCTTGAGGATATTGGATAGATACTAAGTAATCATCAGACTGAGAGCAAGAAATGAATTTCCCATCATAGCAAGTATAAAGAGAAAAGGCTTAATTAATGACTCCCATTTCCTGCCTTGTTCACACCTCTGCTCACATTCAAATAACTTGAGGGAGAAAGTAGTTCAGAATCTAGTAAAGCCGAAACTATTCTAAAACTGTTAGGGTGTCAACTCCATCATCCCTTTAATTTGTGTATGTATTTCTATGCTGTTGTATTAGATCAATAAAGAAAACAATGAAAAAAGTTACTGATATATATATATAGATATCCTGGCTGCTGAAGGTGTAGCTTGCCAGGTGGAAGATTCAGCAAAGGAGGAACCAGAAGGGCTCACCCAGGGGACGTTCCAAGGCCACCCTTCTACGGGACTTCAGTTCAGCGACATGAGGCTTGAACTACCAGCTAGAAATCTCAAGGAAAACTCTGGGGCAGTGGCACCACATAGATTTAGCCTTGGCATTTTGTAACAGTAAATTTTGAACCAGTCTAGCTGTTAACGAAAGGTACCACATGAAAAAGTAACGTCTTTCCCATTTGTGAAACTAGTTCCAAACTACCTCGTGGTGTATAAGGGTCAAATCCAATAAGTTAATTGGGAAGCAAAAGCATGTCCGTCCAATAGGCATATTACCTATTCTACTTTCAATGTGAAATAGTTCAGGCTTTCTAATGAAAAAAAAAAAAAAGTGTGAGTCAGGTGAATAACAGGAACATGTTTGTAATGGTTTCACAAGCTTCATTTTCAAGATGTTCTTACAAGAAGTACAGTGAAAAAGAGAGCTGAGCCGATTGTACATTCAATGTCGATGTCAGCTAAGGTTTCCCTGTCCTTGGAGACTTACAATTAACCTAACCCCTATTCTCATCTTTAATAAGAAGCTCAATATCCTCTCCCAGATTTTCTGCACATATCTTAAATGTACCTTCTCATGGTTATCTGTATTTTTAATTAACTATTCCCATTGAACTTGCATCTTCCTTCCCATGACTATTCTCTTGTTCTTGTCCAGTGCTAACTCATATACCAATATAGCCCCTTTATTCCTTAAAACCATATCCTTAGAAGACATTTCTATGTAGCAAGTGCCTATTAAATTGCAACAATACACAGAAAAAAAATGTTAAAACTAATCTTACTAAAAGCCCTCCTGTCATCCCTACCACTAGGAAATTCTCATGTCCAACATTTCTTCATGGAATTTTTCCCATATGCACCCAAACTTCTAATTTGTTTGGAACTTTGTCCTGTTTTCAGACCCATTCTCCTCTTCTTATATTTTGCTCCTTCAAATAAGCGTTAACTTTCATGCAAAGCAGTTTAACTGTCTTTTCACAGCATGGGCTTCTTCCAGAATTTCATGTTCTTAGAACTTCATTGTTCACACATATAAGTAACGTATTTTGCTAAATAGAAGGCCACCCTCTTAGGGAAGAGTCATGCCACTCCTCTTGGAGGCAAAATGACAGTTGCCTATTGTTTTTAAATGAAAACATGTTTTTAAAGTTGTTTTTTTCTGTGGTACATACAATCAAAGTAGGGCACACAGTCAATAATTCCTTCATGTCTACTTATTTCAGACCCTTAAAGTTGCTTCAATTACCAACAATTCTCTTTCTAACTCTTAGTTGCATATTTGATGCCTGTGCCCAGCCTCAGACAGCCAACTGTGGTAACCTGACCTTTAGAATGACATTGAATTTGGTGTAAACTTCTTTTAAATACACGTTACTAAGCATGTGACCTTTCTCAAAAGATACACAAATGCAGTTTTTATTTATATGAGATATAATGGGGAACAGGGTTGAATTTGCTAGCTAAAGAGAATATATCTCATTCCACCTTGGGTTCTTTATAATTATAGTTATACTGGGGAAAGGCACCTTGAAAACTACCCCATCTGCTGCCCCAGCCACACTCTCTAAAGTATGACCCATCAGAAACCGTTTGTACCTAAAGACAGCTTAGAGAATAACCAATCTTAGCTTCCATGGGTATCGTTACAAAATATTTTAGAGACGTTTACTAGAAGAATGACAGCAGTTTATTTGGAGAACATTAAATATTGGAAAATAAGGAACATGTAAGTATAAGACAGTATACTGTCTCGCACACCATGTAAGCGCAATAAATGAAATGTTCTTTCCTTCTCCCCGTTCCCCTCGGCTTCACTGAGATGAACATCCCTCTTCCGAAGTCCCCTTCACTGAGCGTGGTTCTACCTAATACAGAGAAAGAACGTCTGTTCTTGCTTCTCCGTGAGAACATCTCAGATACTTAAAGATAACTATGTGCCTTTCTCTTTCTCAATTCCCTCAACATGATTTTACACCCTTCATTGTTCCAATTCTCCAGTTTTTTTTCTTTCGTTTCTAGGACTCACAAAGAAAAACAGCGCGCCGTTTTGTCTAACTGGCACCCAGCGCAGCGAGGATAGCCTCCGCTCCGAGCGGACACTCGCGCTGTCTGCACAGCCCAGACCCCTTGTCCGCGGCCGCGGCCGTGACCCGCCCGCAGCCTCATCGCCACAGTCGAAGTGAAGCATCCAGATGTAGAGACGTGTACAGACTACACGTCTTACAGATGGATTGTTGCCAGGCCATATTTCCCCCATTCTGCATTTAATGCATCACTTTTAAAGTACAGGAATATATATATTCATACATATATACATATATATGTATATACATACACATGCGCATACATATTACATCATCTATAATATATCTTATACATACCTTTTATGTCATATACATTTTTTAAACTTCACTCTGTACTATTTGTTTTTATAAGTGCAACCTCTTAAGATCTTCTAGACTCTCAATTCTTATCTAGAATTCAATTTATTCCAGCTCTAATTTATCTACGTCTATGCTTCTTTTTTAAACATTTTCTGTGATAGTAAAAATAACCATAATAGACAAGAAGCAGCAGTCTTATGATTAAACTGTGCCAGGATCTGGTTTAATCAGATGTGGTAAGACACGCAGCCACGGAAATGACCAGCACGGAGGAACACGTTTGTATGCACAAGTCCACGTCGCGGGAGGCGTGGGTGTCAGTCAGGAGAAGGGGGAAGCTGGGCTGTGAGCCTGGGTTCTGCTGTATGAGAGTGTGAGAGGGAACGGGCAAGGCAGGCTCAGCAGCGCAGATGGACTTAGGGTTGGCTGGTTTGAGCAATTTCCGTGTGCTCTGGGACATAGCAGTGGTCTCTGTTTGTCCAGTACCTGGCCTTAGGGTGATTTGGGCACTAGAGGGCAGGCCACTGATTTGGAAAAAAAAAAAAAAAAAAAAGGCAGGTAGAGATGTGGGCTCTGAAATGGTTGGTTTGCATGTGGAATGTGCCCTGCCTGGAGAGTGCGTGCTGTCTCTGGGGACTACCTCATCCTGGGAAGGGCAGCCTGGCTGTGAGCAAGGCCCCGGATGCCAGAGCATCCATCACAGAAAATGAGAAAACAAAGTTAACACACGTGACGCTAAGGTCTTCCAGTCAAGCCACCGGAAAGAGCCACTGAGCCCAGAAAGGCTTCCCTGGCTGTGCCTGGCACCAGACACTGTCTAGGATGCTTTGTGTAATAACTTTAATCTTTATTATTTTCATGCAAGGAAACTATTCTTATTCAATGATGGGCAAAATTAAGCAACTTGTCCAAGGTCGACAAATGTAACAGTGAAATGCGCTGGTAATTGAGCCCACCTGGCTCTGCACAGCGGGTGTGGATGTGTCTGAACCAACGCAAAGCCAATAAATATGAGTCTGAGCCCACACTTGCCAGGATATTTAAAAGAATATCAAAATAAATTTTGCCAAGAAATTACTTTCAATTGAAAATGCACTCAGTCTGAAGTATTATTGATACTTTATCAACTACCCTTTTATTCCAAATTTCTAAAAAAAGACCTGAAATTAATATGACTAAAATTTTTAACATCCTAAAAATTCATAGTCACTTCAAATTCAATTCAAATTTTAATTCAAATTGTCTTCTCTGTTAAGCACTTACATCATTACTGTGTACTTTTGCCTTCTCCAGAGTTTAGGAGCTGCCTTTTTCATATTTAAATAGTGAGAGAGTTTGTGTATCTCCGACACGGTTCCGTTCTTCAGAGTACCTCACAGTTAATTCTTGAATTGTTTTGACCAATTAATCTATAGCCTGGGACGTATATTGTTTACACCAAGTAACTTAAACACAATTAATACTGTCAGTTCTTTTACCAAATCAATTGTTCCTACTAAGTTTTCCTGTCCTTTCTTTGTCTCTGTTTCTCCTATTTTTATTTGAAGAATAGAGTTAAATAGTAAAGAAGACAGTGAACACAAGTCATTGAGTCATGGTAGGTCATGTTTGGTTTTTTTTTTTTTTTTTTTTCTTTTTAATGAGATCACCTTCAGTGTTTTACCATCAAGTACGATGTTAGCTGTTGATTTCGGACAGATACCCTTTTCCAACTGAGGGCTGAATCTTCTAAACCTAATTTCCTTATATGTCTGTGTGCTTCTCAAAAAGAAGGAAAAAAAGAAGTGTATTGATTGGTACAAACATTTTACCACATCTTTCGAGATTATTGTCTTTTTATTTGACTAAGAGATATAGCACATGATAATTATTTCTCTCCTGATAATATACCCCCAGCCTTGCAGTCTGAGGACAAATCCCACTTGGTAATGGTGGTTGTATTTGAAGATACTTAAATCTGCCTTGCTAAAAGTTTAGAAGTTTTGTATCAATATTTCTGAATGAACTCATTTATGGGTTTTTGGTTTGTCATGCTTTTTCCCGGTGAGTTGGAAGTTTCTTGCACGGGTCTTTTTGTCGGTTTCAAGTGTAAGAAAATACAGTGGGTAACAGTCTGTTATTCTCACTCTAGAACAGTTTATGTGGCATGGAAATACCTCCTCTTTGAAAATCTAACAGTAAAATTATCTAATTATGGATCTGTCACTGAAGACTTTTTGATGATTTATTTTCTATTATTGCCAAAATTAAATTTTCTACATTTCTTTAACTTAGTTTTGACCATTGACATTTTTTCCTAGGAAACCATCCATTTAATGCTTGTTAAAGTTATTTAGCATAACTTGTGTTTAATATTTTCTTGAATTAAAAAAATCTCTCTTATTATATTCCTATTTTAAAAATCCTTTTTATTCCCTCTTTTGCCTTGATAAGTTTTGGTTTTTGTCATTTCACTGACATTGGTGTGCTATGTTTAAATAAACAGTTCTTGGGTTTACTAAGAAATTATATTCTTTTGCTTTTGAATTCATTAAAAATTTCTCTTTATACTTGCTATATATTCTTTTGTTTAGGTTTATTTTGTGGTTGCTTTTCTAACTTATTGAGTTGATTACTGAATTCCTTTGTTTTATTATTATTTTAATAATACAGGCATTCAAGATTATTGCCTCAGAGAATAAGTCTGGCTGCATTGCACTACAATAATAAGTAACATTTAAAAAATTCTATTATTTTTCTAAATAGCCTCTTATTGTAATTTTGATTTCTTTTTTGTTCTAATAGGTTTTTTAAAGAATGATTTAAATTACTAAATTGCTGGGGTTTACTTTTGTTTTTTAAATGTTGGTTATTAATTTACAGTTTTCTAAATTATGATAGGACATTTTCCTGCCCAATTTCTGATTTGAAAATTATATTTTTTTACCTAGAATCAAATCAATTTTTATAGCTGTTTATTGAAATATGAAAATGAGATATATGCTCTAGGTGTAGCATACAAAATTCAACATATCCATGAATTAAAATGTATTACAATATCAAAATTGTCTGTATCTTCAATACACATTTTAATATTTTCTGTAATAACCATGTTTCAATCAATTTCTCATTTATGCATTTAGCAAGTTCTCATTTCTTCATAAGCACCTTCTTGTGCCAGGTCACTTTTTGGTACTGGGGACACAGCGGTGAGTCTGTCCCCCGAGGGGGCACACCTCTAGGGCCCAGAACTGAACACTGAGCCATCAAGGGAACTAAGCCACCCAAGGTCACCCTGTAAGAGATGTAGGAGTTGGTTGTATGCATGCCCCCTTTTTAACATAAATGGAAATACTTCCATAACTACTGTGCTTTCTATACACATGGATTTATACTTTGCTTTATATTACTTTTCTTTTAGTTTCAGTTTTAATGCACCTTTTTTTTACTGTGTCTCCATGGATCCGACAGTAAGGAACCAGGACCCCCAACCAGACATTTCTAATGGCTTCGGTTCTCCCGCAACCACATTTGGCTTCTCCTTCAGTGTCATGGATTCTTCCTTAATACTGAGAATGGAGTGTACTCATTTTACTTCGCTTTTCTGCCCTCTGTACACATTACAGCCTCCCTCCCGCAGACTGCCTGACCCTTTTTATCAAACACCTGGTGGGCAGACTTCTTCTAGTCCTCTGGGCCCCATCTGTTTGCAACCTGCTCCAAGAAGGCCGTTGCCGGCCTGAACCACCCCCACACCTTTGTGCTGCCCCCCTCCCTTCCTGCCCAGCCCTACTCTAAAGACCAGTGGAGCCAGCTCAGTCCTCAGCCAGTCACAGCCTAAAAAAGCAGGAATGATGGGGCTATGACTAGCTCCCATTTCTTGGTCAGATGGACATGAGCCCTGCCCACAGCATCCAGACCCTGACCCTCTCTCCAAGGCATCCTGGTATGAGCTTTGCTTCTCCTCCTCCCCGCTTCATGCCCTGTGGCCCCCGTCCTGCTCTTTGAGATCACTTCTCTATCATTACCTGCACTCAAAGCCTTTGTCTCAAGCTAGGCTTGCTGGGACACCTCTCTTGCTCACCTTGCTCTGCACATAGCTGTTAAATCTCTGAGCTTTAAAGCATCTTTCTCAAATCTTTGTGTTCTTTCAACATTTAGGCTACCTAGCATTATTCCTACAGCCCAGGGCTGCTCTTTTGTATTCTCCTGATGTTTATTCTCCTTCTTCAATATTCAATCCATGTACTTTTAAAACAGCGAACCCGACTTTCAGCTATATCCGTTCCTTTAGATTTATGCCCCTCTTCTTTATCATTAGAATAATTTCTGATTATAGGCTTTCTTCTGAGTACCGTTACCAGCCTAGCTCTCTTAAGCTGTGTTATCTTTGAAGCCTCTTTCCTTGGGATCCCGCACACACACACAAGTTCTCATGGTTTTCAACTGCTGTTCTGAAGTCAAGTCTATGTGTTTCTCGGCTTTCCTGAATCTCACAAGATTACTTTCTCCAAGGTGCTTGCCTTTCCTCTCTTGACAGGGACCAGAAGTGTATCAAGGGTCAGAATTAAATCAGTGCAACAGTTTTCTCCTTGCAACTCTCTTTACCACTGAAAATACAAAATAAGAACAAGTCATGTTACGCCTTTAACAAGATGGCTCACTTGTAAAAGATTCAGGTTTTCAAGGGTTTTCAAGTGCTGCCTTGATAGCATCCCATTAGGTCAGTATCTCTCCCCTGAGGAGGTATGTGCTGTGTCTGAGGTGCATCTAAATGGTTTAGAGAGGCTGCAGCCACCTTCTGCCATTACAACACTTCTATTCATTTCTGCTTTCATCTTACACCCAAATATGGGCCATTGTACTCCCACCTTAAGGTGAAGCTTTCTGCTGATGCGCACACCTTACATGCTTCTATTCTCCTGCCGTTTCTGTTAGATTCGTCTTGTTGATGCAAGGTACCTCCTCTATTAATCCGTTGTAGCCATGTTCAAACCCCATTACATTTCAGTGGTACTTCAATGATAGATATATAGATCATATAGGTATAGGTATAGGTATAGATACAGATATAGATATAGATATAGATACATAGATATAGATCCTATTATAGTCATTATTTTCTCATTGCCTCCCCCACCTCCACCCCTGCCAAGCAACGCCTTTTGCTATCCATGGTATTAATTGTGCGGTTTGATCTGGGCCTTCCCCAGCCTTTTCATGCTGCGTTTACTTGTTAATTTTGATCATGTTGATGAGTCCAGGTGTTTCAGGAACGTCCGCCATCATTCCTCAGACAAAATCATTCCTTTTTAATGAGCCAGGATGCAGAAAAACAAGTGTTTTCTTATTATTAGTGTAGTGTAGTCAGCAGATTATTTCTCATAGCTTCCTCCTAGTAGTAATAACAGTTACAACTAGAGTTATAAGTAATTGCATTTTTTGGATGTGCCAGACTTACTGTTTTATGTATATTATATCTAATCCTTGTAACAGCTGTGACAGATGAGGAACCCTGGACCCTTTCCCAGTTAACAAGACTGAGTTCTCATAACTAGTAGGTGGTGGGCCCACCATTCACCTAAATTTGTCTGATTTCAAATACTATTCTCTTCAAACTACTGGAACATACTGCTGATTATGCTTCCAAAGTTGTTTTGGTGTCCATCAGTGACTTTCACCACAAGGAAAATAGGAAAGAAATATATTTTTAAAGACTGGGTGTTCAGTCTGTAGGCAGGTATTTCAATTCAACAAAGACATTTGTTATTTCTCTTTTAACTCTACTTTTCCCCTTGTGAAACATGAAATTAGTGCCCCAAGTGTTTGGTGACATAAGTGCACGAGGGAGGCAGTGTGTTTTGCAGTTCACATGCCATGTGTACCTTGGCCATGCCTGTGGTCTCATCGTTACACATCTTGTCCTGTTGGGCCCCTAACGGGATTTCCTACACCTACTCTATTCCTCTGTGTAGCCCAGGATGCTGCTGCTTCTGCAAACATTCTGGCTTAGTCTTCTATTGGAAAATACCCTGATCTCTTAGGTAGACCTCTGTAGTTGTCATATTTAGTACCCAGTGGCAGAAGTACAGACTAAAACATGCATGACAAATGAGTTAATTGATAATGAAAATAGTTGAGCCTTGTTAGGTGATGTTCAAATGAAAGACTTGAGAGGTAGATTCCTCCTGCCTACTTACAAGGACTTGAAAAGATAATGGAGAATCATAGTCTCATCCAAATGAATGTCATTATTACTTAAAATATTATTTAACTCATTTCGCCAGGACTCTAGATTCTGACATGAATGAGGTCCACACTGTCAAATGGAGTCCCTGTTAAATCAAGTCAGTACAAAGTCAGAAACTCTAATTCTTTTTGTGGAGTTGATTTTAAGCCAAAGTACTTTGCATATTCTTCCAAGTTCCACCATTTACTAGCTACGTGTTCTTCAGCAAGTCACGCAGATTCTCAGTATCTCAATCTTCTCGTCTTCTACAGCGCTGTGCCTTCATGTTACCAACTAAGCCCACAGTCCCCTTGGAATGTCAAACATTAATTGTGTGCCTTGTGAATTAGTAAGGATTTCTGTGGATGATCTAAAAATCTTTGTAAACTTCTTATCTCTTGCTGCAGGGCTGCTGCGGTAGTGGGATGTCCGTTAGCTCACCAGGTTGCTCAACTCTGCAGTTACTTTTTTTGGACGAGTATCCACATGGTTTCAGGCCTCAGTCTCTCCATCTCTGAAAATGGCTGTTTATTATCTTTTGAAGAATGTGCCTTCTCTTTCTTGTCAGAATAAATACTTGATAGCCAATAAATAGTGATTTGTTTACTTTTCTTCCCAAAGAAAAGTAAATTTGTACTTTTTTCCTCAGTGAAACCAGAAAATACATCTCATTTCTCCCAGTTCCATATAATGGCTTAGGTAAGAAAGCCAGAACTTAAACCCAAGTTTTCTACACTAAATCTTAATTTTATTCCCTATACTATAATTCTCATGGGAAATAGATATTTGCAAATATATTTATTGAAAAAAAAATGCAAGTACCTAACCCAAAGCAGTAAAGGTTAAGAGAAAGTGGGGCTTAGGCAGGAAACTGAATAAGGTATGAGAAATTCCACATGGACTTCTGCCCCAGGGAGCTGCGTGGATGCTGTGGACATGGGAGCCGGGAGGACGAAGGTCCCAAGTGCGGACCTGCAGCACCAATGGGGTGATGCTGTCTGAGGACAAAATGAACCTAGTTTTAAAATTTGTCTTGGGGTGACGGTATACATTCTTGAATTTCTCCATGTCTCAAAATCCAAAACATTATCCAGGAGAGATCTCTCTCTGCTGCTTATACCATCAAGCTCCTATTTTACTTTGTAAGGAAAAAAAAAACTATGGGAAGTATTCAGCAACCACAGTTTCTGATATCTATTAATGGATGAGGAGGGGAGAAGGGAATAGAGGTAGCAGTGGTGTTTGGCCTTGGGACATCATGCAGAACCCACCTCCTTAGATTAGATATCCCTGGTGGACCGGATCCTAGTTTGCTGCGTTAATTGCTGTTTCATAATATAAAATTTAATTATCTCTATTATTTTACAATAAGCTTCTCTGCCTTGGGGCCTCTGGCAGAGGGTACAATTAGTAACAAAGCTAATAAATAAAGAAATAAAATGCTTCATTTCCTTTTCAGAAGGAAGCTGTGCTTTGCTCTGTGTGCTTTCAGCTTAGGGGAATTCACTTCGGCTTGCACGTGCACACACACACACACACACTTGTTCTTTGGCTCAGAGGAGGCAAAGGAATCTTCCAGAAGTGTTTCAGGAAGGCTGGCACTCTGGGGCTCCGGGGCTGTAAGCCACAGGAACCAGCATGCTCCTTGTGGCAGGGATGGCGGGAAACGGGTCACAACTCCACTCGAGCTCTGAGAGCTGTTTCTCACTCTTCATGCTTTTCTTATCGGATCCCTCCTTCTACCCCCATTTCATTTGTTTAGTCCAAGAAGCATAGAATTAAGAGACCTAACCTTGACTAATCCTTCACCCACTTACGTTTTGTTTAAGCAAAAAAATTAATGTTAGCCAGATGCAGTCTAGCAGATAAAAAGCATAGCTTCTGAGAGATGAAATAAATTCATTGAAAATATAGTTAAAGTCAAACACTAGACAGATCATGTGCATGGTTTAGTGGATGCAGAGTGGATGAGATGTATTTATCATTAAATTGTCCAGACTTTGGAGAATATATAATACAGGGTCCTCCTTCCAAATATATACTGCAAGTCTCAGCATCATGCATTCAGTAAGCATTTTATAAGCATGGATTATGCATAATTTCTAGGTCTAGTACTACTGAAGGTACAAAGGAATCTGAGACAAGACCTAATAAACCGGGAATAAATATAAGAGTGATGCAAAATTATATCGCAAGCTAGAATATAGGAACTTCTGAAAAATAAGAACGAAATTAAACGTTCTGTCAAAGAGCATATCACATTTGGTAGCAGGATTGGAAAGACTTGATGGAGGAGATGGTACTTAAAGTTGGCCTGGAGAAGAGCGAATGATCAACATACATCAACAGGAGTGAATCGTAAATATGATATTGAGCAAAAAAATTCCAAAAAGTATATTTAATAAGTCTTCCATACATCTCAAAACCTTAAAAATTAACATGTTGTTTAGAATGCATACACAGATGGAACTAAAAAGAAAATTAAAGGTGTGATTATGATGAAAAGTAAGAAAAATTCACGGGGAAAGGCAACAAGTGCATTTGGGGTTGAGACCCACAGCAGTGGCTTCTAGGGAACCAGCAATGAATTTTTAACCTAGCTGGTGGTTAATTGGTGCTGCTGTAGAAATATCCCTTAAATTATATATAACTGTATGTATGCTTTATGTAGATTTTTCCATATGTATGATGCACTTTAAAGGTTGAAATATACCTTTACAATTGATTTTTAAATAATATTGTAAAAAAGAAAATGGTTTACTATTATAAAGATCAACCTATTTGTGACAATGAGGTTTTATTATAACTCTATTAGGCCTTATACGATTAAAACTGAATTAAAAATAATCAGGTAACACATTTGCATTTCAATGTGAAGGAGGGAGCATTGACACCCAAAGATAATGTCAACAGAGATTTATAAAATAAAAAGGGAGGATGACTCTGAGGCTTTAAGGATGGACAAATTATGTTGAATAGAGTATTTTTTTTAAAACCACAAAACCAACACCAGATATCACAATTTAAATAGTGATATAAGGACATAGGGGTATATTAAAAGTCAAGGGGTCTAAGTATAGCCATGTGTTTAAAAGATGATTTATAATATTCTCTCTCTCTCTCTCTCTCTCTCTCTCTCTCTCATCTTGGCTTTTCTCTGAGCATCTTCTTCACTCCTCTCTTCTGCTAAATTTCTGAGTACAAAGAGGGTATAAGACTGAACCTGTCTTGGTTTTAACTCCAAATCTTTGGAGGGACCAAATTCTGAGATATATGTATTTCACTCCTGGTTCTATCAGCTATGGTGTAAATATGGTATTACCCATTTACCATGTACAATCTCTTAGTAACTCAGCCTCATTCCCTTGAATGATTTTCACCTCTACTATGCAACAACTATTCATAGTGTGACACCCACTGGACATCATTTTCACTAAAAATAGCTGACCCTAAATATTTCAAGTCTAATAAATTATTTATTTGACTCGCATACCCTATATTTCTCCCACAGTCTCTCTCCAGGTTGACACAATTTTACTTTGTTTGGACTGAAGCCAATTGACCCTCCTCACCCACTGTGTACTCATGAATAGCTTGCTTTCCTCCCTGACTGGACTTCTAGTTAAGTCATTTTATCTGTGCTTTTATTAGTGACCTAGTGTTCCTCTTTATGAAGTTCTGTTACACTTATTTTGTTATCCTTTAGCCTTGGGTAAATGGTACAGTTTGTATAACAATTTCCTTTTTTCAATAGTGTATTCGTCTCTTGGGTGTGGAATTTTGGGATTCCAACATCCTTCATTCGGATTATCACGCCTCCGTTCTCTTTGGTTCAGTTGGCAGTGTTCCTACTGGTATAACATTTTCAAAAATCTTGTGGATTTTCCATGTATGGCATGGGGACCCACATCATTACACAGAGGAGTCTTCACAGAGCTTTCCTGTATAATGCCACCTCTGTTCCTGGTCTCTGCTGAGAAGCTTGAGTGGATCTGTTTGTCACATACTTAATTTCTCCAGCAAGCGATTGCCCAGACACACCACTGTCCTCTCCGGGGCACACTTTTCTAACAGTAAACCTTGTGCTGTTGTCATCTTCTTCCATCTGGATAGGCTGAGAAATTCCCAAATCATCAAGTTTTAATTTCATTTTGATTAACAGTTGCCCTTTGACTTATCTCTTTTCCCTCACATTTTATTATATATAAGTAACAACAACAATAACCCAAAACCAAACCAAACAAGGCCAGGCTGCGCTCTCAACATTTTCCTTGGGAATGTTCTCCATTAAATAGCTAGTTTCATCATGTACAAATTCTGCTTTTTACACAACTGCAGAATGTAGTTCAGCCAGTTTTCTGCCACTATACCTATATAATATGTCCCTTAAGTATAGAAATTTTTCTACTGTGCTCCTCACTTCTGTCTGAATATTCATCAGAATTACTATCTGTCCACCAACCATCTCTGGAAGCAATCTAGCCTTTTTCTCTCATGCACCTAAAATTCTTCCAGACTTTATCCATTATCTAGTTCCCAAGCCACTTTCACAGTTTTAGGTATTTGCTACAGAAGCACCCTGTACTTTCTTAGTGCCAAAACTTGTATTGTTTTCCTAGGGCTACTATAACAAATTATCACAGCTGGGTGGCTTCAAACAAGAGATGCACATTCTCTCCCAGTTCTGAAGGCCAGAAGTCTGAAATCCAGGTTGGCAGGGTCACATGCCCCCAGGGGCTCATGGGCAGAATCTTTCTCCTGGCTTCTGGTAGTTGCTGGCAATTCTTGACATTCTTTGATTTGTGATTGCATGGCTCCAACCTCTCCCTCCATTTTCATGGTGCCTTGTCTGAATACGTGTTTGTTTTGGGGGTGTTTATTCCCCTCTGTGTGTCTACCTCAACACTTGTTTTGTCTTTCTCTTATAAGGATACATGGGACTGAATTTGGGAGCAACCCAAATAATCTGGGATAAATTTATCTTCTCAAGATTGTTAGCCCCATTGTTTGCTATAAAAGGTTATAGTCACTCTTTTGCCACATAAGGTAATATTTACATATTCCAGGAATTAAAATGAGGACCTGTCTCCTGGGGGCCCACCATTTGGCCTTCTCAACACTGGAGAGCAAGCATTTCTAAGGACAGTAATATCATCATGCAAATTGGCATCATAATACATTTGCATCTTTTAAATCAAAGCTTGACCCTTACTGATAGTCAGTAAAATCTTTATGTCTATAAAGATAACCCTACTTCTGCTTTCTTCAGAGATAGTTCCAAAATCTTTTCATATCTCAACTCCTCAACCATCTACCTTGCTTTCAGCAGAGAACTTTGCCTCATATTTTAGGAAAATTAAGTTTACTCAGTACATGTTTCTTAGGAGTCTCTATTATCCATTCATCCCCTTTATTAAACAAAGTACCTGAACTCTCTTAAGTGTCTGGGATACACCTGTAAATTTAAAAAAACAAAGAAATAAAAACAAAAACAAACAACAATAAAAAATAAACTTGCATGAGTAGCATTCTGGCAGTAGGATAATAAGTACCATATTTTTTGGACCATAAGACACACCTAGGTTTTAGAGGAGGAAAATAGGAAAAACAATTTTTGAAGAAAAAATATGGTAAAATATTTAATAACATAAATAACATAATATTTCACCGATGAAAATGTAAACAGAACTCAACAGCAGCATTAATAATCATTATTCCTCCCAAATTTGGGGGCGGTGCATCTTATAGTTGAAAAAATACTGTAAATATAATAAGATACTAGCATGTATATGTTATATGATGGTAAGTACTGTGGCAAAGAGTTCCTGGGATGAATGGTCTGGAAAGAGTAGGTACTAACATCGGAGAAGGTGAAACTGGAGCAGACTTGAAGGAGGCAATAAAACCAGCTAAGTATGGAGCAAGAGCATTCAGATTTAGAGAAGGAAAGGAGCAATGGGCCTACGAACAAAGGATGCCTGATGTCTTCAAGAGCCAATGAGGATGCCAGTGTGGCTAGAGCAGAGGAAGCCAAGCGGAGCATGTAGTGATGCAGTCAGAAAGGTAAGGGGTGTGGCGAAAGCAGATTGTAGAGAGCCTGTCAGTGAGTGCAGCGAGTTGGGGTTTCACTCTGCCAGAAACAGGAAGCCATTCTAAACTTTTAAGCAGAGGAGCAATATGATCTGACATTGACTTTTAAGGGGCAACTGTGGCTTCTAAATTAGAGTAGACTTTGGGGGTTGAGGGGAGGCAAGTATAAAAGCAGGAAGACTCATTAGCAGACCATCACAGTAAATTACAGTAGATGACAGTGACTTAGATCACCATCTTTTTGAAGGTAGAAACAATAGAAGTTGCTAATAAGGTATTAGAAAAAAAGGGCTATGGGTATGTTGGGCACCTGGAAAGATGGAGCTACTCTTGTCTGGGTTGGGGAAGACTAGGGTGAAGAAAGACCTGGGGGTGGGTGGCTTAGTGTTAGACACAGTATGTTTGAGGGTCTATTACACAATCCAGTGGGTATGTTGAGGAGGCAGTTAGATATAGGAATCCAGGTATACAAGCCCTGAATTCGGAGAGAGTTCTGAACTGCAGCCACAAATTCCACATTTGTCTAAATCTTCATCCATTAGTCCTTTGTCCTTTCTAGGCCAGGGCAAGAAGTCTCACCCTTCCCAAACCCAACACTCACCTATGCCCTTAGTTCCAACCTTTACATCTGGACTCCAATTTGTTCCTTCAATTATTTTTCAATTTTCTTTTGAATCACGAGTTGCTAATTCTACTTTGGCTGTTTTACTCGTGCCAAAAATCAACTAGAGCCTTCTCTATCCAAATCCATGAAAACAAATAGAAAAATCTTTAAACTGCTATTAATCCTGCTTTGCTCTCTTGCCTGTTTTTCTCTTTTCCATCCTTTAAGGTTCAAAATCTTGAAACAGTTGTCTGTGTTTGGTGTTTCTAACTTCCATGATTAAATCGTGTAATATTGCACTCTGAAGGCCTTTCTGTATTCCAAGATCTGCTTTCTATTCTAATTTTTTAAACCATGACCAAACTGAGAATATAGCAGCAGCCAATCATCTCCTTTCCCCAATCTCCATGCATTACAATGAAGATGTAGGTGTGGTCTAAAGCCATGGCAAAGTTAAAAATTGGACCATGATGCTTTGGAATCAACTGGAAGAATCCCAATAGCTCTCTATTGGCTCACTCTGTTTTAGCCACAAGTAGTCTTTGTGCTAATTCTCAAATACTCCATGCTCTAGCCTCAATGCCATTGAACGTGCTACCCTAGAACTCCTTTCCCTCCAGATAATCACATAGTTCGCTCCCTCACTTCACACAGCTCTTTGCTCACCTGGGCATACATCAGAGAGGCTTTTCCAACCATCCTGTCTAAACTAGCACCTCCATCACTTCCCTTTGCTTCACCTGCTATTTTTCCTTCATTGAAAGTTTTACTACCTAATATTTCACATATTTTTTAATATTTTATTAAATTTATTGGGTGACATTGGTTGATAAAATTATATGGGTTTCAGGGATACAATTCTATAATATATTATCTATATATTATATTGTATGTTTACCACCCAAAGTCAACTCTCCTTTCATCACCATTTATTCGAATCCCCTTTAGCCTCTCTTACCTCTTCCCACCCCCCTTTCCCTCTTGTAATCACCATATTGTCATCTGTGTTTGTGAGTTTTTTCTTCTTCCTCTTTTTTCTTAATCCCTTCACCTTTTCACCCAGCCCCCCAACCCCTATCCCTGGTAACAGCCATCAGTCCACGGTCTGTAAGGCTGTTTCGTTACCTGACTTCCACACTGAGTTGTAAACTCTGTGAAAGGAAGAGCATTGTTTCCTCTGCAGCTGTGCCCCTAGCATTTGAAACAAGGCCTGGCACATAATAGGGTCTAATAATGCTAAATGAATGCATTTGTGCTTGAGAGAGCTTGATAGATTCAATGGCTCTTGTGCCCAAAGAGTTCACAGCAAACCTGGCAGATAAATGCTATGAAAATACCTTGCCCTCCCTGATGGCCATTAGGGCCCTATGCTGACTGAGAACTGAAGTGAAAAATTAAAGAAAACAACAGCACTAAAGAAGAGCCTTCCTTTCTACTTCAAGTAAATCTTATAAAGGATTCCTAATTCCTACTTAATCTGAGAGCCATGCTTAAAGTGGAGTTTCCATCATTGCTTTGAGGCTACTCCAAACCAAAAAAAGAAAAAAAAGAAAGAAAAAAAAGGAACAAACACAATCAATAAAAAGTGGTGGGGTGGTGGGCTGGAATGGGAGCAAAAAGAAAACTGTACAAGAACAGCAATTAAAATAAAAAATAATTTTTTTTTAAAAAAAAAGTGGGCTTGCAAAGCATATGTAGTATCAGGATAAATTTCTTCCCAAACACCATTCCTGCCCCTTCTGCCTGTCTAACAACATCATCCCTCCAATCAGGAGCCACCATTATTGAAAAGATGAGTAAAAGTTATTTTGATCTAGTTGATCATGGGGAAGGTGTTTCAAGACTCAGGTATAATAAAAAAGGTACTTCAAGTGTCAGAATGGAGAGGTTCTGATTAGTTTCACTAGAAGGAAGAGAATTGGCAAGGGTGGACCAGAAATGAGATTTGGAGGGGGGTAGAGGAAATTCAAGGGGTATCTAAGAACCAAGATTATGGGAAGGTAAGTGAAGAAGTCTCCTACTTATGGATGCTGTTTTCAACCTTCAGCTCCATATATGATAAAGACTTTCCAGAAGCCCACCTCCCATGCCCCCATGCCAATCTGCTCCCTCATTTCCTACCAGCATCACATATGAAAAACTGATGCATGTGGCTCATTTTCTTTAAGCTTTCAGAAAGGATTGCTTGGTGAGCCCATCCCACTGTGTTCATATTCTGTTTACCTCCAATACTCTTATATGATACAGAGTCAAAGAGCATTTGAAAGTGGGATGAAAGAAAATGAAAGCTCATCTTTACCTTGAATCACATATCAGGAGCTGAAATTAGATCTCACCTACTGGGAAGGGAGAGAGCCTGTGTCACCCAACAAAGCTTGGCCCCCTTGGCACATCCAAAGCCTCATGTCCCTGTGCCCCCCGGCTTTGGCACCAGGAGTTCCACGGCTGTACCCAGGATAAAAGCTCTGTCCCCAGCTTGCTCTCAGGCAAAGACAGCCAGCTTTTAATTAGGAGTAGAAGCTGTTGTTAGATTTGTAATTATTTTTTTGCTATGCTTGATGGCATGATGTGTGTTACATATTTAATTAAAGAGGATCTAATGAGTACTTCCAACAGGCCTGGGGTCAGAAGAACCACTGCAGAGATCCATGCAAATGAGCCAGGCTTTACGGCTCTCCTAGGGAGACAGTGATGTGGTCCAAAATGGGAGAGTTGGTGGGAGCCCATCAGCTTTCAATAGGAAAGTCCCAAGGGGAGGCAGGCAGACAGGTGGGGAGTGGAATTTGCAGGTTTTGTGTCTACGCCCAGGAGAAAAAGTCTAAATATATCATGGGTGTAAGTCTGAAGTCAATGAAATGAAAAGTACAAATGAGCTGATTGAGCCAATAGCCTAGGTCATAGAGGGATGCAGGAGGACCAAGACCCCTGGAAAACACTATGGACATAGGGAGGTAAATCCGAAAAGAGTGAAGGAAGGAGAAATGAAGTGGAGTGTGCTAAGACATTTGGACTTGGGTCGTTCAGTGTTTCTATGTGCACTTTCTTCACTATGCGCTATTCTTATATGTTATAGCACTTGTCTTCTGATTAATTTGCAGACATATCTATGTCCCTATTGGATTCCAAACCGAGTCCTGGAGAAGGAGACCCTCCTATCTCTCTGCTCCCAGGGCTCCCACCAAACTTCCTCTGCAATACCCGGTAGCTCACTCTTCTATAACTGCCTACTGAGTTTCTGTCAATTCTGCCTGAGAGCTGACTGAGTGTGAGAAATTTTTGCTTTGTTTTCCGTATTATTTTTGTTTTGTTCATGTTTATATGCCTAGTGTCTAGCACAGTGTCTGGAATGCAGCATGCCCTCAGAAAGTTATTATTAAGTGAATGAATGAAAGATCCAAATGCAATCAGTCTGATTTAAGGCCAGTTTCAGTGTACTTACTGCATCCAAAACAATCAAATTTCCCCAAAAGCATTAAAGAGTTTAGATTTTACTAAAACTCAGTTACTAAAGCAAACAAGGAACAATGTTATATTGCATACGGTGCTAGAAGACTTAAACTAAGAAATGTAATGCTTTGTCCTTGATTGGATCCAAGTTTTGAAAAACAAAACAGCTATTAAAGTCATTTTTGAGATAATTGGAGGATAGTAGGTATTAGATGATACTGAGAAGGTATTTTTTCTTAGCATAATAGCATTGTGTTACATAGGAGATTATCTTTGTGATGACTCTTAGAAGTAGCTAAAAAGTCTCTGAAACTCACCCCTTTGAGAGAAGAGGATCTACATCCCTTCCCTTGAAAACGGGCATATCCATACCTGCTCTGGCCAGCAAGCTTCAGCGGAAATGATGCTGCAAGACTCCCAAGGTTACATCAGAAAGACCTATGAGGTTCCACCTGGTTCCCCTGGAATGGCCCTTCCTTTTTTGGGAGTCTTTCTCTCAGAAGACTCTCAGAAGCCAAATGCCATGCTATGAGACACCCAAGCCACTTGGAGGGGCCACGTGTGAGTGCTCCAGTTCATAGGCCCAACGAAAGCCAGACTTTGAGTCATTTCCAGGTTTATCTGCCCAGGCCGACAGGTAATTCCAGTCCCAGCATTTTGACTACTCCCAACTGAAGGCCCAGGTGTTGTGAAGCAGGGGCCAGCCATCCCTGTGTGCATTCCTGACCCGAGGAATCTGTGAATACGATAAAACAGTGCCTGTGTTGTACTACTAGTTTTGGCATGAATTTTTTTTTTTTATCAAAAATAGTGGTTGCAGCAGTGTTCAATTTTTTTTTTTTTTTTGAGATACAATTTAAAGACCTTAAGGATGGGTGCCATCATAGCTTTAGCTTACTTTTAAATGGTTCCCAAAAAATCCGTACAAAGACAGCCTGATAGACTGATCAGGCTTAGCAAAATACTGGCAATTGTCAAATATTAGACAGTGAATGTGTTATTTATTAAACTATTCTTCTACTTTTCTGTAAGCTTTAACATTTTTATAATAAAATTTTATTTTAAAAGTGCTTTGAAACCTTTCTTTTTTTCCCCAAAGTCTTGTTACTCAGGAAAACCTAAGTTTATCATCCATGTATCTCTTTGATCTCTGGAAAATCCCTTCGTAACACCCTCTCTTTGAATGGTCCCACCGCGGCCTCCCTCTTCCTCCAGAAGCTCCGATGTCTTGGTTGCTCCTTTCCCAGTGAACAGAATGCCAAGCCACCTCTTTCTTGAAATCTGTCATTTTACAAGGCAGAAGGGAGTAGGGTGGTAATAACTAACACTTTAATATGTTTTCTTTCAAATTAATGACAAAAATTTTTGAAAGGCTTTTAGAAGTTACTAGATTAGTAAAACAGAAGACCTTCATTAAATTTAATATTTAAGAGCAAAAGACTTTTTGCCTTCAAACTTAAAATTTCCACAGCAAGCTATGGATTAATATTCTCTATCAATAGAAAGCAAAGAGTTTCTCTAACTCATTGTAGGGCAAATCAAGTCCCCTCCCTACCCCCAAAAAAGGAACATTTAAAAAAGCTTTGATCGAAAAAGCCTTCTGTCTCTATCCTGAATCCCAACCCCAGGCTCTCTTTGCTGTATGATCCACTCTTGACGTTCTAGTTTGAGCCCCTGGTCACCTCCCAACCAGCTACATCCTTCTCGCCCCAAGGCGGCTGCTCCCCTGGGGAGCGGAACCAGGTGCACCTTGGAACCACAATGCTGTTAGAGATGAAATCTCTTACATTACTAATATTTTTTTAAATGCTCCTCACATGGCCAAGTAAACTGAAACCTGCCTTTTTTCCCCCACTTCCTATACACTCTTCTGACAATAATACAAAATTTAAAAAATAATAACAACACAAAAGCTAATTTTATTGAGTATTTGCTACACAGTGGATTTATGCTATTCTTTTATTAATTATTTCAGTTACTATTTTAGTAACCCAATGAGGTACTTACCACAATTATCACTATTTTAGAGGCAAAGAGACAGAGCAACAAGGTGGTTGAGTAATTTACCCATGATCACCCAGCTAGGAAGACACAGGACCAGAATAGATACCAACGAATGTGACCCAAAACTCCTGCTTCTAGCCATCAGGCATTATTGTCTCCTCTACAGGCCTCCCAACAAGCTCCATTTCTGTACCCACCACCCCTGACACCGGAACTGGAGAAGGGGTCTGCTTATGCAAAGTGCGGCATCCAAACCAGTGTCCCCGCACCATCCCCAGACATCTGCCAATCTCAGAAGCCCATATCAGATTGTTTTCATTATCCACACAGCTCTGGGACACTCATAGCTTTCTTGACTCGATATGTGAATGCTGTTACACTTCTGTGATTATTCCCTGTTCCTATATGCTAATACTCATGCCAAGGATTGTGGAATTCTAGCATCTTCAGGGAGTAGCTGATCCTACCATTACATCCGCATATCTCCATCTTCCAGAATTTATTCATCTCCCTCTAGGGTCTTGAACTTGTAACTGTTCTTTTCTGATTTCTCCCTCCTCACCTTACACTTACTTCCCTTTTGCCTTTACTTCTACCAACCTTGTTTTTGTTTTAGCCATAAGTCCCAGTAACCGTGCCATTCCTGTTCCCCTATAACTCATTACCTCCATTCGTAACTCACTCCTCTCCCCTCTCACCCTAATGCTGTCAGTGCTGAGTCATTTTACCGCCACCCTCAAATGCCTTGCTATCGTTGCCATGTTTCTCCTTGATAGCTCTCAACTTTAGGAAACCACTGTTGCTTTTTCTACACACCCTTCCAGGCTGTGAAATGCAACTGGAGAATTTTATAAGAACATCTTTCATCTTTGTTGACCCCAAGTCCCTTCCATTCAACACAGTCCCTTTTCATCTCATCTGAAATCTCAACTCCTACTTATATCAACCCCTTACTTTATGTTTCCTGAAAGGTGCTGGAAATCTATTTCCTCACCCATCTAATCCACCCCACACTCCTGCAGAAGACCCTGGGAATATTTACATAATCTGCCAAGCCGAGAATGCCTTTCTGCGCTCACCGTCTCATTCCAAGCTCTTAGAGCAGAAGCAGCACCTGCTTGTTCTTAAGACCACGTTCACCACTTAGATTCTTCTTCCACCTCTTCCTCCTTTCTCAAAGATCTCGCTCTACCAAAAATCTCCCCATCTTCTGTCTTATGCCTTTAATCATTTACTCTTCTTTGGTTCTTTTTGCTCTGTTTCCAAACAGGTCTCTATCTCTCATTACCCACAAAATACAATGTCCTTCTGCTGTCTTGCTATCCTATCTCTTGCTACCTTTAACCTGCTGCCCTCTCCCCTCAACACAGTTGTATGTCCCCTTCCACTCCCTGCCTTTAGCAAAAACAACTGCATTTACATCCTCACCGCCCCCCCCAACAGTGTAAGGTGACTTTCCCTCACCAGTCTCCTACAGCGGTTCTCTCGAGTGTAACAGTGATTTCTGAATCACTAAAGTCAATGATTGTTTCTTACTTCTTATTCCCTGACTTCTTTCTCTTAAGCATCTAATTATCATCTATGTTATGAAATTCTAGCCTATATGGAAATCCTTGCTCTCTCACTCTCTCTTTTTTAATCATCTGGTCCCATAAGATCCCTCACCTCTCCCCCTTTCCTAATCTCCTTCAAACTCATCTTTTTGTGAATTTATACGCAAATGTATACATTCAGCCCCTGACTTTTTTTTCTCTGGATCTCTAGTCTGACATTTCCATATATCCCCAAATATCTCCAGGAATTGCAGACATTTGACTCAACATTGAAACCTAGAGCCCCAAAGGGAGCCTCTTACCAAAACTAGCCTACTCCCACTGGTTGTCCAGTCCAATGTGCCTCAGCGACCTCTTCTGCTGAATTAGGTCCTTAGGCACTGGCTTTTGTTTTGGCCTTGCTGAAGACACAGTTGAACTTCTTCCATGGCAGGATGGAAGGAGACAAGACATTGGAATCCCAGAGGGCAGTCCACCAGAATAAATCAACATGCCACATCACAGTCTCCTGTGCGTGGGTCTTGGAACACTTTCCTCGCCATCGCCGGAAGAGTCTGACTTTCCCCAACAACTCTCTCATCAGAATGTGCCTCTGCTCAAGAGCCTTCGAAAGCTCCCTACTGCCACTGATTCAAATCCAGCCTCTCTGAACTCCAGTAGAATTTTTCCACACTCCAATGCACAGTTTTTCAGCATTACCTTTTCTTCTGTCTTGGGTTTATTCATTTATTTGATAGGCCAATATGTGAAGAGTTGAAGTTCTTTTTAAAACAGTGTCATTAATACATTTACAACACAATGGTGCCTACCAATCACGCCTCTAAATACTCTCCAGGACAGTGTAGTGTAAAAGGCATGGGCTGTGTGGCCGTAGTAAAGTACCTTAGAATCCTACCTAGTTCCGCCAATTTGGAAGCTATGGGCTGTGGACAAATTGTGTACTTTCTCTAAGCTTCAATGTTCTCATCTATAAAATAGGTGTTATAAGAATCAAATTAAATAATGTAAGCAAGTGCCTAGCACATAAGCAACATTTTAAATGCCTCTTATTTTTATCTTGATAAATTGCTTTGTAATGATGGATCTTTGCTACTTTGATCTGGGCTCCACCCAAAGAATCCCAATGCCAAGCCTGCTTTATAAACATGCAATCATTTACCTACCAAGGACTCCCGGCTGGCTCTCACTAGGCAGTTTTTATTGTCCTTGGTTAGAAGAACCTGACCAAGTAATTTCTGTAATCTCGAACTTTCCTGGAGTCAATTTGATTTAAGTAAGTAAAACTGTCCCGAATCAAGTAAAACTAGAAAGTGAGCACTTGGTTTTCCAAGCAATCAAATGGAAGTCCAAGAACTTTCTTATTAATTGGAGTTTCCCTTGCTTGTCTTCTCAGTTCTGACTCTGACCCGTCAGCCAGCTGACTAGGTGCTTTCGGAAGTTAGAATGAGGTATCTGAGTTCTAGTTTTGACTCTACCAGGAGGTTTCTGTGTGACCAGGATAAAGCATATTTTCCCAGTCTCAAAATTTAAAAAAAAAAATGAGAATTCCCCTTACCCTCACCTGAAAGCCCAGGAATGATGCATATTAGGTGCTCAATAAATAATCTGTTAAGTGAATACATGAATACATAGATGAATAGCTGCTCTGAAGGCCAGATGAGTTATTAGAGGTAGTCAGGCTTTGAAAAGATAATTTACATTTATAAGTTATTAAATAGCAAATGATGAGTACACCAACTGCCTAGGGTCAAAGGCTGACAGAGCTTCCCTATATTTCTCTAACTTCCCAAACCCATCAGCCTCTCATGGAAGTCTTCCCTAGCACTTTACCAAAGCAATGTTCAAAAGGAAAAATACAGCAGGCATCCTATCCAGTAGTTCTGTGTATTGCAAGCACTTAGGGACCTAACTAAATATCAATAATTTCTCCAGGATGCGTGTTACCAGTTCCTTTTAGCTTCAGAGGAGGCCAGAGAGCTAGGGGGGCTCGTGGGTGCAGCTTGAGTCGCTGGCTCCTTTCCAGTCGGTCTCCCCGCTCTCCCGGCGACCCAGCCTGCAGGCAGCCCCCAGAGGCACCTCCCTCGCATGGGAGCCAGGCGTGCCTTCAGATTGGCTGGCGAATCTCACCCTCCAGCCTGGGAAGCAATAACAGGTAAACCTTGGCACCACAAACACCGCAGCCATAAATTTCACTTACATCTAGTAAAACACAGGCATCCAATTAGAGCCATAATCCTATAAAGTTGCCAACAATCAAGCTCCCAGTTTCAAATGAAGATGGACAGGTGCACTCAATCAATACCATCAAGGTTACAGCCTGCAGTTTGGAGGCTGTTTCTACACGGAATCTTCTGCTGTTCTGGATGCTGTTTGTTTTCTGCCTGGGTAGAAACAACAAATGTTCTTGCTCACTCTTCCATTATATTGTCCTGTGCACCAGGGCATGGCTGAACCCTGAGGCGGAGCAGGTGTGGGACAGGCGGGAGCAGAGTCCCTTCCTCAGTGCAGCTCTGTTGTCCACCTGTAACCACATAGAAACTCAATTTCTTTCTCTTTTTAAGATTTTATTTTCAGATTTTGTGTTTTTAGAGAGGGGAAGGGTGGGAGAAAGAGAGGGAGAGAAACATCCATGTGTGGCTGCCTCCAGCGCACCTTTTACTGGGGACCTGGCCTGCAACCCAGGCATGCGCCCTGACTGAGAATTGAACCAGTGACCTTTTGGTTCCTAGGCCAGCGCTCAGTCCACTGAGCCACACCAGCTGGGGTGAAACTTCATCTCTTTAATATGACCTTTTCTCCTTTCTTTCCTTTTGATTCAAACTGGCCTCAACCAGCTCCCTGGCTCACCTGCCTCCTTCACTCATGCAGGGCCACTCCCTGAAGCATTGCGCCCTCAGGACAACGAGGCCTGGTCCGTATCACAGGAACCAAGCCTCAGGCCTGTGGACCACTGGGCCTCAGCTGCGTTTCAGCTCCAGGCCCAGAAAAGCCTTAAAGCCAGACGAAGCCCCCCATGGCTGACATCAAGACTAGCTGTACTGATCAACTATTCCCACGCTAGTGCTGGCCAGTGAGCAGAGACCATGACCCTAACCCCCTTAGTCACAATGATTAATGATTTTTCCTCTATATAACCCAAGCCCTGGAAGCCATCTCGGAGCTTGGTATTTGAGCCTTGGCTCACCTGTCTCCATGTGTGGGTCACTTCCTGAAAGGAAACCCTTACTTTCTTTGCTGCAAGCTCCTGTTTGTGTCTTTATTGGGCTCTGATGAACACAGACAAATGGACTCCTTTAGTCTGGTAACACACCCCACCCTACTCCCCCTGCCAGAACGGTCACTTTCTGGCCAGATCACGGATTTAGGCTCCAGTGCCTAGCAGGTGCCTGGGAGACACCGATGGCCTCTTCAGCCCAGGGAGAGGACCTCTGCCTAAGGGCCTCCTCCAACCTTTACTCTGATTTCCTTGGCCCTTTGGCTCCCACCGCTGGCTGCTGCCCACCAGGAACAATTTACACTATGTTGTGTGACTATGGTTATCCAATTTACAGGGGATTTGGCTTAAAGATTAACACACTTGAAAACTGTGGAGTACAATAGTTACTCAGTGCACATTTCAGCAGGCAACAGCCCTCTGACACTGGAGGCGGGGGAGCTGGGTATAACTTCCAGCACCTTCCTTAGGGGTTCACTACTGTCTCCTTGCGTGTCTTCTTCCTCCCTTTCTCTTGCTGTGGCCATGCCTGTCTCCCCTTCCTTTCTTCTCTCTGACTGTCACTCTTTTGTCCACACTCCATCAATCCCTTCTTCTTTCCCTCCCACTCGCTGGGTGCCCGCCCCATCTGCATGTCCCTTTTCTTCCTCCACCTCTGCCCAGTCCACACTAATCTTACCTGGCTGTCACTGAAGGAGAAGTGAGAGTTTTGGCTTCACTGTACTCTAATCTTTCCAACAATAAAGTGTCAATGAGTTTCTCAATAGATTTCCTTCATATGAATGACTATTTCCCAAAGTTGCCTTCGCCTCCTTTATCAACTGAAATATTCAAAATGGGAGATTTAAATAATCAGTCATGGATGTAGGTCTAAGAAACACACGTAGGACTTGTGATTTGTTAGAATCAAAAGAGATTTTTTGTGGCTAGCGACTTTTTTACTCTGCAAATTCCTGAGGGAGGTTCTCGTTGGGGCTCCTATTAGTTTTTCTGAGGTGGGCTTTCTCCTGTTGGCTTAGACAGTGTCTGGCATTTGCCAAGAATTGTTCACTCTCCTGGGGTGGGAGTCAGTACAACACATAGAAGAAATGTTTCTGGCAGCGTGCTCATCTGATCCTTGCGAGTAGTGATGTCAGGGAGACGGGAGGCCTTGGGAAGACACCGGAGCCCATTTCCCCTGCGAGCACCTATGTTTTTCTCTGTTAGGGGATCACACAACTATTGAAGTTGCGGGAAAGAGGTGTGCAGGTAACACACAGAATTATTGAAGAAAGTCCAACCACATAGCAATATTCTTTCCTTAAAAATCATACAACTCACATTCACAAAAAAATGTATATATATTCATGATATTGCTGAACAGAGGGAGTAGTTCTATGACTCACTGGCCAGACGTGTTCTCACTGGAAGGGAACACAAGAAGTCTGCTTTTACACTTTCCACCACCCAGCAAGGCTGCATGAGGACCAGAAAATAAACCCCACCTGTTCCAAGTCAAGGCAGATTGATCTGCCCCTGCCCCTCCCCCCCCAAAAAAAAAGCTACAAAATAGACCCTCAGCCATCAGCAACATCCAGACTAATACAAATAACCACCGGAATTGGTGGTCCAGGCACTTGAACTGGTGCTCCCACACATGTAGTTTTGTTTAATTTTCAAGACAACCCCTGGCTTGAATGTGACTGGTTTTCCTGTTTTGTAGGTGAAATGCCATAGGTAGAACTGGGACGTAGCTTAGGGCTTCCGAGTCTGCAGTTGGGTGCTGGCCCTTGTGCTGTCCCTGTTGGGTGTGGACTGACTGGACTGGACACCAAAGAGAACTAGTGTAGCCGCCATTTGGCAGGTGAGCCAAGCAGACAGCATTCAGCAGAATCTGTCCCAGAAGAGTGGCTGAGTGGCTCTTTCCCTGTCCTGCCTCTTCAAATCTAGTAACAGGGATAAACCCCACAATAAGGGAGTGTGGATAATCTCCTTCAGACAGTGGATGGAAAATATATAGATATATATACTCTGTCATTAAAATAACCCCATTTTTCTAAGCTGCTAATAGGATTATTCAAAATATTTAAAGCCAAATCCCAAAGCCTGTTATTAGTTTGCCAAAGAAACTAAGTCCTTCTTCATTTTTTTTTTATTGTAATCCCTCCATGAATGTTGATTCTGGGTCAGGCCAACATGTGGGTGCTGGTTTCTCAGCCGTGCCTGTCACTGCACATGGGAGGAGCCCTGAGTAGGTTTCACCCACACTGGGTCCTCGGCATCAGTCCCTTCCCTTAGCCACCATCTCTGCCACCCTTCTTTGCACCACCCCCAGAACACAGAATGTGTTAACAGCAAGCTTGAGCAAGGCTTCCAGAAGTAACCGTGCACACAGAGACAGCCATTTTCCCTTTTCCACTTCCCACTTAGGTGCTCAGGTTGGGCGGTAGGAATTTGTCACCTGAAGGTTATATTTTAAGTGCTTTGAAGTAGCGTCAAGTTACTATGTTTTCTCCTATCAATTTGATTATATGGAAGTGGAGGACTAAAGCAGATTTATTTCTTTGTTTTGGGTTATTGCATCTCTCTTTCAGTTCCCCGTTGCCACCACACCTCATCAAAGTCCTGTGCATTGGCACATTCACAGGACATAGTGCTCAGTACTTAGGGGTCAAGGGCCAAGGCTGAAAGTCAGCCTTGCCAAGGAGAACCACTTGCAGTCTGAAGGAGTGATCATAGGTCCAAATAAACAACATGGACCATCTTTTTGGAAAAGAATCTCCAAGCAAATAAAGATTGAAGAGTGAGATGCATAGAAATATAATATCCAGAATGGCCCAACCTGGTAAACAAAACATAGGTTTACAAAATGCTTAAAGTTGTTTATAAAATGCACAGCAGAACACCTCTCCAGATAGAGGAAGAGCTCCTGCCTGCTTTTTCTGCCTCATGTCTTCTACTCACTTCTTCTTCCTTCCCATTCTCCAATACCCCCTCTCCTATACAGCCAATGCCACAACCATTCAGTATTACCGAGACAAGACTTCAATAGCAACTTATTTGTAACAACTTTTCCTGCCCACTGACTGTACTGCCCGCACCTTCTATATCCTCACTCACAGCTTCACAGCCATCCCTCCTGTATCAGAGTTCCCAAGATGGCTTGAGTTTAGCTCTGCTTGCTCTTCTCCTGTTGCAATTAGTCCTTCTTTATTTTTCAATTTCCAATGCCAAGAACCTAAGGGAAGGCCATGGAGCACACACGCAATGAACTTTTAAGCGATGAAAGAATTAATGAATGACTGAGTGACTCAAACTGGTCGGTCCTGTTTCCCTTCAGCCAGGTTTAATGTTCACTTGTCATTCTTCCATATGTTTCTGCCCTAAATACAAACGGCTAAAAATGGAGCTCCCTCATTGTTCTATCTGGTGAATCTCAAGTTTTGCAAACAAGGGTAGGAAAGCACAGTGTAATAATGCGAGGGTATTTATTTCTAGAATAGCATCTCCTCCTGTAACCTCTTGGCAAGTGTACACATGTGCAAAGACTAGCATGATGTAGCGGCAGTCTACCTAGGTGGATGGCGAGGTCCTTGATGGATTATATTTGGAGGGTTAGGCCATTGGTCCGAGACTTAAGGGAGGAAGAGTTGATGTTATGGTGAAAGACACATTAGCACAATAGGGTCATTAAATTGACAGTGGAAGAAGGCACTGCTCCACATTCCCCTAAAGCAATCAGGCTGCCCTACAATGAGAGATTGGCAATAATAGTGAGAGAAACTGAGCACACCCTACCTCTCCCCAGGTATGTCGTTCCCCTGGGCCTGGATTTCAGTAGACTGTATCTGGGGAAGGCTTGGAGTACGCATGCTGCACTCAGACACTTACATCCTTGGAGCTGAGGGACACAGGAAGGAGCAGAAAAAGATGGTAGAAGTGCTACATAGGAGTAGGAGGCAGTAAAAATCCTAAGAGGAGGAAAATATTTTTAAAATGGTCAATAAAAATGTGTAGGCCAAAAAATATGGGGGGGGGGCGCTAGAAAGGAAGCTGATTGTTGCTGAAAATTACTTTTTTCTGCAACAAAAGTTTGATCAGGGATGTCACCTTCTATGGGGAAAACAGAGATTCCCACACATAAAAGTCTCTTGCCCTCTGAACATTAAATCTGCAAATCTGTTTTCCCTTCATTTTTCTTCTTCCCTCTGTTACCAATGAGCTTTCCAGCCACTCGTGCACTCAAGTGGGGGGAGGGGGAGTTGTCCTTGACTCCTCCTGTTCTTTCATCACCCTCAACTGATGGAGCAGCACATTTGCTCTCTCTCTTGAACACATCTGCATGCTCCATGGTCATGAGCCTCATCAGGCCAGCACACCCCTCTCCTGCCTGGACTAACACAACAGCTCCCTCACCAGTGCCCGCTCTCCACTCCAGGCCTCTAGTCTAGTCTCAGTGATCAAAGGCCACAGTGATCTTGTCAATTTCCAAGTTGTAGAATGTCCCAGTTCTGCTTAAAGCCCTAGAATTACTTCCTAGTCTACTTAGAATAAAGTCCAAACTTCTTGCCATGGCCTTTCAAGTCCTGCAGGATCTAGTCTTGCTCTTCTCCCCCAATTCTGGCCATGCTTCTTCTTGTTCGTTAGCAAAGGGACACACTGGACTCCTTATGGGCCTTAGAAAACACCATGTTTTTTGATATTTTTACTTATGGTAGTCCCATCCTGATGACTTCTGAAGGACCTCCAAACCCATCTCAAGCTTAACTGTAGGCTCTGCCCACAGAAATCAGCCAGGACTAATACTGCAGTCAAAAAAAAAAAAAAAAAAAAACCTCTTGAGTAATTCTGGCCAAGCTTGGAGGGGTTGTTGCCAGGGACACACAAGGCGAGGCTGAGTGGCAGGGCCTTCATCCCTGTGCACCAGAACAGCATCACTATCCCTATGTCAGGCTGCTGCCTCACCCACAGTACTACCCTGGGGAGCTGCATTAGCTCCCCCCTGGTGACACCCCGAGTCCCCGCCCTACCCTTCTGCATGGTGATGAACACTACCATCATTGGTTAGCCTGAACCCTCATTGCAGGTTTTCTTGAGAAACTCTCAAGGAATTCCCAATAAGCTCAGTGGGTGCCAGAGACACAGAGAGAGAGACTGAGTTGTGTCGCTTGAGGACAAAGTCTTTCTTTCCACGTGCCCAGTGAGCACCACTGTTTTTGTTTGGAACCCACTCCCCACAGGTCAAACCTTAACTAGGTCTAGCCTGATGAACTCTACTGGGTCCACCCTAATGATTCCCTAAGGACCCCTGCACCACCACAGAGCACAGCAGGTCTGAGTGGGTGGCAGCAGGCCTTGGAATACCTTGAGACTTCTGCTGAGTGACCGTAGACCCAGCACTGGTACTGAGTTTGAATCTGTATTGACCTACTGAACACCACTCACCCTCACCTGGCAAGTTCTTGAGAACCTGCCTCATGCAATATACATACAACCAGAGGCTTTTCAACGTTTGAGTCTAATGGGAAGGTGCCAGTTGGAGATGGGTCTCGGGGTGCCTTGGACCTTTTGCTGATTTGCCCCAAGCCCAGTAGTGGTGGCAACCAGCCTCAGTTTGCAGCTTGGCCCCTCTCACACACACCCAAAGCCAGCACAGACAGCTGCCAACCATGGATCACTTTGTGGATTTTAACAGGTAGCCCACAGACAGTCACAGGCAGCATTTCACATTGACCTCTACCAAAGGGCCTACCAAGAGGATCTAGAGTCAACACACCTGAAAGTTGGCCTCAGACCACAACAGACCATGACCTGATTAGCTCCATAATCAGCACAACAAAAGGCAGGTCTAGGTAAGCACCAGACTTCACTGGTACAAATTCTGCTTTGAAGTCAGTCCCCACACAGCAGCTCATAAGCTGTGGTTGGGACTGAGAGTCAACCCCCCCCCCCCACAGACATGCCAACAGCAATCAAGCCTCAACTACAACAAGAGGGCACTCACAACCCATGCAAGAGACACCCTTGGAGCACTCAGCATGGTTGATGATACAGACTGTGATACTGAGCTCCACGGGACACCTATTATACAGGGTCACACTACCAAGACTGGGAGATTATCAGATCTACCAAATACCCAGAAACAAACGTGGAGAGGGAGTCAAAACCAGGAGACAAAAAAAAAAAAAAAAAAAAAAAAAAAAAAAAAACAAAAAAAAAAAAAAAAAAAAAAAAAAAAAAAAAAAAAAAAAAAAAAAAAAAAAAAAAAAAAAAAAAAAAAA
>PVKU01000322.1:0-496595 GCA_004027475.1 Anoura caudifer | reverse complement strand
TTCTCAAATTATTCCAAAACATTCAAGAGAAGGAAAGACATCCAAGCTCATTTTATGAGATCAGCACTATCTTAATTCCAAAACCAGGTAAACACATTACAAAAAAAAATTATAGGCCAATATCCCTGATAAACATAGATGCAAAAGTTCTCAACAAAATACTATTAGCAAACCAAAACCAGCAATACATTTAAAAGATTGTACACCATGATCAAGTAGGATTTATTCCTGGGATGAAAAGTTGGTATAATATCCACAAACCAATCAATGTGATATACCACATAAACAAAATGAAGGATAAAAAAGTCATATTATCACCAATAGATATGGAAAAAGCATTTGACATAATTCAGCACCCAGTAAAGTGGAAATAAAGGGAACATACCTCAACATAGTAAAGGCCATATGTGACAAATTCATAGCCAACATCATACTCAATGGAAAAAACTAACAGAATTCCCCTAAAATCATAAACAGGACAGGGATATCCACTTTCACCACTTTTATCCAACATAGAACTGGAAGTTCTAGCCACAGCAATAAAACAAGAAGATTAAAATACATCTAACTTGGGGGAAAGAAAGTAAAACTGTCATTATTTGCAGATGACATGATACTGTATATAGAGAACCCTAAAGATTTCACCAAAATCTACTAGAATTGATAAATGAATTCAATAAAGTAGCGGGATATAAAATAAATGTTCAGAAACTAGTTTCACATTTATATGCAATATAAATATTGCATATAATATTATATGCCAATAATTAACTATTAGGAACACCAACTTAGAAAACAATGTCATTTCCAATTCATCAAAAAATAAAATACTTAGAAATAAATTTAATCTAGGATGTAAAAGATCTGTACTCAGACAATTATAAGACACTAAAGAAAAACATTGGACAAGATATAAATAAATGGAAGTATACAAATATCATACTCATGGGTAGAAAGAAAAACAGCATTAAAATGCTCATGCTACCCAAAGCAATTTATAGTTTCAAAGCAATTCCTATCAAAATACCAATGAAATTTTTCACAGAACTGAACCAAAAATATACATGGAACCACAAAAAATCCCAAATAGCCTCAGTAATTTTAAGAAAGAAGAATAAAATTGGAGGTATACACTACTTGGTATCAAACTATACTATAAAGTCATAGAAATCAAAACAGATTGGTATTGGCACTAAAACAGAAACATATATCAATGGAACAGAATAGAGCCCAGAAAGAAACCCATACCCATATAGTCAATTAATATTTGTCAAAGGAGGCAAGTACATACAATGGAGTAAAGAGAGTCTACTCAATAAATGGTGTTGGGAAAATTGGACAGATAGGTGCAAAAAAAATGAAGGTACACAACTTTCTTATACCACATACAAAAATAAACTCAAAATGAATTAAAGATTTAAGTGTAAGATTCCAAACCATAAAACTCCTACAAGAAAATATAGGCAGCAAACTCTCTGATATCCCTCTTAGCAGTACTTTTTCTGATGTCTCGTCAAACAAGGGAAACAACAGAAAAAAATGGGACCACATCAAGCTAAAAAGTTTTGCACAGCAAAGGAAACCATCAATAAAACAAAAGACAACCTACTGAGTGGAAGAAGATGTTCACCAGTGATACATCCAAAAAGGGTTTAATATCCAAAATGTATACAGAACTCATACAACTCAACACCAGAAAAACAAATAATCCAGTTTAAAAATGTCAGGGGACCTGCATAGCTACTTCTCCAAAAAGGACATAGAGATGTCCAGTAGATGCATCTCTAATCATCAGTGTAATGCAAAATAAAACCACAACGAGGTATCACCTCACACCTATCAGAATGGCCACCGATATTAAATTAACAAACAATCAGTGCTGGTGAGGATATGAAGAAAAGGGAATCCTTGTGCACCATTGGTGAGAATGCAGACTGGTATAACCACTATGGAAAACAGTATGGAGGTTTCTCAAAAAATCAAAACTGAAACTGCCATATGACCCAGTGACTCCACTTCTGGGTATATTCCAAGAAACCTAAAACACTAATATGAAAGAATATACGCACCTCTGTGTTCATTGCAGCATTATGAACAATAGCTAAGCTATGGAAGCAACCTACATGCCCATCAATAAATGAGCAGATAAAAAAGCTGTGGTACCTATATACAATGGAGTATTACTCTGACATAAAAAAGGAATGGAATCTTACCATTCGCAACAGTATGGGTGGACCTAGAGGGTATTATGCTAAGTGAAACAAGTCAGGGAAAGGCAAATACCATATGATTTCACTGATATTTGAAATCTAATGGACAAAATGTACGAGCAAAATTGAAACAGACTTTGATGCAGAGAATGGACTTATGGTTGCCACGCAGGAGTGGGGTTGGGAGACTGGACCAGGTGAAAGTTAGGGTTAGGGTTAAGATTAAGAAATACACCTTGGCAGCTCCATAGCAGTCACGGGCAGGTAAAAGTACAGCGCAGGAAACACAGTCAACAATATTGCAACAACTATGTATGGTGCCAGGGTGGTACTGGAGATCGCAGGAATAATACTTTATAAAACATAACATTGCATAACCACTATCCTGTAGGCCTGAAACTGGTATAAAACAATATTGAAAATATTAAGTTCATAAGCAGTTAACTTTAAGATAAGTAGTTGGAAAGTTATCCTGGGTGTACCTGACAATCAGTGGGAAGGGCTTAACCCTCTCTCTGGGGAGAGAAGCAGCTGCTGACTGTTGTTAGAGCCCTAAGGAAGAAAACTGACATGTTCTGGAGGGGAGCCAAGGAGCAGGAGGTAGCTGTCAGGAACTGGGAGCTTCAGACCCACACCTTCAAGGAACTACATTTTTCTCACAGCCAATGAACTTGGAAAAGAACTCTGGACCTCAGTTGAAATCACAGTGCAGGCCATTGTTTTGATTTCAGCCTCGTGAGATCCTGGGCAGAGGACCTATGTCACCAAGCCGGACTCCTAATGCACGGAAGCTGGAGAATAGGAAATGAGTGTTATTTTAGGACACTCTATGAATCATCATTTGTTTTATAGCAATGGGAAACTAATATGAGGGGTATTTTTCAAGACAACTGTTTCAATGTTCTTCAAAAATCACTATCATAAAAAACAACAGATATATGGGAAAGGGGAGAATTTTGATTAAGAGTGACTAGAGAGCAAATGAGTAATAACAAAGAACAGCATTAGCGAAACTCCACTGGGCTGGCTGTGATTTATGTAAGTTTATTCACACTAAGTTTTAGAAACTCAATTTTATTTTCTTTTTTCTTAGATGTCCTTTTTCTTATGGAGACCTCTGTTCTGTGTTTTGAGCAGAGGTTGCAGCTTTGATCTTCACAGTGTCTCATTGTGGGTAGGGACAGTCACTTGAAAATAATTACACCGTCCCTTTGCTATAGAGAAGTTACCTCTGCCTCCAAAGGCTGCTGGAAGGCCGAGGTCTAATGCAGTGGTGGGGTTCTAAGGATAAGCATTTATGGTCTCAACCAGCCTCCTCTCCCACAGCTCTGGAGATTTGGAGGGATGAGAGTATAAGCTGCTGTGACAAATTTATAGAGATAGCACAATCTATCTGGACAAAGAAAATATTACTGCAACAAGGAATGCGTGCTCTGGGGGACCTAAAAGCAGTTTGACTGCAATATCTGCTTTGTCATTTCCCCACCTATAGGACCCTACTCTTTGTCAGGGAGGGAAAATTACATTAAGTCCTTACTTAACGTCATCGACAGGTTCTTGGAAAATTCAGCTTTAAGCAAAATTACCTACCAGAAGACCAGTTTTACCACAGGCTACTTGGCATAAATAAGAGTTATGTTCCTAGGGCTTATTGCTGGTCGTAAAAACATCACCACATGTCTAAAGACCCAAAAATACTTCTCATATTAAACACTGACATAAATGTGAACTATGCACACATTTAAGAAAGAACAATCAAATGTAAAAATTATTTTCAAACATGCTTACCCCAGGGTTCAGGGTTGAGGACATGCAGAGCCTCTCTCAGCAGCTCAAGGTGCGAGATGGGACCCAGCCTGGTCCAGACGGGACACACACACACACCCCCAGGCTGGGACGATGTAGACACATCATACAACTAATGGGCACCTCTCTGGGAGGCAAGAGGAAACTGGAGGTGCTGAAGGAAGCCCACAGACGCAGAGAGAACATGCAAACCCCACTCAGACAGCAGCTTCAACCTGGAAGCACTGTTTTTCTCATCAATGTTACAACAAAATGACATTGAGTGAAACAACATTGCTCAAGGATCCATGGCATTTAAAAATGGAATTTACATTAAGACCTTTCTATTGACTGAATTGTGTCCCCATGCCCCCTCCCCCACATCCGTATGTTGAAATCCTAGCCCCCAATGTGGTTGTAGTTTAGGAGGTAATTAAGGTTAAACGAGGTCAGAAGGCTGGGGTTCTAATCTGATAGGTTTGGTGTTTTCATAAGAAGGCAGAGCGATTTCAGTCTCTCCACATATATGCACCAGGAAAAGCCATGTGAGCTCACAGCAAGAAGGGGTCACTGCAGCCCAAGGAGACAGCTCTGACCCAGTAGCCCCATGGCTTTGAACTTCTTAGCCCCTGCGACTGTGAGAAAATTAATTTCTGTTGTTTCAGCCTCCCAATCTGCGGATTTAGTTATGGTACCCTGAGCTGATGAATATACACCTTGATAGAGGGTTTTTGCATTAAAAAAAGACTGTTGAGTAAATCCAATGCATTATAACTTGCATGAAATTCTCTCTAATGGTGGAATTTTTGTCTTTGTGACACTTTGGTATTAGGGGTCAACTTTAAGATCTTCAGAGAATTTGAATTATCTTGTGAATGGGCATGTTCCTATCACAAGGACTGCCTGAGGTACGCACAGGTGCACACCCAGACACTCAGAGACACACAGAACACAAGAGTAGCTGGGTGGCAAACACATGGATTGAAATAGGAAAGGATTTGTGGGTAAAAATATATTTCATTTATTCAGTCTACAAATATATAAAATCATAAATGCAGGGAATACAAAAAGAATGGCATGTTTTCAGGCAACATGGAGCCTGCAAAGAAACATGAACGCTGTCCTTACAGGCATCCCAGCTGTGCACACCCATCACCACACAAATGCTGCCTATTAAATGCCTAAGACGGACCTGGCCCTGTGCTACGTGACTTCTCTTATATTAGCTCATTTATAGAACCAGTCAAGGTATACATATAATTAATTCCATTTTATATGTGTTCTCCGGAGTCCCAGGGAGCTTAAATCACTTCCTCAAAGTCACACGAACAGAACCAAGATCTGTTTGCTCTTCAATATAGCATTCTGTATTAAATATGAATAAGCTGGTACCTGATTAACCAAGTTCCCGAAAGAGAGAAATAGGATACAGGGGTGGGCAGAAGTAGGGTTACAATTGCATGGTGACGTTCTTTTGTAATAAACACAGACTGCATTTTTTTCCCCATATGAACAACTGTAACCCTATTTCTGCCCACCCAGGTATAAAGTGTTAGAGAAATCCATGGTTTGTTGTGGAGAAAGTAGCATACAATCAAGTTATAATGATGAAGCAGAAGAGTGAGGAAGGACAATCTTGGCTGGTAGCACCGAGATGGGTGTAAGCTAAGTGGGGGCAGTGAGACAGCCAACCTGGCCACAGCAGTAGGATTCATTGAGCAGAGTAACCAGAGTCATAGCGAACAGGAAGTGGTGAGCAGGGGGCACTTGGGGAATTGGGAGGTAAGTGGCCAGCCTCAGAGTTGGTTTCCTAATCCAGGCAATTGCTGGCAGGAGCCTAAAGCCCAGTGGGTGGGAAGAGCACTGGGTCAGGGTGGGAGGCTGGTCCTGATATGCCACCTCATGATGCTGGGAGGAGGCAGGGCAAAGCGGTGAGTGCTGTTAAGGACCATGATGGTGGGAGAGGGATGAAGTTGAGTAAGCAGTTAGTTACTATGCCCTGTGCCCTATGGAAAGTATCCTTAGTGTAAACTCGTAACAACAGCTCCAGATAGACACTGTCGACACCTCAGTCTGACAGATGAGAAACAGATTCCACGAGGTTCAGTAACTTGTCCAAGTTCCACCGTTTGCCAGTGGCAGGAACGGGATCTGAACCCAGAATGTTGAGCAAAGACCCGGAGCTGAAAACATGGGGAGATTTCTCAGCTGCAAAATTCCCAATACAAGAAGGTCTTCAGGGTCCCCTCTACGTATATGAGGGGGAACTCCTAAAAACTGGAGTTTATTTATAAAAATCTGTGTATTTATTCATACATGTTTAAACTTTGGTCACCTTCAAAGTATTCTCCATCTGATGCAATACACCTATGGAGACATTTTTTTCCTACTGCTCAGAACAGTTTTTGAACTTGTGGATTTGGATGCTATTTAGTGTTTCTGCCATTTTTTGTTTCATCTTTTCCACATCAGCAAAGTTTCCCTTTGAGGAGTTTTGTCATCCTGGAAAACAAAACAACAACAAAAAAAAGAGTTGATTGAGGCTGAGATCAGAAGAATAGGGAGGGTGGGGCACTGGGGTCATGCTATTTTTGGTCAGAAACTGCTGAACACTCAGCGGCTGTGGTGGGCAGGTGCACTTCTAAATCACCCATCATGCAATGGGCAAACGCATTGAAAGAGTCTTCAAAAAAAATTCATTGAAGCCAAACGCAGCCTCTCACAACACCAGCTGGTATACTGGTACAGATGGGTTCCTAGGGACACTCACTTAGATGGGGAAGCCTGCACAACAAGGGGCCCACCCTCCAGAGGATAATTCAGGGCTTTTTGGGAGGGTCTCCCCTCATATTTTTCATCCTGCAGCCCACATCAGACCGGTTATGATAAACATGCAAAAAATACTGAGACTCCTAATTGATGAAAAGGGATTTGAAAATATCTTTATGTTCCCTAACATAAGGAACTCTGGATCCTCATGCTGCCTCAGAACTTGATTTTTTAACTTTTTTTTTTCTTCAAATTGAACTCTGCTGCCTTCTGCACTGAGGATTACCTAAAGGCCAAGTGTGACATTCTTAATCCAGCCACTTCTGAGTTATCTGAGAACAGAAAAGGTACGGGGGTAAATCCTTAAAGCATTAACTCTGGAAGTGCTGGAGGGCCCTACAGGGCCCAGATCTCTGAGACACCCTGCAGGGCTGGGCCGTCCTACGTGATTCGTTCAGGTCCTGGTCCCCTGGTCTATCTCACTGTTTCTAAAAACCACCTACAGATAAACTAGGTGGCCACAGAAACTGCTGGGGAGATATTTTTCAAAAAAAAAAAAAAAAAAAAAGAGCTTAACTGGAGGAATTGGAGCCCTAGTAACAACGTAAGCTGTCAAGGAAAATCAAGAAGTGTTTATTTTGCAGGTGCCTGCCATGAGCCCTGTAAAGTATTGAGCCAGGAAGAAGAAATATCGTATGGAAACATTCCAAAGCTACAGGAATTTTTATATCAATTCAGTCATTATTGAGCATCTACAATGCATCAGGCCTGTGCTCTGTGTTGACGGGTACATCAGCAACAAACCAGACAGACCTTGTCTCCTGCCCTCATGGAATTTATATTTTCGATTATTTATATAACATTTAGCCACAGTTTTTCAATTCTATTCTGACTAGCAACAGAAAAATAACAGGGTGGCACAACAGAAATATATTCTTCACCTGAATTAAAAATGTGAGATCTAACGCATTATTCATTGTGCGGTGGGGACAATGGCAGTGGACTAGCACACACACACCGTATCACATGCATGGAGAATATATTCCTGTTTAGGATTAGCTGAAAGGAAAGTTGGCAGGTTTTAGTGATTTAATAAAGAGAGAAAATATAGCGCAAAATCCTCCCTATTAAATGTCTTACAATGGGTTTGAAAAGATTCGTGTGCGAGAAAACTGGAGAACAATTCAAACAATAGAGTCAAGTCCTGCTATTACGCAGGCCGTTTCTATCACACTTAAGCACAGACTCTGCCTCTTGCAGGGAACACACTGCTCTAACAACTTGGCATTAATTACTGGGATGTAGATGGGGACAAATAGATGCTGCCATCTACAAATGAGCCTTATCTGCTCAATAAATTAGGTTTCATCAGGAATATTTGTATCCGGGATTATATCACTTTCCCACTGTATTTTTTTATCATTTCAATGGAGTTTTATTTTATTTTTCAATAGAAGTTGACATTCAATATTATTTTGTATTAGTTTCAGGTGTACGGCAAAGTGTTTATTAGACAATCATATACTTTCCATAGTGTTCCCCTGAAATTTCAGGTGCATTTGGCACACATAATATTGTTCCAATACTATAAACTATAGTCCCTTTGCTGTACTTTTACATCCTCCTCACTGTTTTGTAACCACCGATTTGTACCTAATCCCTTCACATTTTCATTCAGCCTCTCAAGGAGATTTTGTGTGCTGGCCCTTTAAGAGGTCACATGGGTTTCTAGCAGACTCAGGATTCTAGGAGACTCTCATCTCCCCCTGGCTGATGGAATCCCTGCTGATTCTCACAGATGTTATGTAGGCTCCTCTTACTGGCTCTGGCACTCCAGGCTGGGGATCCTAGTGGAGCTGAGTCCCTTGCTCCTCAGGGAGGACCTCTGCAGCTAAGATGGCCCTCTGGATTCTCAGCCGCTGCAGGTGGGAGTGGAGCCAGCTTTTTTTCTCGTCTCTGTCCTTCCTACCAGTCTTGATGTGGTTTCTTCTGTAAATCTTTGGTTATAAGATTTCTGTTCAGCGAGTCTTCAGTTGGTTGCTCAGGTTGATTGTTTTATAAATAAGCTGTAATTTCAGTTTTGATTAGAGACTTCAATTATATCAGCAAAATTATTTCACCTGTGTCACACATATAACATGTTCGAGGGCATGACGATCCCATCATGCACAGACCCAGATCGCACACAAGGTAAGGATGATGCAGAGCAGGCAGGACAGAAGGCAGGAACTGGGAAGACCCTCCTGGAAATTAGTACATTCGCCATTCTAAATTTCTCAGGTTTGTTTGTATGTTTGTTTATTTGTTTGTTTTAGTAATCAAATTCACAATAAACATTTTGGCATGGATATTGATGATGTGATTCAAATGACTTTTCTTGTCTCTGATATCTTCCACCCATGCACCTGTCAGAGGCCCCAGGGGTCCCATTACACTTCTCTTAAAATACAGCAGGAGAAGTTTTGTCCACATTTGTCTATTGGCTCAAATTCCAACAGGATGATAGCTGATTTGAACGGGTGCTTCCACAAGGTGCCCCCATAAGGGCAAATATCAGGTACTGTTTGAGAGCGTAGATCTTGCAATAAGATAGCTGGAATTCAAATTCTGCCTTTAGAACTTACTAGCAAGTAACTAAGCTCTCCATTTCCTATATAGGAAATATAGATATTAATATCCCTACAATGAACCCACTCCTAACAATTTTAGGACCCAGAGCAAGAGTACCAATGGCCAGCTATATACCACATGACAAATATTCAAAAGCAAAAATTAAGTTAACAAATCACTGAATAAAACATGTTCTATCCATTTATAATGACCTGGAAGCACATGCTTTGAGTTTAGAATTTGCAGACTCCCTGGGGTTCCTTGCCGAAAAGCGATGGTTTAGAAGAGAACCTGCCCCAGGCTCTGCTTATGGCTCACCCCCTCCCCTTCTCCTCCCACCCCTGGCTCCACCCCACATTGCAAGTCACACAGAAGTAAGTTTGTGATGCTCCAGCCAACAGGAAACACTCTGTGCACCATAAGTCACAAGGAGGGCCAGCGTTTGGCTTGGAGACCCAGGGTCACATTATGGACACAGTCTGCAGCAAGGACAAACTCAGATAAGAGGCCTGCTCAGAACATCATGTTGGCTCGGGCATATCAGGTAAGGAAACTCTAGGGCTCCAGGTGCCTGGTAGGAATGTCTTCTTGTCCCCATGAAAGAGCTTCTTACCCTCTGGGGAGGACACAACAGAAGAAGAGGAGGCCAGGCAGAGACCTCTTTCCTCTAAGGACAATGCTGGCGTATCTGATAGGATTGCAGTAAAAAGACAAACAAGAGCCTATGTGTTGAGCGCTTAGGCCAGCGTCTAGTACAACACGAGTTTTCCATGCAGGTTAACTGGCACTATTTTTAGATCCCCTACTTCCAGAGGTGGAGAAATAGCTGAGCACATTTCCAGTTTCACCAGAATCTGACCCTGAATTCCTCCCTTGTCCTTTTGCATTTTCTAGCATCTTCTCAAAGCTGTAGGCAAGCACAGAGGGAAAGCTGCAGGCAGGTTGAATTCTCAAGTCAATTTCTGCAGTTAAGGATGACATGCTGATCTCAGCCATGTGAGTCAAATTAACATTCCTCCATGTTCCCCTACTTCAAATGGAGCCTGCCTGATCAAACCACCGATCGCAGGCTGGGACAAAATACACCTCCCCATGTTCAACATCCCAGATTCCGTCTCCATTTGGCCGGTGTTCATTCTCTGTCTCCCGAATCGCTCGTTCTGTTTGTGAGCTATCATTAATTACAGTAAATCAAGAATACATGCTAATCTGGCGGATCTCGTCTTTTAAATGCTGCTTTCCGCCTTCCCAGTCTGTGGAGAGCTGTGCTGGGGAGGCCAATGCATCCCCAGCTGGCAGACTTTGTCTTCCTCAGAACTTAGGTGTGATCTATATTCAAATGACAGTTTAATGAGCCTTTTCCTATTTCCAGAAACCTTATCACATCATTAAAGCATAGAAATGAATAATACATCGAGCATTTGGATTAAGTTGAACTTGAGACCCGATGCCTCTTCAAAGAGGAAAAAAAATGGAGCAGAGGCAACATTGAGGGATGCTGAGCTGAAGAGAAGGGGTTAAGGGTGGGGGGTTGTGTTCAGGAGGGGCTATTTTTATTCTGATGTACCAGCACAGGAAAGTGTCACCAATATTTTTAAAGTCTTAATGTGACACTCCTATTTCTCTGGGCATGGAATGGAAGGGAATTTTGGAAAATGATCTGCTGCCCGTCACTATGGCTCAGGATGAAGCATTTATCTGCCATGGCTTTGTTGTTAGCACTATGCAGGCTTCTCCTGTCAGAGTCCACACCCTTTCCAATCTGTTTCTCAGGGTCTGGGAACTCACAGCGGTTAGAGGCCTGGGACCCCTATGGTCAGAATCCCTGTTCCACTTCCTGGGAGCTGTGTGTCCTTGAATTGAGTAGTTTGATCGATCTGAGCCTCAGTTTTTTAATTTTTCTGAGCAAAATTAAAATAATAAGTACACTTGCTTTCATGGGCTGCAAAGAGGACCCAATGAATACGCCTAGATCCAATTCTTAGCCCAGTGCTTGGTACAGAGCACAATACCTTTTAGCTATTATTTTTTCATTCTTTGGTAGCTTTGCACATGCTATTTTCTCTGCTGGAAATGACCTTCTTTGCTTCTGACCTCACCCAACTCCACTTCCAGCCTCAATGCCCCAGGCCCCTTCTCCTTCTGAGGACTCCTACTCCTCTTGCAAAACCTAGTTGAAATGTTCTCCATCTTCGTGACCCCTCTGGTCAGCTCAGCTGCCTCACCTCCACGTCTCCTTCATTTCCTTGCCATTTTGTGATCAAAATAATACTTTGCTGAGATATTTTGTTCATGGTGGGTTCTTCAACATCAGTTGAATGAGTCTACATTCACTTTTCTCTCCTTCCTGATGTTGAGAAACACAGAGGTGAAGATACATTTCTAGGTTGACTCAGGGCTCTCTGTCCAATGCTGACAGATGCACCTGTTCATGAGCTTTTCATTGCCCCGGAGCAAAACCCTTTGATAGGTTCAGCCAAAATAGCACTCATTCTAATCAAAACACAGCCCATCCAGAGTGTTGGCTTGAATAGGGCAAGTTAAATCCATTCCCAGTTCCACCGCCCTGCACAGTGTCCTAGAGAGGTAGGGACTCCGGAAGGCATCATCGACAGACCCCTTGCTCTTGCATGCCACACTGCCAGGGTCCTCGGGCTCTGCTCACAGCTCTCCCATCCACCCGTTCCTCGGTCCCTCTACTGTATCCCTGGGTTTATACACCCAGGGCCTCCCTCAAGGTTTAATATCTTCTTCTAACTGGCTCCTGTCCATCTTCCTGAGGAAGAAATCTAAAACTGTCATTCTCCCACTTAAAAAAAAAACAAACTGCATTTTTCCCAATAAGAGAAGCCCAAATTTTTATGATTTACACTATTATAGTTGTCCCCATTTTTCCCTCTCTGCCCACTTCTACCCAGCCCTCACTTCCGCTTCCCTCTGGCCATCACCACACTGTTGTCTGTGTCTGTGGGTTATGCATACATGTTCTTTGGCTAATCTCATCTCCTACTACCTTCCTGCATGAATGCTACCTTGAAGCTAACCCTCTGTGCCACTGTCATCCTCCAGCAAGTGATCTTTTAAATGTGCAAAGCAGATCATGCCACTCCTGTGTTTCACCGGTGTTTGTGTAACCACAATGGAAAACTGGCAGTTCTACTAATACTTACCGCACGTGTGTGCCCCATGAGCCAGTGATGTCTCTCCTGGATGTATACCCAACAAAAATCCACGCATAAGCTCACCTGCAGAACGTACAGAGATGGCCAGAGCAGCATTGTTTGTAAAAGCACTAAAGTAAAAACCACCTACGTAGGCAGAATGGAATAATGAATAAATTATGTTCTATTTACACAAGGCGATACCATATAGCAATGATAATAAATTTTCCAGAGCTGTATGCAACAATATGAATGAAACCCACAAATGTAATTTGGGGAGAAAAGTCAAACACAATTAATAAAAACTATATGATTCCTTTGATGTGGAGTAGGAAAAGTAGGTGACATTGTTAAAAGCCAGGCAAGTGCTGGCCTGGGAGAAGCTGTGACTGCAAGGGGGCTGTAGGGAGCTCAGCTGTGCCTCCTGAAGAAGTACATGCAAGTCCTTGCCCAGGTACTGGTGAATGTTAGCTGGTCTGGAAGTAGGGCTTCTAGAGCTAGAATTTAGTTAAGGATCTCAGGATGAGATCACCCTGGATTAGTTAGGGTGGTCCTTGCCTCACGGGCTGGTGTCCTTGATGGAACACAGGCCTGGCTGCATGGGCTCTGGGATGCAGGTAAAATTCTGTTTCTTGTTCCAGGGTCCGTTTCTGATAATTCACTAGGCTGTACTCCTTCCTTCGTGTGCTCTGTTCAACAGGCATGTTTAGTCCACAAAAGGTAAAACTGTATAATTACACTTTATTACGCTTTGAAAGAAGCCTTCTTATCACAGTGCAGCAGTCAGAAGAAGATAGGTTGCTGTTCAAGTGACCGGAGACAGCAAAGGGCAGACCTCACCCACGCACCGTGTCATGGGGATCCGCTGTAGCTCTACCTGACATCATCTTCATGAACCAGATCAAATTTGAACTCCTGTGTGGAGCTTTTCCGGAATTCTCTATTCAGGCAAGTGATACAGCAGGAGTGGCTTTCTCCAATCATGCTACTTTTATTTTGGCTACTTGCTTGCACGCTTGTTTCGGGCCCTCGGTGTGAACGCCCAGCTGCAGGAATGCCATCTTTGCGGAGTACAGCTTAATGACCAGGGAGTACATTGTTTACTTCACACTCAATGCCAGACAGACTTGGGTTTTAATTTCATCTCTAGTCCCTTCAGGCAACTGAATTAATCTCACCAAACTTCAGTTTCCTCGCCTATAAATAAGGGTAGTCCTACTTCTTACCCCACATTATTATTGTCTCAATTAAAAATGAAAACACCTATAGAGTTCTTAAAACAAGCTATGGCATCTGTACAGCATTCAGTAAACATTACCTATATACTTAACATTAGTACAGGCCTACCGCGGGTCAGGCTCTGGTCCAGACTTCCGGGATTAGTGGTCAGCAAGACAAAGTCCTGGCCGTTCGTGGGCAGGCTGCCATTGCTGCTCTCATTGGCTGTCATTTGTATGCCCAGTGCCCAGCGAGCACAGTGCTTGCCATGCAGTGGGCTCTGCCTAGATACTACTGAACAAATAGTACTCTTCCTCTAGCTCCAAAATACCAAGCTTACTACTAACTTCTTGCCCTTTTAGGTTTTTCCTTAACATTTTTTTCTTTCTTGTTACATTCTCATTTTTTCTTGAGTAATTCCTTTTAAAAATTGTGCTCTTTGGGTGAGTGTGTGAGTCTAATCATGTTAGCATCGTATATGTAATAATCCATGCTAACAGATGCCCTATTTATGGGGAAATGTGAAGCCATGATGTGGGGAAATTATTCATCTCATGTTTTTGTTGAAGAAGCAAAGCACGGTAAATTAAGTCTGGTCTCTTTGAAATTCTGCATTTAAAAAAATGTGATAGGAACTAGGGAGCACACTTGGTACAATGTGGCATTAATTTTTTAGTCATTCTGAATAAATTTCAACTGTATTACGTGGAAAAATGTAAGAGCCCTCCAGTGGCCAGATAATCCCTCTCAAACCCCAAGGGTTATTTGTTTCAGATGCATTATCTCCAGAGGAATGAAATGCCGGCTTCCTCTTCCGTAGGGAAAGTGAGAGGGCAAGACCTATTAAAGTTCCATTTTCCCATTTTAAAAAGGACTCTTGTCTGATTCCAAACACTCAGACAAGTATGAAGCAAACTGTTTTCTCTCTTAAAGGAGAGATAATACCTTCTATCTGGTAGCTAATCACTGCTTTTTTTTATTGAGCATCTACTGTAGGTACAGCACTACTCTGAACTTGTCAAAGGGAAATAACCTAAGGAGGGAGAGAGAAAGGTGAAGTAGAACTAACTTCTTTAGACAAGAGAACGATTGTTTATAGTGCCAAACTTGATTTTTCTTGTTAGAAACTGTTGGACACTCTGTACAGGATAGGGGAAAGGGAAGTGCCTCATAAGAATAAACAACAATTTATTTATTAATACAGTTTACTGATGGAAATCAAAATAAACAGAGTTCCCTTGCTTTCTTGGTCCTTACTGCCTTCTAGTCTGCTGTGGGGAGAACAGCAATAAATAAGCAATTGTAAAGAGGTGTGACAAGTGCTAGGATACAGTACAGGAGCTGTGAGGGCACAGGAAAGGAGCATCCAGCCAAAACTGAGGAGGGAGTGGTAGTCAGGGAAGGCTTCCTAGAGGAAGTGGCATTCAGGCCAGTGCCTGAAATGAAGAAGTGTTTGTTTGTAAGTCACAAAGTTAGAGTGTTTTACAAAGGGAGATGGAGGATGGGAAGAGCCGATGTGGTGCGGTGGGAGCACTTCCATGTGGCTGGGGCGGGGAAGGAGCCCCGAGGGAGAAGGGGTGGGAGTCCTGCCATGTGAGTGGCAGGTACAGTGATATCTTACTGCCCATCAGATCCCAGTCTAGGCTCCAAATAAGCACATCCATCCTGTCTCTCCTGCTTGATCTCCATTCGGTTTCACCAGAATTTATTTTGGGTTCCAATTCACAAATGAATACATGTTTTTATTCTTGTCCCTGGCTTACCTTCCAAATCTACCCCAAACTTAAGTCAACTCCTTGTCCTCAGCCTGTCACTAATTCGTAATCTTCACCTTCACCTCTTGTCAGGCAAATTCAGTCCTTTCACGTGGCCATTTTTCAGCTGCTTTCCAGTGCTACTCCCTTCTGCCCCTCCCTTCTTAGCCTTCAGTCCATGCCCTCACATAGCCCCTCTGCTGGGTGCAGTCAGGGCCTGTGAGGAGTCGTCAGCCAGGCCTGGGTCAGGAAGATACCGAAACACCTGGAAGAACAACAGTATTGCCACCTCAGCATGCAAAGTGGGGGGGGGGCACAGTGCCACTTTCATTCTCACATACAAGAATCACCAAATCACGGAGGAGGAACGGGGGGGTCCAACACCCAAGTCAGGACAAAAGAAAACCTGGGCTGGTGGTGATGCAGGGTGCAGCCAGGAGGGGGGCCCCCAAAATAGGGATTTGGAATGGGGCCCATAACTCAGGGTGTCCAGGAAATATTAGAGGGACATATAAGGTGTCCTCACCCCTTCCCCCACAGGTATGAGTTGGGGGAAGGGACACATGGAGCAGGGACATGCAGAGCTGCTAATCCATGGCATGGTCATTTAACATATCTCTAGCCTTTGGCTAGTAGCTTAGATGTGTTAAATAGCTGTGGCCATGCTCTGAGCCAGGGGATGGAAAGGACTCCCCCCAAGATGTGACTTGGGGAGGAACCCCAAGTTACAGCACCTGTGTGGGAGCTTGGAGAAGATTGGCTCCAGAAAATGGGGACACACCTGCCCAGACTCATGATGGCATCCCAGTAAACTTGGAATATACGGGAATGCTGGCAGGTGTAACTGATTGTAAGAGGAGTCGGAAATGGGAGTACAGAAGAGATTTGGCGCGGGGATTTAAACTGAGGCACAGCAGCCATTAAAAAAGGAATCCACGCTGTTTCACCAGAGTCAGGAACCCCACAGCCCTATGAGGGAAAATCACCATGTGGCTTTAGCTTCGCCAAAAAGAAGATCCACGCAGTTTCACCAGAGTACAGACCCCTGCAGCTTTGGTGAAGAGGGAGAGCCACATGACTTTGCCAGAGTGGGGACCCCTTCCCCACAGCTTTGGTAGAAGAGGACCACGCGGCTTTGGGGTGCTCCCTTTTGGCTGCGTGACCTGGGAGCATGAGAGATTTTGCCTGGAAGAAGGGTGAAAAGATTCTTGCCAGTAGGCCATGAGAAGGTGCCACATGGCTTTGGATTAATTAGAGATCCTGCCTGGATGACGACACAGCTGACGGTGTCAAGAGCCTGGATCCCGGACGTGTGCTTCTCTTCCTGAATTACAGTACCCTGAATTAGGGCAGAGGGAGATAGGAAGCACTGTGGGCGTCTGTGGGTATCCTAAAGGACTTTGATATTTTAATGAAGACGGTAAGTCGCTACTTTAACTCTGTATAGCATTAAATAAACATTTCCTTTCCTTTTCACAAATCTCTGGCTTTGAGAGGCATCTTTCCATAAAGCGGCGGACAATAACGGACCTTCTGTTGCTCTGTAACAGCGGGGATGTGTAATGTGAACGAATCTGCCTGGAGCCTTAGACTTTGCTGTGAAATTGTTACAGAACACAGGTCCAAGGGGGGGCAATTATTGGCCCACCCAGGAACGCCAAAAACTGTTACAAAACAAACACAGGGGCCAAGGTTCATTATGTCTGCAGCCTTAGGAAAGATGTCTCGCAATGCCAGAGATTTGTGAAAAGGAAAGGAAATGTTTATTTAATGCTATGCAGACTTAAAGTAGTGACCTAACATCTTCATTAAAATATCAGTCCTTCAGGATACCCACGGATGCCCACAGTGCTTCCTTCTTCCCCTGCCCTAATCCGGGGTACCATAACTCAGGAAAAGAAGCAAACATCCGGGATTCAGGCCGCTGGCACCGTCAGCTATGTCACCGTCCAGGCAGAATCTCTAATTAATCTAAAGCCATGTGGCACCTTCTCATGGCCTACTGGCAAGACTTCTTTCACCTTTCTTCCAGGCAAAATCTCTCCTGCTTCCCAAGCCACACAGCCAAAGGGAGCACCCCAAAGCCACGTGGTCCTCTTCTACCAAAGCTGCGAGGGGGTCTGCACTCTGCCAAAGCTGCATGGTTCTCCCCTTCACCTATGTTTCGGGGAGGGGGTCGCCACTTGACTTTGGCTGAGTGGCGTCTCTGCTAAAGCCACATGGTGATTCTCCCTCACATGGCTGAGGGGGTCTTGACTCTGCCAAAAGCGAGTGGTTCTCCCTCCAATGGCTGCCATGTCTGGGTTTAAATCCCTGCGCCAACCTTCCCCTGCAGTCCCATTTCCGACTCCTCCCACAATCCGCTACACTTGCCAGCACTCCCACATCCTTCCAGCTTTACTGGGCTGCCATAGTGAGTCTGGGCAGATGTGGCCCCATGGCGGTGGAGCCAATCATCTCCAAGCTCTCACGCAAGGCACTGTAAACAGGGGGAGTTGCCTTCCAGTTTCATCTTGGGTGGAAGTCACTCCCTTCTCCCTGGCTCAAAGCAGGCCACAGCTATTCAACATATCTATGCAACCAGTTAAAGGTTATAGATATGTTAAATGACCATGCTAGAGGTTAGCTGCAAAGCTGTTGCTATGCAAAACAGCTCTCTACTGCCCTGCTACATTTGTCCCTTCCCCCAACTCACACCTGAGGTGGAGGGGGTAAGGCTATCTTATATGTCTTTCTAATATTTCCTGGACAGCCTGAGTTCAAGGCCCCATTCCAAATCCCTATTTTGGGGCCCTCCTCTTGGCTGCACCCTGTTACAAAATGATGTTCCTTTCTAAGGCACTGTGCATAGGCCCCTCAAAATGAATTCATCCACACGGACAGCAAGTGTGGGCAATACCATCTTCTGGGCCTGAGCCAGTTGCATGGGGACCCTTTCCCAGTTCCCCTGCAGCCCACAGCCCGGTGGCAATTAAACCTCCCCCTGCTTCCCTGTCATCCCGAAAATGACCCCTGGACTTAAATATGGGGAAAAAATGATTCTCTGAGAGAAGTAAACACACTTTCTCTTTTCATCACAAAACACTTTGCAGGGCTGATAAGAAAGGTGAGACCTGGGAGCCACGTTAGCCTGAAGGGTCAGGATGACAGGCTCTGCATTCATACTTGCTCGGAAAGTAATTTGGGCCCCAGGGCTCTTCGCTCAGTAAAAGGCGAACCGGCAATTTCCCTCAGCCACCACCGCACTTTACCTGCTGCCAGGCAACTGCCAGCACTTGCCACGGCCCTGGCAAGGTAGATTCCCAGGGGGAGATGCACATGCATTTTGAAACTAAGGAGGCTTTTTTAAACCGTAAACACCATCCCCAGAGGTGTGCATCCTGAAGTTGCTGTGGCCTAGAGTTAAATGCAAATCAAGCTATTGTTCAGCTTCCTGCCTTTGCAACTCTGATTTCTTTCACACAAATTTCGACACTTGAGCAGCTTCCATCTTTGGTAACGAGATTGAGAAGGGTGAAGTTTTATGGATTCCAATTCAAACAATTCCAGGTTTTCGCTGCCTTAGCTGAGGATCCTGAAAAACAAATGCAGTGTTAATTCTGTGTTAAATCCTTCTAGTGTGCCCGTCTTCCCCAGAAAATTTAACTTGAGCTCTGTCTTTTAACAAATTTTTAAGTGTAAAATCTGTATTTTTAACTCTAGGCGCAATGTTGGACAGCAGATCTCCGGAACTTACTCACACCTAACTGAGACATTACACCCACGGAGCAGCAACTCCCCACGTCTCTGCCCCCCACCCTGACAGCCAGCACTCTCCTGTTTCTTAAATTTGGAGGCATTCCTACAACTGAACAGCAAAACACTAAATAACTCAACTTAAAGATGGGCAAAGGAATTGAATAATATTTCTCCACAGACAACATAAAAACAGCCAATAGATATATGAAAAGATGCTCAACAACACTAATCATCAGTGAGGTACAAACCACCCCCCTTTGTGTCCAAGTTAGCTGGAGGCCAAATGAGGAGGAAGAGAAATGTACTAGGGTACCTTCAGGTGCGATGATGATGCCAGCACAGCCTGTGTGTGCATGCATGTGAGTGTGCGAGTGTGTGTGTGCATGTGACAGTGTGTCAGGACAGGGAGAGAGGGGGCGGGTGGGGTGGGGGTGGGCGACGGCTTCCCAGAGACTGTGCCATGTGTGGGTTGAGGCAGAAACTGCTTTTCAGGCTGTGAGTCAGGAGCTGGAGCCCTGCCTCCGACGCCAACTAGCTGTGAAACCTCAGCCAAAGCAGCATTCTGTCAGTTTCACCTATGAAAGGGGAACGATAACAGCGCCGTCCCTACATTTCTTGTGTGGACTCACAAATACTAATAGTAAGGGAGTCAGAACACTCTAAGGGCGAGAGGGTCCAGAAAGGGTGACAACATGGATGTTACATTTGGCTGGGGGCAGCATGAAGGGAAACCCAGGACTGGGGCAAACTGGAAAGGGCATGCCCCATGCAAAGCATTTTGAATTCAGTCTAAAACAAGCCGATCTACTTGTATCTGGTAATCGAACATGGCCCGCAGCCCACCAATTTTTATTCCAGAGGAAAATGCTTGGCCCAGAATATGAGGCTGTGGTTTGATCTGTGTTACTTACTTCCTCTGGGGAAGCTCCAGCTCAGACATCCCAGATGCCTCCATGCATCCCTGGCCCTGAACCAGAGCCTGCTCGGGGAAACTGACTGACTTCTAAGGCTGCACGAGCTAGAGGCCCTCCCTCACTGAGGCCGACAGGATTGCTGATGCATGGCTGGAAACAATCTCTATTCCCAGGTGCTTCCAGGGCATCCTTCTGCTGCAGTGCCCCTCTGTCATACTCCTCCCACTCCTTCTTGCTGCACCCAAAATTCAGAGACTGCCAAGAAGGGGCAGGGACACCATGGGGCCTGAGCTCAGAATGGATGTGCCCGGGATGCAGGCCGCAGTAGGCCCTGAGCCCTGAGTCTGCTCAGTCCCCTGGTGTACCCTCTCACCTGTGTTGCTGCAGGTCAGAGCCTGACCACACCGTATAACTTGGCCTTCAGAAGAGAAGCTTGCCCCATCCTAGTTACTCAGAAGCTGAACTGTTTCGTAACAGCAGACCTGTGGACCAGATCAGGGGCAAATTAGGCAGAATGCCTCCTTTCTCTGGGGAAGTCTTGTATCCTGGAGGTTAGAAACGGAAAATAGCCTTGGACCCATGCCGACCATCCCCGAGGGCCATGGGCTCTCTCTGACTCAGATTTATCTTCCACTGTTAGGCCCAGAACAAAAAGTAGAGAATAAAGGGAGATGCTTTACGTGTGGCCATAATCACAGCATTGTGCCTCAGGGTTGGGGAGAGACCCACGCGTCCTGCGACTAGTGTTTACCCGTTATCTCGCCCAGAGGTTCTGGGAGCTGAGGGCTGAGTCCGGCTCCTGTGGCCTTGCTGGTCCCACATCCCAGCACACAAACCTCTCCCGAGGTGTTTCCTAGGTTAGGTTAGGAAAGCAGGTAACCAAGTCCTTCTCCTCTGGAGATTTTCTCCAGATGACCAATAGAAACTCACTCCATCCACCTCCGTCCCTTGAGTCAGCTTTATCCTCATCAACCACCAGGAGGCCTCAGAGCTGTGACTGCTAGCAGTGGGCTTCCTCGACTCCCCGGGGGAGGTGTACATAGTGCACATGCCTCAGAAATAGTGCACATTTCTCGCAGAAATAAATTCTTATTCGGTAGTTGGGGTGGATTTTTTTAAATTGATTTCTGTTGTTTAAGCCACTCACCTACTATATATTTTTAATTTTTAATTAAAAAATGTATTGATCGATTTTAGAGAGAGGAAAGGAGAGAGGGAGAAACATTCGTTGTTCCACTTGTTCATGTATTCATTGGTTGATTCTGGTATGTGTCCTGATAGGGCTTTGAACCTACAAACTTGTCATAGCAGGATGATGCTCTAACCAACTGAGCTACCTGGCCAGGGCAAGAGTTTTTTAAATGTCTTCTGGTGACTGGAATGAAAGCTCCAGGCAAAGAACTGCTGCTGTAGACAGTGGAGACGAAGCAAGGCTGAGGCCTGGTGGGCCCGCACTTTCTGAGCTCCTAGAGACAGGGACCGTGTCTTCTAAATATGCTGTCGTCATTAGAACCTGAGCAGGACACTTCAGAGGAACGTTCTTTCAACAGCAATAGTCTGACCAAGGAACAACCCAGACAACCAAGAACCCGCATTGAGTTGTTTCCTGTGGAAATCGTGAGCCCGGGGAGAGAAGGGAGGCTAGAGCACTAAGTAGTGATATCTGAGCTTGGTCCTCTCACCTACTCAGTGGACCTTGAACTAGGCAGACCCTTGAACCCTTTTCTAGTCTTAGTTTCTTCACCAGTAATAAGATGGGATTGGGATAAATCATCAATAAGTTCTCTACTAACACCAAAATTATGTGATTAAACAATTATGTAATGGACCTTTAATGAAGTCAGTATTTTTTCCTTTGACCTAGTAATCCTTTGTTTCCTGGTCTAATAGTTAAACCCAAAGCGATAAGAATCAAAAATCATAAGAACAAAAGGATAAGAAGCAATAAGAATTCTAACTCTGTCACCCAATTCCTATTTGACCTTGCTCAGCCTCCACTCTTCTCCATGCTCATATGTCAAGGGAGGCCATTAAGGGAGGAAATCAGTGCCAGGAGAGCCCCCGAGCCCCTGGAATTAGGAGTGGGCCTGGCAGCTTCAGAGTCCATGCCCCGACGTGCTGCCAAGGCCAAGCTCAAACCCGGTGACTACAGCTGCGGATAAAGAAAAATTGTTGCTGGAACTCCTGGACAGGTTCTTTTCTCTTGCGAAGATTTTGCAAACAAATAAGGGAGCAGGAAAAGGGGAGAAAATGGCTATATTTGAAGTAGAAGCATGAATCTAAAGAGAATGTTTTCAAAGATTTCTATGACGCATCCGCAGCCCCTTAAAGTAATAGCAGACAGTTTAGATCCATTATTCAGTTTCCGTGGAAAACAAACATCGGGGTTGAGTAGAATAGTAATGGTGGGTTTAACTGTCAGCCCCATTCATCTTCTGTGCCCATGCATTCTGCAGACAGGAAGGTGTTTTCCTGATTATTGCTGGAACAGGAAGGAGGAAAGGGCAGGGAGCTGCCTGGCCAGAGCCTTACTTGTGGCCTTGGGGCCGGAGGTCAGAATGGATGCGCTGTTGCAGGGGAAAGTAGCTGAGTGACTAGTCCTCTTCAGGAAAGACCAACCCCTGCCCAGGCAGAAGGTGCTACAGGTTTCGGGGGCACCTCGGCTGTGCTGTTGCAGCAGAGATGTTCAGAAGCGAGTACCTCTACCCATGGGCTTTGGACTGCCTGCCCCAGGGTGCCCCCTTGACACCCGAGCAGGAGGCTGAAGGGGTCTAGAAATGCCTATTCAGAAACTCAGCTCCATGGTCCTAAAGCCCAGCAAAAAGGCCTCCCTCTAAACAGGCTTATGTGAAATTAGTCCTGCTGCCTCCCAGGAAGCAAAGTTGAGAGATGGGATGTCAATTTGTGTGTCTCATCCACTGGGAGACATGCCGCAGCACCTCACTGACCACACTTCCTCACTTAGGACAAGAAATGACTTCACAGACCCAGAATAGCAGCTGTGGCCGTGGAACAAAACACAGTGAGCGAGGTTCAGGCCACGGGAGCCAACTGAGAAATGAAAACAGAAGTTCGAATGAAAATGACCCATCAGGTATCCAAGGTAGGGCCTTCTCATGGGTGAGATGAAGTTCTGGGATGGGACCCTGGGAATAGCTCTGTTCTAAGGAGTCATCAGAGCCATTAGATCGAATTTCTCTAGTATCCTGCCTTGGTCGTTTTGTAAAAGCTTGTTGAGTATGTCAGTTTCAGTACAAGGGGGAGTTGGTTTAGACTTCTCTCCTATCAGAGGCACGGGGCCTCGAGAATGCCAAATTCCATCCCTTCCCCGAGGTCCAAAGGGCTCCTCCATCCTCAGTCCCCAGATGTCCCTAGAGAGGGAACCACAGCACCCCAGCTTCAATCTCACACATCTCACCTTGCAGACTAAATCCCATCTAGTAATTACTGCCTGTGATTCTGCACGGTAATATGTAGTTATCAGCAAGCACTTGTTGGAGAGGTGAGCGGAGCAGGGCTGCCCACCGTAGCCTCAGAGAAGAGGCTTTATTATATTTTTGCTGAGTTACTTCACCCTGTGGCTGTTGATAGAGTTATCTGCTCTCAGCAGGGCTGTCTGCTCCTCCAAGTCCTGATTATGGACTGTTTTCCCTTCCTCCCATGGAAGCAGGGAAGTAGTCACGAGACCAGACTCTCCCCTGGAAGAGATAAGACTGAGGCCTTTTGCGCATTTTGGAGGAAGTCCTTTACTCTAGGGTTTCTCCTCCCAGATGCACAAGCCTGGGCAGCTGGGATCCTTACTTGTTTAACTTCGGAGCTGAATGCCCCTAAGACACCTACTTAATCACTTTGTGGCTCAATTTCCTCTTCTCTGAAATGGGATCAATAACACCTACCACCTTGCAGGGCTTTTGCAAGGATTAAATTAAGTAATAGAGAAAAATAAATAGGTCTGGGGTCTTATTGAAGCTCATCAATTGGTAGGCATTTTTTTATTATTATTATCTCCTACTGTGGCTTTGTGATGAAATTTGAAAATAACCAACATAATGTCTGAACAATACTCCACACTTACGTCAGGTGCCCCTCTCCCCACCGATGCAGTGCCTAGGGCCACGTGTGGAGGGGCACCTGAACCTCGGACCCTCGCCCACCACTCCCGTCTTTGATGGCATTTCAAATATTGGACCCCCCAGAACATTATTCCCAGACCTATGGTTCTGAGTATTGAGGAGAGAACACTCCTTTCCCTCCTCAGCCTCTGCCTCTGCTTGGCTCTCACCAGGCAGACCTCCAAGGAGAGAAGTTGGTTGGTCAGAACCTCCAGCTTGGACCAGGCCCCATTTACCAGCCCGTGGGATCCTCACACTGACAGACACAGAAGTTCGCCGTGTTTCTGTATTTAACTGCCACACCGGCTGGGAGGAAGACATTCTTATGACCCTTCCCTGTGATTATTATTTTATTTTTCTTTAAAAAAATTTTTAATCTTTTTGTTGTTGATACCGTTGCAGCTGTCCCTCATTTACCCCATTTGCCCTCTTCCCCCAGTTTCTGCCCTGTCCCCCACCCCGGCCCTCACCACACTGTTGTCTGCATCCGTGAGCTACGCTTACACGCATCTATGCTCCTCGGCTGATCACTTCCAGTCCCCCCACCCCCTCCCCTCTGAGAACTGTCAGTCTGCTCCATGTGTCCCTGACTCTGGTTTCATTGTGTTCATCAGTTTATTTTGTTCATTAGACTCCACATATGACTGAGATCATATGGTACTTGTCTTTCTCCGACTGGCCTATTTTGCTTAGCATAATAATCTCCAGGTCCACCCATGCTGTCACCCAGGGTAAGAGTTCCTTCTTTGCTACAATCCCATAGTACTCCGCTGTGTAAATGTAGCACGGCTTATTTGTGCACTCATCTACTGATGGGCACTTGGGCTGTTTCCAGACCTTGGCTGTTGTAAAAAATGCTGCAGTAAACACAGGGATGCACACATTCTTTCTGATTACTGTTTCTGGATTCTGAGCATATTCTCCATGACTTTAAAAGCTTGGCTTGGCTTAGCAATCTGTCCCAGGGGGCGGGAGGAGGGGTCTGAGCCCTGGGCGCCTGAGAGGTCCCAGGAGGCGACCTGTGCAGAACACCTCATGCGGTGCTGGCACACACAACCTCGGTGCTCCTGCCTTTCCCATCCTGTCGTCACCCCTCAGAGTGAACCGTCACATGGAGAGGCCCTGCTGGCAGTGTCACCTGGCTCTACTCTCACCTCTGTGCCCCCACACTCCCTGCCTCGGCCACAGGGAGCTTCTCACCAGTGTCTGCTCGCTGTCCTTTCACCTCTGTGCCTGCTTTGTCAGGGAATCCTCACCTCCCGTCGGCAACCTTCCGCACTCTCATTTTTTTAAATTCCCTGTGAGAAGAAACTTGCCCTATTTCCCCAGAAGAGTCAGCCATTATCTCCACGAGCTCCAGCAGCGCCTCCCTGCTCCATGTGCCTGATTGAATACACATTCCCCCCCTGATGCTCTTGGACTAGGTCAGAATCTCACGCCAGAGTCCGTGGCTTACTCATTTTTATATCCTTGGCAGCTAGCAGGCATGGCTGGCACATAGTAGACATTTACTAAATATTTGTTAAATGAATTGAGGTTATTAGTAAATAATGGATTCCCATTATTTACTGATCCCCTGCTGACTCCCTTGAGTGCAGATAATGAAGGCTGAACTGTTAGAGTGATGGCAATGGAGAAGCTGAAGGCAAGAGGTGAGCAAAGTGAAGGCCCTGCTTAGAGAGTTAGTGACTCAGTGCCTATCCCTCTGTGAGCAGGAGACATGGCTGTTCTTCCCAGCTGCCTGAAAGCTCTAGCCACCCGCTCTGTAGCCAGTAAGAATGGTGCCGCTTCAGCCAGCAACAGCCAGAGCAGAGCATGGCGTGCTGGTCAGCTGAGCCACCTGAAACAGCAGCGCAGAGCCCAGCATGGAAAGGTGAACTCCAGGTCTGACACTGTGATGGAATATTATTGCAGGCACTTCCTGGAGGTCCTCTGGATGCAAGTCTGGCCCCATTGGTGTGCAGCTGAAGAGAGCGGTGGGAGTCCGCAAGGGTGCACTGGCAGAAATGGACTGCATTTCCATTTTCTCTTTTTCTTCTCTGTATGTCTTTCATTACAGGGTGGGGCAGTCACCTGACTGGATGCTCACAACTGCCCACCAGCATGGCCAAAAGCCAGACCAAGTAAAGGGGGATTCTTCAAAGGCCAGGGGAAGGAAGATAACAGCCTTGGCCAAGTAGACAGCACCCCAGAACCAGCAGGCTTGACAAAGAAGGGGCTGAGTCAGAAGAGAAGAGAGTGGTCCAAACCCAGGAGACGGCACCCCTCTGGATCTGCCACAGAGGGTTCACCATCTCTGAATGAGCTTGGTCTTGGCAGTGATCTTCATCAACAGCACTGAGAGGGTAGCATTTTATAATCATAGCATAAGAAGGGATTCTAAAGGTCTGTTAGTCTGAAATCCCACGTTTTAAAAATGAGGAGACAAAGGCTCAGAGAAGCCATGTGATTGACACGTGGCCACACAGTCAGTTTGTAGCAGAGATGGGGAGAGAGCCGTGGTCCCCCTCTCCATCTCAGTCACATGCTTCCTCTGAACAGTACCTCGGATTCTTAGAAGACAACTCACCATGTCAAGTAAATGTACATCTTGCTCTGGGTTGAACTTGGCACCTGCAAGGAGTTAAGCCCCAGTTCCAGAAGGCTGAGAGCTGCTGATGTAATTTGTCCTATGGTTGTGCCTACGAATTTGTGTTTGTGGCTCAAAGCTGCTTTGAACATTAAAGTCAGGTAGTCTAAGGAAGTATGACAATCAGATATTCCTTCTTTCGTTCGTGCTTCGTGCCCTCTAACCCCACCCTTGATGAGGTCCCTGGGGCATTTTTCACTGTGCTTTTTCATTCCTGGAGCCTCTGCAGTTTGACTTCCCATGAGCCCCTGCCCTGGCTGTCGGGGGTCCGCACACCCACACATCCACCCACACTTCCCCAAACAGAAATAATTGTACCCAGTGGCCACAGTGCAGATTGCTTCTAAACAGCTGGGCTCAGGAAGAACGCAGGGAGGAGATGGGATCAGGTTATCTTCCCTGACACGCTGTTTCTGGATTTGCATACACATGGGCTAGATGTTTTAATTAAGGCTGTCAGCTGGTCTGGTCATAGCTCCTCGCCAATGGCTTTGCTTCATAGGGGAACGGTCGAAGGCTGTTATTCAGAGGTTGAGTGCTCTGACTTCTAGAAAAGAAAAACAACACCTGGGTGTCTGAATCTTATTTGTTCACTCATGTTCAACAGCTATTTATCGAGGATCTATTAAGTGTCAGGCATGGAGCTGGAAGGTGGGAATTCTAAGAGAATGAGACATGGTGCCTGTTCGTAAATAGAGCACAGATAACAGACAGTAAATGAACACATTATAAAAATATAATGGACGGTAGATGTGGGCATATGATGATACAGAGGTGTACATGGTGATATGGAAGACAAAAGGAGGAACATTTACTCAGATTCGGGTGTGTGGAGGGAGGGGTCTGGGAAGTCATTTCCATTGCTGAGAATAAGGGAACGCTTCCTGGGGGAGGGGATGTTCAACACGAGTCCTAAAGGATCCAGGGGAACTAATAAGGCACAAGATGAGGTTAGTAAGGCTTTCTTGGCAGAGGGAACAGCATGGACAAAGGAAAGAGGAGGAGCAGCAGCATGGGAGGGTGCTGGACAAGCAATACAGGTGGCCCCATCTTCAAGACAGGATTGGCCATTGAAAATAGTGTCTGAGGATGTGTAAGGGTAAAAAGGGGAAGGAGAAGAGATGCAGGCAGGGAACACATAGTTGACATTAGTCTAGCATTGCAGTGTGTTGCTTTCACATGCATTGTATCATCAGCACCACAGAGCATCATGGTAAGGTTTATAGGGAACATGGTAGTCCTTGCTAGGTCCACCAGCAGTCCCCTGGTTGCCACCCAATTCAGTGATTCATGTCCCACTTTCATCCTGCTTTGCAACATAGGCTGCTGCCTTGCCCACCAACCAAGCTCTCTCAACCTCTAGGGTTTTACTCATTCCTTATCTTCCTCATAACCTTCTGGTATTCCCTTGCAATCTTCTCAATAGCTAATTCACATCAGTGTGACTTACTCATGTTCCCTTTCCTAGGGATTTATTTTTGGCATCCATTCTCATCATCCCCATCACTACAGTTGCCCCCATGTTTTTATAATTACCAAATTCAAACCTCCAGTTCTTAGCTTTCTCCCAACGTCTGGGCATAAATTCCCACCGGACCACAGAGACACCTGAGGATCTAACAAGCACCTCAGTGAACATGTGCAGGTGGGAACTCCTGATCTCTCTATCGGAACTTCTCTCCCAGCTTGTCTTCTTTGGCAAACTAGATCCTGTTCTTACTCTACCCAATTTCTCAAGACAGAACCTGTAAGTTACCCCTGAATCCCTTTCACACCCCCAGCCCTCACCAATCCATAAATCTCCTCTTCTGATCCAGAACCATTCTGTAGTTCAGCTCTTCTGCCTCTGCCAACCCACCTGCCGCCCCCATTGGGAGAACTTCCTGTATGGATGTGCTGCACTGCTACCTGGACTCTCTCCCCCAGGTGATTAGTTTCAATTTCACAGGAAACCCCTTTTCCTCCCCACTGAAGCAGTTTTCATTTGGTCTGTCCTCCTGATTAAAGTTCTCCGTTGTCTCAAGTTACAATCCAAACTTTTAACTAGGCACCTACATGTTGCTTACTCTTCACCACCTGGCCCTTCCTTTGCTCTCCAGGCTCACTGTCTACATTTCCAACTGTAGACACTGCCCTGGGGCAGTGCCCTTACAGAACTGATACATCGCCTGTATACAACCTGTTGTCTCTGCTGAAAATTCCCCCCCCCGCCCAGACTGTTGCAAGTGTCCCTGTGTGCTCATTGCAGCTGTTAAGGACCCACATCGACTGACCTTCCTCCATAATCAGACTAAGTATCTTAGGAAGAGGTTGTATGTCTTCTTCACAGTGGTACACCCAAAGCCCAGCCCAATAACTAAAACATAATCACACATCCCAGTTAAACTGCATTGAATACCTTATCTTATCAATTTGGTGGTCTTTAGGATTTGATTCAAATGTCACCTCTTCTGTATAAAGCCTTCCTTGAGTACACCAGGTATTCATTGTAGGTTTTTCAGAGGTCTGTTATTCCACTCATTACAATGAATAACCATTACCTTTTTTAATTCATCCACCACTAGATTGATTTCATAAAGAGTAGAAACAACCACCCAATACTGTGACTAGTTCAAGGTTACAGCTCAAAAAATTACCTGGTGACAAAATGAGTCATGAACTTACAGAGAGGAAAGCTGAGGTTTGGAGAAGTTGAGCATTTCGTGAAAAGTCAGACACTGGTATACCTGGGACTAAAGGCTCTTGGCTCTGGGTTCACAGACTTTTCCTTTAAAGCTTGAACCAGTATCTCTGAGGCCACCAGGTAAAGCCACTTCTGTGAACACAAGGCGTCGCTCCTTTTCTTGAGTAGCAGAACTTCCCATGGGTGCCCAACTCACTACAGACAGCCAGTCTGCAGTGAGTAACCCCAGGTACTGACGGCCTGCACAGCTGTGTGGCAAGTTATCCTTTTTAAATTCTCTAAGGAACAAGTGAACCCCCTAACAGACATGCTGAGCCATAGATCAAGCTAATTTGGGCTTGAACCTGCATTGGAGCCCAGCTCTGCCATTTACCAGCTTTGTGACCTTGAGCTTGCGTTGTCTCAACCATCGGAATAAAGATAACTACTCTTCACAGTTGTGCACAGAACAGACAAGAGTAGCAGTGATACACACATGTTTTATAAACCTTACTATGGAGTCTCTATAAATGTACTGACGTATCAGGAGCCCAACAAATGCTGGCTCAACCTTAGTGGCATCATCAAGCTATGCTTGGTCTATACAACAATCTGTTCTCTATTCAACAGTTTCTCTGAATCTTCCTCCAGTCCTCTTTGTTGGCCTCTGACACCTTGATAGCACATGGGAAGGAAAATTCAAACTCAAATAAAGAATATTTAGAGCTTCCTCCAGTACACTGTACATCCTCTGTGCTCCTGTTTTGTATTGTTTTTACATTCCCCATTGTGGTTACTTGTAGCAAAATATTTTGATATCCTCAGGAAAAAAAGACATGCAAGAGAAATTTCCAGAGTAATGAGAGGTAAAAGACACCTACAGAAGAGATGTCCCTGAGCATTCAAGGTAAATGAGCCTGTGTGGATCTTCAAAGAAAGGCTGGTGCAGTCCTCCTACTAGAAATTCCACCGAATGGTCCAAGCATTCTGAAAACGTGTTAAGTCTATTTTGGGGAATTCTCACACACCTGGACACCCAGCTTTTACTGCCTTATATAATACACCTAAAGTTTCCAACCTATGTGCCAAAGGCCCTTGAAGGATGGAATTACTGCAAGTGGTTTGAAATTTGAGTGTGCATTAGTTGTTGCCTCTCTCACCTAAAAAATTACTGCTTTGCAAATAGTCTACACTAATTTTATTTTCAAATTATTTTATATGTTGTATATAAAATGTATATCTCCATAAGATCATTACTAAATTTATAATAACTACTTGTCATTATGTGCTTCCCTACAAAACAAGTATCACCAGGATTAATAACCATGTAGAAGTTGGTTGTGGCGAGGAGTGTGCGCTGGAAAATGTTTGACATATGAGAAAAGTCAACCCTAGTGAAGTTTGGGAATTACTCATCGTTCAGAACAGAGAATCTGAGAGGACCTGGAAGGCTGCTTCCCAGAGCAACTCAGAAACATATGTATGTTGCAGAATGACCTTGAGAAAAGGCTTCCTGCTTCCGAAGATGAAGCTATCCGGGTCTCTCTGCCAACCTAATCTACCACACAGGCCTGGCATGAGATGCAGGGACAGCTAGCTAATCTCTCCTCCTTGCATCTGGGGGGAGCTCAGCAGCAGCTGCCAGCCGAGGGCCAACAGGAAGATGAGCAGGAAAGGCGGTGGCGGAGCCACCAGGCAGACGTGCACATCTCTCCTCTGTTCCTCCCCGATCCCTCTCCATCAACCCCCATGACAAGGCATCAGCAGCAAGGAAGTCTGGCGAACACACAGCCGGGAGAACACAGAGGTAAAGAGCAAGGTGACTCACCTCATCGAGCCAACACAAATTAAATGCTGTCTGTGCTGGACAGTTCACCTCCCAGCTTGCTTTGGGAACAGGAAGCTGAGATTGCCCGTGCTCTGACCAGATAAGAGGCTGCAAGCCAGCTAGCCTGCCTGGGTAAGAACCGAGGGGAGTGAACGACACCCAGCAGATGTGTGTCAGGTCGACAACTAATTACCAACAGTACACACTGGTCCCCAGGGGAGGTCACTGCCCGCCACTTCAAGTGACATAAACGTGGGCCCTGGTAACCTGACTGAAGGCTCCTTTCTTCTTCACTGGGCAGCAATTTCAGAGTAACTAGCCACTGGAAAAGGCACTGAACTCCATGGTGCCTTTGTTTTCATGCTACAGAAAGGGTTCTATTAATACCTGCGTACTTTCGACAGGGGGCCAGGAGCCTTAATTAAGTGTGGTTTGTCAAGTGCTTTGAGGTTGCCTGATGAAAGCTGAGCTCCCAGTGCAAACTATTATTGTTAATTAATTATTGTCAGCGGAATTATTTATTCTGTGTTTTCAGGCCGAGGAGCCCTTATTTACTGGTAAAGAATGCCTTCGTTGCATCTTCTTCTCCCATCCACAGCGCTGGACTCTAGTCCTCCTCCTCTTTGCCTTTCTCACATCTCTAGCCAAAAAAAAAAACAAAGCATATAGACTGCCCCTTGAACCCTAGACAAAAGCAAGCTTTCAGAAAGAGAGGCAGAGAAATCCTCCTGAATGCAAATGGAAACTCAAACATAAGAGGGGATCTGAGACAAAATATCTGTCATGTCAGCTAGGAAACGCAGAGTCCCTCTGGGGAAAAGAGGCAATTAATCCTAGACAGAATATAGAGCTAAAATATGGAAGTCTTCCTGCTAGGATGGTTTCTACCAGTGCCTGATTATGACCTCGGAGGAGCAGCAATACGCGTGATCCGAGAAAGTCATTGGAAACTCTTAGAACAGTGAGCCTATGCGCAGGACCGGAGTCCTCCTTTATACACAGCCCTCCTCCTGCACCCTCCCCAAATGGCCACTCAACTTTAATTTCTATGGGCACTTAGATAGGATAACAACCCTATAGAACTTCTAGGATGAAGTGCACCTCTGAGAGGAAACAGGGAGGCCAGAGGCGCTCGGGGAACACAGCAACCAGGTGCAACAATGCATGTCTTCCCATCTTGGCTGCCACCTGGTGCTCACTGAGCTGGCATGTGAACCAAGGGCATTGTGGGTGCATGACAAGAGGGTCCCCAGTGAACTGTAGCTCTTTATGAACAAATAGCACTTGCCAAAATCGGCCAGTTGTTTGTGGACATTGATTTATTTTCTCGGATTCTTTCTGATTGTTATATTTTGGATGGTGCTTACTGATGTGAAAAGCCATCTAGGATTGCTGATAAATCTAGAGATAATGGCAAAGGTCAAAAGAATGGAAAGGAAGAAAAAGAAGGTGGGCTGGCCATACGATGGTAAAACGTCTCTGTGTAAAGAGCAATTCTGTATGCCCCTTTAAATGCCATTTTGCCCAATTTTTAAAGTGTTTAATTAATCAGAACTTCTATTTATTTTTTTCCTTTCTGCAATTAAGGACAGAGAGCAGAGTTGAAAAGCATTGTTTTATTTGAGTGTTCAGACATTCTTGCCAGATTCCTTTGTTATTTCTTTTCCTTCTCCTCCCTGGATTCTGCACACGTGTGTGTGTGTATGTGAGAGAGAGAGAGAGAGAGAGAGAGAGAGAGAGAGAGAGAGAGAGAGAGAGGTGAAAAAGGGCAGAGAAAGGAGAGAGAGGCACTTTCAGCACTGCAGTGCTTAGCACTGCTGGAGAAAGGAACATTTTTCTCACACTGCTTAGCGTGTGTGCACCTAACATTTTCAAGGTCATGTGAATAGGAGCATTCAGTGCCTTCAAGGTGAGCCCGAACCTCTCTGATTCCTGGGACCCAGTGCTCCTAGAGTCCTACTGCCAAGTGAGCTACTGCATCCAGTGAGCTTTCTTAACAAAGAGCGTTGAATTTGGTTTAACTTCCAGGTGGGAGAGATAGGCGTTAAAGGAGGAAATACGGGGGGGGGGGGGTAAGGAGTGAGAGAGGGGCAAGGTGCTGCGGGTTGGCTCTGCTTCCACCTTTGAATCACAACTCTTGAAACACTGCACCTAAAATAGGTCAGCGGGGATTTAGGATAAAGAGGAATAAGCTTTAGTTAATTATCCCAATGTGCGGAATGCCTGCTTTTAAATCCGGAGTTGGATTTAATCACAGAAGCTGAGAAGATCTTCCAACATCCAAATCATTTGAAAATTGACCGGAGGGGCATTCTATCCAAAGTGATAGCTTGTTCAGTAACAGGGTAACGAATGCCACTATTGCACAGGGACGGGGCTTACAACAGCTCATCTGTGCACTGCTGCCGTGCTAGGGAGAATTAAGCAGACAGAATTAAGGAGCAGGCATTGCCTCTGAGCATTTTTCTACATCCTTCCTGGCAGGGTCTCCTCGACAGCACAAACCTCAAGTTCGGTACAACAGAGACACAAGAAGAGACACGAAACAGCTGCAATCAATGGGTGAGGAGGCATTAATAATAGAGATGCTGAAAATGGGGGAGGGAAGATAAACCTCACTTCTAGCCATTCTTTGGCTTTAGGGTTATCATCACTTTCCAATAATCTTACAAGAATGAGGGCCCACTGTGGGCCCATTTTAAAGAAGAAAATTAGCCCCTGTCATGAAACTTTTGCACTAGGTGTAATAACAAGTTGATTTATTTTAAGCACAACATGCAGACCATCATAGAAAAAGGTTTGGATTGATCTCTACTGATGGCTTTTTCAAAAGGCTTTCAGTGCTCTTAGTAAAGCACAGACCCAGGACAGACCTCCACACACAGTCCTTCCCCAGTGCCACCCCTCCATGTACAAGGACATCCCTACCACAGCTCAGATGCCCAAACTCTACCATTGGGTCTCATATTGGTCTGCTAGTTTTATTTAAAATTTTATTTCTCTGCTTCCTTCCTACATAGCTCAAATCACATGTTTGCAGAGAGCAAGAATATCCATTTAGGTTTTTCTTATTCAAAATCTCAAAGAGTATTATCACATTAAAGAGTTCTAGGCATGTGTCTGATGTTCAGTAAGTGGTGATAATGAAATGATCTAACAACACTTACTGATACCCAATTTCAACAAGGTATTGCAGTGATCTCAGAAGTTCAAGAGTCCTTATACACAGGAAGTTTGCAAGCTAAAGGAAGGGAGGGCCTTATACAGAAGACCAGAATAAGCAGAATAGAGGTAGAATAAAATGAGAGCAATATCTGGGGTATAAGCCACATGCTGTGTGAATACAGAGTAAGAAGGGTTTAGCAGGTGTGATGGGTGGAAGCATGTGAGCTGGATTTCATAGAAAGCTCAGGGCTTTGGTAGACAGGGATGGTAGACTGAGGCAGAGTTCCAGGCTGAGGGAGCTGGATGAAAACAGCAAAGAGGGGATGGAGAGGATGTTGAAGCCACACCACAGCCATTAGACTAGTGTCTACTTTGACATAGGGCACCGAGATGCGTGAGGTCAAATACAAGCTTTCCCTGCAGATTACTTCACCCTCCTACTTCTAGAATTTCGAAACTTTTTCAACACCCAGGAATCAGGGAAGTAAGGTGACTTGCAAAATCACCTTCTCATTTCAGGTCAGAGTCCCCAGAGTGATCAAGGGGTTCCAACTCCCAAATATCACTCAGAAAATAACCCTGAATTTTTCGGATCTCACACCTATACAATCTCTAACCCCAACCCCCACCCCATGTCCATGGGTCATTTGAGAGGTTTTATACAGTCACAGATGCTGAGCTTTCTGTCAGACTTTAAAACAAGATTTTCACCTGGGAGGTGAGAAGGGACATGAGAAATTTCAGCCCAAGGAGTGATTTTTTTCCCCCCAGGGCTGTTATGAGCACCTGAAAATGGGGTTTTAGAATGGAAGTGCCATCGCAACTGTAACTACATCGCCTGCCCCAGAAGTGTGACACTGTCCCCAGGTACAAACAAGCACTATAATAGGAAGCAGCATTTAAATGATGCTTGGAAGGACAACCAGAATACCTTGTCATCATTTTCTAGATTATCACTTCCAATCTCTTCCATTTCCAGCTAAAAAGATACACAAGTTTTATGAGGAAAAACTTGGTGCCTGAACAGGAAGTTTTGTAACTGGAGACAAATCAATTATGAAGGTCTCTTGTCTCTGACTCGAGGCAATTGTCACAAGGAGGCGATGATAACCTCAGGGCTCTCGCAGAGTTCACCTGGGTTCATATCCCTCCTGGCCAGCCCCTAAGCCTCTCTGAGCAATTCCCAGGCACTGCCCCAGAACCAGTTACCTCTACATTCCATTCCAGTTTAGAACCAAGGCTATGCGATTGGTTCTTGTCCCCTAGGAGTAGGGGACAGCACAGCAGAAAGTGCAACTCTTTGCAAAGAAGCTATAGCCAAAAATTAACACAAAAGGAGGTTCTTTGTCCAACAGTCAAAGTAACTACTCCGTTGATCAGCTTCCATAGACTAAATCATACGGTACTTCATCAAACTCGTGAAAATGTCCCAAGCCACAGAAGGAGAAATGAAAATTCACAGGGGACTTCAGTAAAACAAAAAGTTAGCAGAAAATAAAAATCACTCATTCATCATTCAGGGAACCGTGAGTATGTCTGTGAGTGTGTGTGAGTGCGTGTGTACATGCACGCATCATACAGACGATCCCTGATGATGATTGGTTTGACTTATGATTCTTTGACTTCACAACGGTGTGAAAGTGATACGTATTCCATGGAAACCACACTTCAGATTTTACATTCTGATCTTTTCGGGTCTAGCAGTATGTTGTGCGATACTCTGTCATGATCATTCCCAGGGGCAGAGAGAGGATTTGGCCCATCTATAAGCTGATGGAAGTCATCTGAACACATTTAGGGTAGGCTAGCCTAAGATACGATGCTCATTAGATTAGGTGAATGAAATGCATTTTTGACTTACTATATTTTTCAACTTACGATGGGTTTAACTCTATTGTAAATCAAGGAGCATCTGCATTTATATATTTGGTTCAAAGCTATAAGCCAGTATCCACATTGCATGTGCTTGTACAAATATACTTTTGATAGAGTACTACACCAACAACCAGCAACTGTGGGTCTCAGTCTTTCATGGTAAATGGGGGTAATTTAGCTAATTTTGTATGACTTTCCATTAGTAAGTCTCAGTAGTCTTGGTCTGCTAGTTTAAAAAACAATGACAACAACCACAAAAACCCTTTCCCACTAAGTTAAGACAGGTGTGCCGAAGCCCCAGGAAAGAAAGGCACATCAGTGTGAGGCAGTCTGGGTGGTGAGCCAGCTGCTGAGAAACTTGCAGTGCGTATTTGTACACAAGTGGCTCTGAGCAATTCAGCAAAAATAAAACACAGATTTTCCCCAAATTGTTTCACCATACTATTTAGCACTCACCACCCCCATCTTAATTATTTTTCTAACACGACAATAATTCATAGATGCATGTCGGACAATGTTAGCATGAAGTCAGCATGCACGACGATGTAGAATACAACATAGGGTTAGAGGCCAAGGTCACCGGACAGGCTGCAGTGCTGAGGAGGCAATAGTTGCTTCCCTGGCTTGTGTTTCTATGTGGAGGGTTGAACGATAGAAAAATGCATCTGAACTCCTGCTCTCTCCTCTCTGGATCCGCTCTCCTTCACGCCCCTGTTAGGGCAGCTGAGGCAAAGACTCGGGGAGAATGATGTGAAGTCTGATCGTTATAGGGTGAAGATTTAGCAAGTGCCCTTGGCAGCTAGTGTAAAGTTCCAGACTTGAAACTGTTTTATCTCCAAACAGATGACATTTTGAACTTCATCTTTGACCTCTGTATCTATTCTGCCAGCTGCAGGAGAATAGAAGAGTCATTTATGAGCCCCTAAACTTAATTAGCAACAACAGTGTACCTTTCCCTGACCTCAGAAACACTAACATGAAGTTCACGTCATAGGTGCACCATCTCACAGGCTTCTTTTCCTCACCACAGTTTGCTCTCGGGACCAACACGATGAGGACAGCACACGGAAAGGTCTCCAAGGCAACTTTGCCCCTTAAATATGGAGTTCACTGGTCTGTTAGTGCTTGAAGTAAATGCTTTTAAAATCTTCAAATGTACTTGTGAAGAGTACATTTTAAGCTCTGTAGACATACCCTCTCTGGCCTGAATGAGCTGATCAGATCCTGTCTTAGAAGCAGATCTGGAGAAGCAGGAAAAAGGGACAAAAACCTAGCAGAGTACCGGGGGAACTGGACTAGATGATGTTATTCAGCAAAAGGACAAAGGTAAGGAAGGGAGTCCAGAGTCCTGCACTCACCAAAGATAGCTTGACACAGGCAAGCCACACACCAGTGTCCATTTCAGATCACGTGCCCGTGAGTGCTTTGGAGAAAATCCATCACTGTTTCTTAACTAGACTCTTGAGTGCATGTTCTGTGGATGGTGGCTGAGCAGGATTATCCTCCTATTCAAAAGGAGCATTATGCTCATGCTCTTAAAATGATAGCAAATAATTCCTGTTCGTCTGCCATGTGTAGCATGCACTGTACCTACTGCTTATGTGCATTGTCTCATTTAATCCTCACAATGAGAAAATACCTATAAGGTAGATGTGATTATTATTATCCCCAGCCCACAGATGAGGAGACCAAGGTGTAGGGAGTTTAAGTAATGGTGGTAGGGAGTTTAAGTCAGTTGGGAGATTGGCCCCCTATGGAGCATGTGGCAATGTCCGGGGACACTTTTGGTTATCATGGCTAAATGGACGAAGGTATGGGGGGAGCATGTTACTGACATCTAGTGAGTCAAGATAGGGGTGCTTTTCAGAACTCTGTAATGTACAGGGCAGCCCTCTTTCCCCAAACACAATTATTTGACCCAAAATGTCAACAGTGCTGATGTTGCAAAACCCTCTAAACATATGATATTCTAGAAACTGCAGATATTTGTCAAGTACTTTACAATATACAGAAGGCTTTTGGCTATGTTCTCTCATTGGATCTTATGACATTTCTCTGAAGTAAGAACAGATTTTGCCATGTTCATGCTCATAGATAAAGAACGATGCTCGAGCAGTGATGAGTTACCAGAGGTGGCACAGATGCCAGGACAGCACCAGAGTCCATGGACCCTAGCACCCACCCACCTCTGGAGTAGGGCCATGCCACCGTACAGCCACACCTGATACCTGTGAGGTGCAATAGGGCTGCCTCTTTCCAAGAAAGCTATGTCATTACAAATTCTTCAATAGCCTATGAAAGCAACAGAGACCAAATGTTTATGACCTTCCTCGTGGCAAGAGAGAGTCTCCTAATATTGCAGTTTGTGAGGTACATTTCACATAAATAAAGTTCCACAATTTATGCACTAAATCGGTGAGTACAACCTGGCAGCATGCACACGATTTACTACTTTCCCTTTTTTCCTTCAGTAGCACTCAGCACTGGCATGTAGGAAAATGATAGTTATCTATTTATGTGATTTTTAAAAAATTCCCACCTGCAAGAGAATCTTTGGTTTTAAAAGAAGCTCAAGTGTGCAGCCTCTGTAGGTAAAACCCACTCCCTAGATTTCGCTTTTGTTCAGCCACCTGCTTCCATCCTGTCTGACTAGTCAGGTGAGGACACAAAGGGGATCAGGATGCTTTCTCTCTTACCCAGGGCTGGGGAGAGAGTGGGGCACGGACATCGGAGAACCAGGGCTTTCCTGCCAGGTTTCCCTCATTCTCACAGTGTGCACAATGGCCGATTTGAGGTGGTCCAGCGGAGAGAAGGGGAGCATGAGAGAACTCACATAAGCTCACCCCAAAGTGGAAGGCCAGTGGCTGTGATGTGTTTTAAGGATTTCATTTGGATGAGTTTCCAACCACAGGAACTGTCACAGCTTAATACTGAGGTTCCACCATTTGATAGTCACCTGCCTAATCTGCTTTCACTTCTGTGAATCTCCTGAAAAAAATCACAGAGGCTTTTCTCATATTCTTACAGAAGAGAAATACAGATTTAATCTTTAACAAAACTTAACACTAGCAATAGACTATATTAGACAATTCATGAGCTTTGCGATTGAATAGCTCCATTCAAATCTGGTCTCTCCCTTAGAATGAGATTCCAAATGCATACAGTTGTACATGACTTAGATCACGTGTGGATGAAGTAGCACATCACACGTGGCAACAGGTGACACTTCACTCCATAATATTAGCATAAACTAATACATCAGATCACTGATGTCAGGGCCCCATTCGCTCCCCAACCCTGGGTGTGAGAGAAAGAGCAGAACGGGCTCACTGAGATAAGATGGGTTTGGAGGAGGAGCTGGGCCAAGCCCTGCAGGGCCGGCTGCAGGCCCCCTCAGTGGGGCAAATGGGTCAGGGACCCTGAGAGGGCGTCTCTGACAACGAGCACAGGTCCTGCCCAACCCCTCCATGACTCTGCCTAAGCTAATTCTGACAAAATAAATCCTTGGGCTCCTACCCCTCTGGCCACTGCGATATTCTTCGGACGCCATTCTTAGGACGTTCACAGGGACCAGCTCCAAGTCCGCTCCAAGATCCAGCTCAATATGGCCCATGCCCGGGAAACTTTAGCCCAGCCCCAGGCAAGCCAGGCCTGCCCCAGGCGCACCCAAAATGTGCCTCCTGACCCCCACACAGGACCTTCGAGGGCAGCAGCAGCCCCACACAGAGAAGCATTACTTGTGATGTATGTCATTTTAAATCTACACCATCTGTCCTGGGCCCTCATTATGAATTCATAATGAACATATGTGACAATTACATCGGTAAAAGGAAAAAATTGGGATTTTTGTGATCGAGGTTCAAGTAAATGCTCCTAGTGCACATAAGCATATATTTGAAGGTTTTCTTTATCTCTGTGTTTAGTTTTGTTTTTCTCCTAATACTTGAGAAACTATTTGTCCCCATTAAGATTTAGTCTGAGGCTCAACCATTAAGCTGAGAGTGACCAAAAATGAGAGACTTGGCTCCCTGCTCTAAGAATAAGAAATAAAATACGATAAAAATACTAGGTCCCTCCCAAGGAATTGCAATCGAGTGAGGATGCACTCTGATCATTCGCCCTGGAAAGCGTGACCCAGAGTCTGACCCCTAGGGCTGAACTTTGCCCAGCCACTCCCCAACTCTGGGAAAGCACTGCCCCCCACACAGTAGGAAGGGTGGTGGCAGCTCTGTCCTGGAGTCCTGAGGACAGGAGCCCCAGTGCCAGGCCCACGGGGAGGGCAGCGCGCACAGGCAGCTTTCCTCATTGGTTCTCACTGATACTAACCTTCACTGCCAGGAGGGCTGACGGTTTAGAGAAAAACAGCTGGAGAAAGTTCTGGCCCTCACATTCCAGAAACCTAGCATCCTAAAATGAGAATATACAAGGTTTGAAACCTGGATGGCTATTTCTACTTGTGTGTGTGTGGGGGGGGGGGGGAAGACAAATAGATGATAGATCAATAGATGGGTAGATTACCCTGGCTGGTGTGGCTCAATGGATTGAGTGCCTGCCTGTGGACTGAAAGGTTGCTGGTTCGGTTCCCGGTCAGGGCACATTCCTAGGTTTCAGGCCCAGTCCCTGTTTGGGGTCTGCCAGAGGCAATCAATCAATGTATCTGTCTCACATTGATGTTTTGCTCCCTCACTTTCTCCCTCCTTTCCCTTCTCTCTAAAAATAAAAATAAATAAAATCTTTAAAAAAATAGATGGGTAGATAAATAAATGATAAGAGGAGAGACATAGACATGTGTTTTCACACAGAAAAAAATCGGGGGGCTATATTTATCATTTTAATAACAATTATCTCTGAGAAAGGGGTAGGAGAACATTTAGAAAAGCAAACAAAAGTAAACCTCAATAGGGGCTATAAGAAGACCATGGCCATGGGTGTTCTGAACACTCAGGAGTTCAACAGCGTGCTGATGCTACGAAGGTTCTTGTTCCCAGCAGTCGGCACCAGAAGATGTCATGGAACGCCCTGGATTGATTTCAATACATGTGGGACACAGAAGTCACCACCTGACTCACCAGCCCTGCAGGAGGGCCTGGTAATTTGGGGAAGCGCAAGTTAATCCCATCTTACTGGCCGGCCAAGGGCTGTGACCAAGGCTGGGGACACTGGTCAGATAGCCTTTGTCATCAGCAGTGCTCAGGATGTGTGAGTCCAGGAAAATACCTGTGTGCCAGGCGTGCAGCTGGGTAATCCTACCTGAGTCCTAGAGTGGGGAGGCCCATGACATGCCTGTACCACATGGGGTAGATTTGATGAGCTTAACACTTCAGTCAGTTGCTTCTGCCCCTAAAAGCATAGGAAAAGCTCAGGGCTACCCAGTGAATGGTAATTGCTAGCTCTCCATCTGGGAGCAGATCAGGCTCCGTGATAATAGATTTTTTTCCCCAGAAGGGGTAATGGCAGACAGCTGGCAATGCTCAGCCAATCCAAGCTCTGCTGGGCAAGGTGCTCTCCGGCACCTGTTCGCACGAAGTAGCATCAGCAGGTGAGGCATGGGAGCTTAGCGTATGTACCAAGGTCACTGCATACAGAGTTTGGAGATGTACCCAGTCCCATGAGGTAGTCACAGTGCTTGACAGATGGGAAGTTGAGTAGGGATTGATCCATGAAGAGGGGCAGAGGCATATTTTAGAGCTTTGAAGTTTTACCCCTCATCTTGTCTCCTCCAGAGACCTGGCCATTGGAGATGTACACAGACGACCAGCAATCTGAAAACCGAACAGCGACCCCCACCTTATTAATCTGGGAAATTATCCCCTAGCCTTCAAGATGCAGGGCTTTTGGTAAACTCCGTTGTACAAGACAGCTTTTTCTTTTGCCGATGTCATCATGCAGCATCCTACTTCCCACCCTCTATGCACACCTTGTCCAGGTGCACCTACTTGGAACAAAGAGGAAATGAAAGCCCCTACATTGCCTAATCTGAGAACACCACAGTTAGAGAGAAGGACTCTCCTGGACTGACCCCCCCCTTTCTGGGTGGGTAACTCCACCCACTAGCAAAGTGACCTGGCAGGCCTCCAGCCCTGGATGTTTGTCTAGCTACTTCTCCTGTGAGGGGGGAGGGAATCCGGGCAGAGGGGTCAGAAGTGGTTTCTCCAACATTCCTGTGCTGCGGAGAGAGACAGAAAATGTTCTCCCCTTTCTAGAAATGGAAAGCAGGACTTTCTAGAATGGAGTTCCCCTTTACAACGTGGTCACCTCAACAATGGGCAATGAAGAGCACGGGGGTTCACTTAGGGGGTCCTTTCCTCCAGTGCCACCCCAGGAAGGGGATGCTAGGGAGCCTTTGCTGCTCACAGAGCTGTTCCCTGCTTTCCGACCTCCTCCACCAGCAGGAACCCCTCACCTTCTCTGGCAGTCAGTGTTTTGCTGTGCAGCCAAGGCCAGGGGAGCCAGGGAGAGGAGCTGCAACAGAGCCAGCAAAGACGCTGAGATTTCCAGGCTGCTCCTATTTGTTTGGGAACCAATTCAGAGGTTAATTTAGGGAGCATCTCTTGATATGCACACCTGCTCACATGCAAATCCTGTATCATCTTTGATTTTTTAACTGAAACTTGGGTGATGGTGCTACAGCTGCACCTCAAAGGTCCTCTGTTTCAGGATTTCAATCCTCCTCCCCATTTTATAGATGAGGGAAGTGAATCCTCAAAGGTGCGGATTTATGATCCCTGTGAAGTGTTTTCCCTACTGCCTTCATCTCTCTCTGTCGCTCTATTATTAACTTTTGGTCTGTAATTTCACATTTTTAAGACATTATATCTTACTTACTCTGCAATGTTGCCAAGTTGTCAGTCCTCAAGTTCCTGTTTCCCTAATTTGCAGTATTCCTCCTGACTCAGGAAGGAGATGGGGGTGTCCTGATTAATTTGGGGTGGGGTGGTGGGGAGACAGGATAAAATCCTACTGTTTTCCCTCAATAATATTTAAAAATGAGAGCTGAGATGCACTAGAAGGAGGCCTGAATGGGACGCTTTTCTACCTGCTTCCAGTTTCTCCCACCCCCCACCATACATAGGTCTGATTCTCTGCGCCCCTGTTCTCTGGTCTGTGTGACTCCCCCTTGGATCTCAGGTACCTGACACCTGAAGTTCTTCAGACATAATTCAGTAACGTGAAGGATATTGTTTAACGTATGCTTTCATTCCTGGTAATATCAAAATTAACACAAGCGCATTCTGGGTCATCAGAATGCTCACCTTAGAAGAGAATATTGCCAAGCAATTACAGTGCTCGCGCCCGTGTTTGTGTTTACACTAGTAATGGTGACAATTTCTAATATGGAAAGTTAATGAGAAAAGAACAGAGGCCGACTGAATACATAAATTGTACTTTCCTTCAAAGTGAAGGTCAAATGACCTCAGTGTTCACCGTATGAATAAAGATGTCCCAGCAGCTTGAAGAGAGAGACACGGTGGGAGATTTGAGTCATCGACCCGCACGTGCGCCCCCAGAAGTGAGACAAACACAAAGGAGCCTGCTTTTTGTGGCAGTCGGCGACCCGCCCGGAACTGCAGGTTAGGAGGGCAACCTGGCGACCATATTAAACGATGCTGAAAGTTTTTATTTTATTGGCTTTTTGTTCCATGTGTATTTAATTATACATTTGTTTTGATATTTTTCGCTTCACTGTTCACCCAATCACTTCAAAGCCAGAGGGCAAGGGAATCTGGCTGGTAGGGCCCATCAAGGAAGCACAGGAGGGTAGAGATTGGAAGGGGATGCGAGGGAGTTGTTAGGTGAAATGTTTCCTGGTTCTTAACGCGACCTATGGCAACTTAGGAAGCAAGCTGACTGCCAGCTCAGCCCGGGAGGGGTGGGCCCACATCACCTGAAGGGAATGTTCTTGCGCAGATATGTGGGCCCATTAAGTTGTAGACTGCTTTGGATTGCACAGCGCCAAACAGCACCTGCCACTCGGCTACTAGCGAGCGGTGCTACCGCAGGCCGCCTGGCTGCAGTAACAAGTCCCACCCCCTTTTGGGTGGGGAGACCCACCATTTTGCTGTCTTCTGAGACATTGCTTCTCTCCATGAATTCCCTTAGTAAACACTCTTTCCTTTTCTAAATTTGCGAAGGGAAATTTTAATGTCAAATGTAACTATTTATCCTATGATTTATGTGTTTTTAAAGTGATTCTAGAAACTCTTTTTTAACCACAAATTGTAAAGAAAATACTGAGCAAACATTTCATAATTCTGTTCTATATGAAAATATTTCCTTCAGTCACCAAAGAATTATTGAAAATACATATTTTTAGAACAAACTATACATATAACATCAAAAGTACTTATGAGTACATAAACTTAGGAGTTTACTTAGCTGTGATTAAATACATTTTTTAAATGTCATTCCAGTTGTAACACTAACTTTAATTTTTTGAATTTCACACATTATTTTTTATTAAATGTATTGGGATGATACTGGTTAATAAAATTATATAGGCTTCTAGTATATGATCCTGTCAAATCTGTATATTAAAACTTAAAATTATATAGGTTTCTAGTATATGATCCTGTCATCATCTGTATATTGCATTGCGTGTTTTCCACCCAAAATTAAGTCTTCTTCTGCCACTATGTATTTGACACTCTTTACCCTTTACCAACCCCCCACCTCCTTCCCTCTGGTCACCCCATACTGTTGTCTGTGTCTATGACTTTTTGTTTTTCCTGTTTGTTCTTTTGTTGCTTCCAGTTTCGTATCCCACCTAGGAGTGAAATCATACAGTTCCTGACTTATTCAATCTGACTTATTTCACTCAGCATGATATTCTCAAGGTCCATGATGTTGTCATAAATGGTAGTATTTCATCTTTTCTGAGTAGTATTCCATAGTATGCACATATGTGTACACACCCATAAATATCTCACATCTTCTTTACCCAACCAACTGTCTAAGGACACTCCAGTTGTGTCCACGTCTTGGCCACCACAAATAATGCTGCAATAAAAATAGGGTGCATATATCTTTATGAATAAATGTTTTCAAAATTTTCAGGTATATATTCAAGAGGGGTTGCTGGGTCATAGGGCCACTCTATTCTTGATTTTTTTTTTTTTTTGAGGAACCTCCATACTGTTCTCCATAGTGGCTTTACCAGTTTACATCCCCACCAGCAGTGAATGAGGGCTCCCTTTTCTCTACAATCTCTCCAGCACTTATTGTTACTTGTCCTGTGGATGATAGCCATTCTAACAGGTGTGAGATGGTACCTCATGGAGCTTTGACTTGCACCTCCTTAACGGCTAATGAAGTTGAGCATCTTTTCGTCTGTCTGCTCACCATTTGTATGTCTTCCTAGGAGAATTATCTCTTCAGATCCTCTACCTATTTTTTAATTGAGCTGTTTGTTTTTTGTTGTTAAGTTGAATGAGATCTTTATATATTTTGGATATTAATACCTTATCAGAGGTGTTTGCAAATATCTTCTCCTATTTGGTTGGTTGCCTTTTTGTTCTGTTGTTGGTTTCTTTTGCTGTGCTGTTGGTTTCTTTTAGTTTGATGTAGTCCCACTCATTTATTTTTGCTTTTGCTTTCCTTGCCTTTGAGATCAAATTCATAAAATCCTCAGTAAGACTAAGGTCCATAAGTTTAGTGCCTATGTTTTCTTCTACGTAATTTATTATTTCAGGTCTTATATTTAGGTCTTTGCTCCCTTTGGAGTTAATTTGTGTGTATGGTGACAAACAGCAGTCTCGTTTTACTCTTTTGTGTCTGGCTTTCCAAATTTCACAGTACCATTTATTGAATGAAATTTATTTTCTCCATTGTATCTTTTGGCCCCTTTGTTAAAAATTATTTGCCCATATGCATGTGGGTGTACTTCTAGACTCTCAATTCTGTTTCATTGGTCTGAGTGTCTGTTTTTCTGCCAGTGCCATGTTGTTTGATTACTGTCACTTTGTAGTACAATTTAAGTCAGGGAGTGTGCTAATTTTGGCTTTGTTTTTTTGTTTGTTTGTTTTTCCCTTGGGATTGCTTTAGCTATTTGGAGTCCTTTGTGGTTCTAAACAAATCTGATGATTTTTTTTGTTCTACTTCTTTAAAAAATGTCATTGGCATTTTGATGGGGATTATATTAAATCTGTATATTATTTTGTGTAATGTGGCCCTTTTAACTACGCAAATTCTTCCAACCCATGACCATGGAATATCTTTTTATTTCTTTCTGTCTCTACAATTTCTTTTAATAATGTCTTATAGTTTCCAGTGTATAGGTCACATCTTTTTTTTTTTTTAATTTTATTCCTAGGTATTTTATTTATTTTTTGTCGCTTTAATTACAGAATGAACTTTTTAAATTTCTTTTTCTGAAATTTCATTGGTAAGATGTAGGAATACAATGGACTTTTGTACTTAAGTTTTATAATCTGCAACTCTACTATATATTTTTTATTGTTTCTAATGATTTCTTTGGTGGAATCTTTAGGGTTTTATAAATAAAGAATTATGCCATCTGCAAAAAAATTTCAATTTTACTTTTTGCTTCTAATTTGGATGCATTTTCTTCTTTTCTCTTGCTTAATTGCTCTGACTACAACTTCCAGAACTGTGGCAAATAACAGTAGTGAGAGTGGACAACATTGTCTTGTTCCTGATCTTAAAGGAAAAGCTTTCAATTTTTCACCATTGAGTGATTATGGGGTAGTCAGCCTCTTTCTTCAGTCTCTGGATTTCAGGAAATTTTCACAACATAATGAGGACTAACAAGAATAATGGGAATTTTATTTTCTCTTTTAAAAATGGAACATGCATTATTCAAGTTTCAGAAACATGGTACTGAAAGCTAAAATATACATCATAGCCCCCAAGATTCTCCCTTGGCTGGACTTGGCCCACATCCTCATCCTAGCCTCCAACCATGGGAAATTACTAACCATTTCCATAATAAACCATGTGTCAAGCCTGTATCACTTATCTAACACTCAGTTTCAGTTTCCTGCTCAAAACTTTCCTCTTAATCCTACCTGCTTGTTTACCTTTGTTCTATAAATAGTAACTCATCTTTCATGATTCAACACAAATATCAATCTTTCTGTAAAATGCTTCCTGATTCCTCTTAGCACAGATGAAACAATTAACTCCCCCTCCTCTGCACTCCTAATGTAATATCTACACACTTCTATAATAGCACTTCAAGTAGTACAATAATGCTCCTCTTTAGCACTAGACTCTACGTTTTTAAAGGGCAAGGTGCATGTCTTAATTATATTTTTATTCAAGCAATTAAGAGAGTCTTCTATTTAATGGAACTCAATTAGTACTTGGAAGGAAGGAAGGCAGACAGAGGGAGGGAGGAAAGTAGGGAGGGATGAAGGAAGGAAGGGAGAAAGGAAGGAAAGAGGGAGTGAGACCATATTGGTATCTAACTTGTATTATTATATGACCTTGGGCAATTTATAGCTTTTCTGGGTCTCAACATCCTTATAATAAGGGTGAAGAAAATAATATCAAGGTTCTCATGGATCCTGAGAATAGTACATTGGGAAAAAAAAGTGCAAGCACAGTATCTGACTTACCGAAAATAAGTGAAAATGCTGGGTTACCCAGTCATCCATAGTCTCCACATATCTGCTGTCTTTCAGGAACTAAAAACATTTGAAACTCTGATCCAGCTGTTTTTCTAGACCTACTCCTGAGCCTACTATAACAATTATGTGGCTCCCATGGACAGATCTGCCCATGGTTGCTTATGTTTCCCTCTAAAGGAAAAATGCTGCTTCCTTCTTGGCTGAGTGGAAGGAGAGAAAGTGAGATGTTGAAGATATATGGATGGCAACACGTGTTTTTTCTACTGTAGAACAAAAACCCAGCAGATTTTTTTCCCCTCCTGATGACTGACAGTGAATGGATAAATGGATGGATGGATGAACGAATGAATTTTCTTTAGTAAAGGAATATGCATCTTATATGACTCGTTCCCCTGCAACCCAGCTAATTTGATTCATGGAGGGGAATTTCAGACCAGTACAGAACCCAAGGGAACCTCCAGCTATGTGAGAAGGAACAGAAAGATGTGAACAACTGCCTTCTACAATCAAGTCACATCAATGCAACCGTTAAGCTCTCGCTTACAAGGTCATTCTCTGTCCAAAGAGAATATCCCAGCAACAATCCAAAACCACACTAAAACAAATGGAAATGAAGAAGTACTAAAAGAGGCCCAAAGTCTTTCATAATTTTTGGAGGGCTTTCTGCACAAATTCTCTGATGTCCAGGGGACCTCTGTTCACTGATACATTTCTGTCCCAAAGTTCTAAACAAACATCAAGTATCAGTCAGTTGATAGAAAGGGATTTACATGCTCGCAGGCTTCTTCTGCTGGAGACAGTGGGCCAATTTTGTGAATCCCTGTTGTAATGAGGCAATTCTACAAATATGAATGTTATTTTTTAGTAAATTTAACATATGACATCTCAAACTCTTGCAATGTCATAGTGGGAAACTTACCAGTTTATATAACAAATTTCAGATGCATGTACTTTACAGATGAGCCAACAAGTCCAACCAGGGCTCCTGGTGGACAGGTGTTTTTCTGCCACTCAGTCTTATGTAAAGTTGTAAATGACAAGAGGAAGGGAATAAACCATCTAAACAAAGAAGGTAGAATTGAGGACTCTCCAAGGATGGAGAAAATTCCTCTGATGCAAAGCTATATGAGGTTACTACTTTTTAAATCTTCTTCAATTTTCCTATGTCTTTTTTGAAATGCAATTATGTGAAATCCCAGTGATATAGGGGAAGCTCTTGTGGAGAGATTTCTTTAAACTTTTACAATATTTTAGGGCCCCAATTTCCATCCCACTGTAGCCTCTTATTGCTGATTCATCTGCAGCTTGAGATTCAGTGTGTCCTTTAGATCTTCCCGTTGGATTTTCCCCAGTTTTACAACATCTCATATTTATATTTTGTTTTTCTGGCTTTAAGCATCTTACTTTGTTCCTCTTCACTTTGAATTCTAGAATTTGTCAGGGTCATTTGAATGATGTGTCAAGGTCATTTTGAATTTTCTTTGTCTTTGCAATGAGGTATATGTTTGGATTATTTTTACATTTTCCCTCTCTAAATCTGGGACTTGCAATAATATAACTGTCAACTAGGACTGCTCTCTGAACTGCTACTTGAAGTGCACCTCTGGTCTTCCTACAAGTTGACAACCACCACCTTTGTGGTATGGTCTTCAAAAGAATCATTCATTCAAGTAACAACATCATACCTTTTAAGCCCACAGTTTACAAAATCATTTACACAATTAAAAGATCCATATGGAGATTAAGAAAAATTGTCTACTTTAACTAAGAGTCATAACAGGAAACCATTGGTCTAGAAGCTTCATTGTCAAAGCATGGTCCACAGACAAAGCAGCACCAGCAGCGACCGGCAGCTTCCCAGTAATGCAGAATCACCAGCCCCAGCTCAGACCTCCCAGACAAAATCCTGCACTTAACAAAATCCTGATGATCCATGTGCACATTTGAGTTTGAGAACCAGTGTTCTAGATGATTTATTTTCTGATAAAATATGCTCTATCACCTATGCTTTCCTAGGTGATTGTAAATTGATAGGTTAATGACTTGCCTTATGATTGCCCAGATATTGATGGGGCTGCAATTTTCAGAGCAATCATTTTTCAAGGATAGCGCCGCATGTGTCCTCTACCAGCCCTCAGGGAACTTTCTACTACCTCACAATGTCTCCGTGGAAATATTTAGAAATTGGATGATCGCCTCAATGTAGTTCAAACTTTACTCCGTCTCACTCTTCTCACACTCAAAAGAGCACTTCCAGTACTTTAACCTGCTATAGAAAGGAAAAATAGGGTTGTTGACTTTCTTAACACAAGTACCAGTGCCAAGTTCTCAACTGATTGACGATTGTAATGCTTAAGGAAAGCATCAGCATAACATACACACTCACATTTACACACATAGCAGCAATTTGGTTCAGATGCGCTGACTCTCCTGGGCAATTACACCCCTGCTCTGAACCTTTAGGCTTCACTGTGTGATGCAGAAAATGTGGTGTTGAAGTTATAGCTGAGTCGCAATGCGAACTCCTAATAATTATGTGATCATCAGCATGTTGCTACATCTCTTTCCATTTTAGATTTACCGTCTCAAAGACAGAAATAATAATAGTATCTATCTCATGTACTTACAAAAATCAAATAAAATAGTGCATGAGAAAGCACTCTTCTGAGATGTACAGAGTACTCAATATATAGTTGTTACAGTTATTGTTGTTTTTGTTATAAGGATAATCAAATATCATCAAGGTTTCTGAGAATTGTGCCCCACCCCCACAATTTATTCAGTATTTTATTCCCAGTGCCTGGCACATAGTAGGAGCTCATTAAAATAAGTTTCAATAATGAATAAATAAATAAATTGATGAATGGTTAGATTTGGGCTTCCTACTCTGTCCAATGAGAGAGTTAACCTATTGTCCAGTTCTCTTCTAATTTTGAAATTTTGCCCTATGTTGTATATAATTTCTGGCTTTGTATTTAGCACTGATTTCGAGATATGTCTCAATGTTAAAAACAAGAATGCAGGCATGTTCCAGAGAAAAGTGGTGCTATGCGCCCAGGATAAAGTGACCAAGCATGCCAGGAGAAGCCTGGGGACAAAGCTGTGATATTCCAGGGAACACGTTCAGTCAGTCCTTCTGGTTGTGAATGTCATCCATTGTTGCTTTCAGCAAACCAGGGATCCAGAAAATAGGTAAGTGCTAATGACCCCAAGGAAAAAGCAGCCTATCTATTTTCATACGCACACCTAGAAGAAATTACACCTTCCTGACAACTTGATTTAGATGAAATGTCATGAGAAAAAGAATGTGCTCAATTTTTCAACAGGGAGCAAAAAAAAAAAAAAAAAAAATCCAGTAAGGGACTCAGCCAGGTATTGGGAGTGAGCATTTCCTGATATTAGGCTGATGATGCCCTGTGTATAATAATAACCCCTTGACTTTTATTTGTATAAAAATAGTTTTCTTCACAGGTTCAACCATTTGTAATCATTGTCCATGTTGGGGATCTGATCCTGTGAGCAAAAGCTTGGAAAATAGTTCTTGAACAGAATTACCTCCTTTAACCCTTATGACTACAATTCTGGTTAGTAGATACAAAATGTTTAGGTATTTTTTATTTAATGGAACAGGATACCAAGGCTCTGAGAGGTTAAATATTGCTCAAATATACATGGTAGATGGTAGTAAAGTTAAGATTTTGAACCAGTGACCATGGCCCCAAGGTCCATGCTTACCAGCACACCACACTGCCTGCTGCGGCTGCAGAGGCTGAACTGGACCAGGATTCATCCATGTGATTAACATTATACAGGTATGTGCTAGGTACTAGATATATCATGGTAAACAAATCAAACATAATTACTGCCCCAGGTAAAGTTGTTGAAGAACTATAGGCTGGAAAAGGACAAAGAAATAGTGCTCACTTCCTACCTTTGGCAATTAGATCATTCACTTCAAATATTTTGGGGAAGAAAACAACAAGAACCCCTCAAAGGACCCAGGGGTAGATTTTCACATGGAAAGGACTTGGACCGTGTAACAAGACAGATTTCCACGTGAATCTGTCTTCTACCAATTTTGGCTGAAGACCTTGAGAATGTCAGGAAGTCAGTTCCACCATTTGCAGGATGGGGGTATAACGTGCATTTTGAGGAATCATGAGAATTCAATGAACTTTAATACAAGAAAGGCTGGGAGGTAAGAAATATCAAAAACAGAAACTCAGAAAACTTTTTTGTTTTTCTTCCCGTTTTTACTGCATATCCTGAAAGTCATTAGCAAGCACCCTAATTTTCTTCACAGACCTGAAGTGATGGGAAAAGCACACAAAAAGGGAACAGAAAGAAGAAGCAAGCTTTTCAGAGGCTGTGTGGGAATATGACTATTTCAGCAAAGAAGACTGGCTGGCTTCTTGTCAGCAGACCCTGAGGCACCCAAGGCAGTGACCGAGAGCCATGTGGCTTGTTCTCCCCTGCAAGGGGATTCCACATCTAAGGGCTCCAGGGGTGGCTTTCCTCAGAAGCCAGGGAGTGGAGTGGACAATCCCCAGTGTTCTCAGACTCCAAGCATTCTGAGTGTCTAGATAAAATGCTGATGTCTTTGGTGACAATGATTATTAAAACTGCTATGGTGTTTCTAGGGTTCATTATCAGTCCCCCCCTCTATTCTGTCACACTGTTTATTCCCCCTTAGACAGTCTGTACTCAGTCCAAATAGAATGATGTGATTTGATTTTCCTTCCATATGTTGTAAATTTCCATCACTTGAATCCTGCTGCTTTCTCCCCCTGGAATGACTATTCCCTTTGCTACTTCAAATCCTGTCTCTCCAACAGGACAGATACCAAACACTCCTTTTCCATCAAACTTTCCTTAAAATACCCACCTCCTAGCCTGCCACCAACTGAAATTAAACTTTTCCTACTCTGATCTCTCAATCCACTTCACATCTATTTCTTGCTGCACTCTCATTTTCTCATCTTGCATTAATGTCATCTTTGCATGTGTCTTATCTTTCCTTTTAGAGCTGAACCCCTCTGCAGGTAGGAGCCATAGCGATACCCTGATGCAATCAAACAGGGACTAACATATAATGAAGACTAAACAAATATTTATGAAATGAATGAAAATGATGACGACGATGATGATGATGATGATATGAGCAACTAACATTAATTCAAGGTGACTGTGGCAGGCCTTATTCTTGGGTTCTTCGTATGACTTATTGAATCCACTTAGTAAATCTATGTAATTGTTACATTTATCTTTACTTACTAGGTTATAGAATTGAGACTCAGAGATGCTGAGTTACATAGTCACATAGATTCAAATTTACGTAGGTAAGAACAAGGATTTTAATCAAGTTTTTTTCTCAGAGACAGTGTTAAGAATTATAATAATCTCTGTGACACTTAATGGATGTCACTGGGCCAGGGGGTTCCAGATTAAACAGCATTTCTGCGTGTGTCTGTGAGGAGGTATTCAGAGGAGTTAGCATTTGAATCTGTGGGCTCTGTGAAGCGGATCCTCCTCCCCAGTGTGGGCAGGGCTCATCCAATCCACGGAGGGCCTGCAGAGAACCACAGGTGAGGAGGGAGGGGCCTCCTGCTGAGCTGGGACATCCCAACGCTCTTGTCCTGCCCCTGGACTAGCATTCACAGCATTTGCTTCCCCACTTGTCCATGCCCTGCAGACTTGGACTGAAATTTCCCCATCCTTTTTCCCAAGTCCCCAGCGTGCAGATAGATGGCAGATTGTAGGACTTCTCCACATCCACGATGACAGGAGCCATTCCTCATATTCATTCAGTTATGTATAATAGACAATTATATATTCATACAAACAACTAACTGTCTTGGGTGGCTGTGGCCACTGGAGAACCCTGGCTAGTAACAATTTCTTAGCTTACCTCCTTCCTTACCCTTAGGGTACCATAGTTTTAGAAAAACACTCCTATATTAGAATTACCATATTTTGCCATGTATAATACATACTTTTTTGCCCAAATTTTTGAGGAAAAAATAAGGATGTGCATTATACATGGCTATAATGATTACTGTACCCACAGCATAATGATTACATACCATGGGATGTAATCATGTATAATCTCATGTAATCTCATGTATAATGCTTACAAAAACATGGGTGCGCATTATACATGGCAAAATACAGTATGTAGCTTCTAAAAAAAGACTTATTTTTTATCTTTTCCCCCTCTCTCCAAAATGAGGCTTTTAAGGGCTACTTAGTGAAAGGACATCTGTGGTTAATTCTGGCCAGCACAGAACTAAAAGGACCCCCCTGCTGAGCAAATGCAAACCTTTGATGCCCACTGAGTCCTGACTGAGGCAAGTGCTTGCCGCTTCCCTTTAAAGGGATTTACTCCCACAGGATGCTGTTTAAAGCTCTGGAGAGATTCACAAAAGTCAACAGCATGGAGCAGCAGTACATCCGTGGATCCATGGAGGAAGAGAGGCGAGGAGGCCATTTCCAAGTCCCGGCCTCCTCCCACAGGTCAGGCGAATGCAGTGAGTCATGCCAAAGAGTGCAGACACCCAACAGGAAGTGGGTCTGTCTTCGTCAGTGAGTGTTTTAGTGAGAAGACACGTGGTTACACATGATCAAGGGCTACAACAGGTGGTTCCGATGAGCTGCAGGCTGAATAACTGGGAAAAGGGAGGGGAAATAACAAAAAAAATAGCCTAAGGTCTAGCACAAGTAAGGGCCATAATGCTGAGAAACCAGAGGATCCTGAGCCTCAGAGCTCTCTGCAGCTCAGCAGCCCCACCTGGAAGGTCCTGCGGGGGTTCAAGGGCAGGGGAACACAGCAAAATTTGGGGGTTTATCAAACTGTGTGGGTTGCATTTCTATTAAAGTTCTTAACATGTGGATGAAGAGTAAGGGTCTCTGCATTTCCCCTGAACTTGGACTTCCCCCGACCTTTCTGGCACTGCCAGAGCCCAGTGTCTCCCCCGGCAGTGGGCTCACTTCCAGTCCAGGGTACCATTTTCTCTGTTTTCTGAATTGCTTCTGCCATTTCTCCTTACACTTTCCATACACCAATCCTGCACATGGCCTTGCACTTTGTGGGTGTTCAGGAAACATTCCTGGGGGGGTTGGCGTGGCAAGTCTTTGTATCTTTGGCACAGGCACGTGATCCATCAACGCTGATTGAAATGGAAGCCGGGCTGTGTGGCCTGAGATGTCTTCTTCTGAAGCTCAATGAGTTCAGTTGCTTAATTTCAGTGGCTGTTGTGCCCTGGCAACAAGGTATCCATTTTCAAATTCGAAACATAAATTCCATTTAATTAGTGACAGGGACTAGGTGGCCACAGATGCTGTTTCTTGCAGTGGCCAAGGGCCTGAGGGGGAATAGCAGCAATGAGCACCACAGGAATCAGATAGGCCCAGATGGACTCTGCAGACCTCCACCTATTCCGCTGACTCAGACCCCATGCAAGGGACATCAGAAACACATACCTCTGGGCATACTGGCCTTTAGATTCTCTCTGGGGGGCTTTGGGGGCCCAGGAAACTTTCTTTCTTTTTAATCCTCTAAAACAGGTACACAGAATCAGGCAAAGATACATGGAACAGACTAACAGCTGTCAGAGGGGAGGGAAAAGGGAGGGCTGGATAAAAGAAGGGGGAGGGGTTAGTGACAGAACATATATGCCTGACCCATGGACACTAGCAACTGTGCAGTGATGGCCAGAGGGAAGGGGGAGCAGGGGCTGGCAGGAGAGGGGCAAAGGAGGGAAAACAGGGACATCCACGATAGTGTCAGCAACAAAAATAAGGAAAAAACTTCCAGCTGTGAGAAAATGAATTTCTGGTTCTTAAGTGAAAATAAATTATATATATATATATATATATATATCTGCAAATATGCAAAGGGTAGCTATGAAGTTGTGTGGTTTAGTAGATCAAACATAGAATTTGAAATCAAGAAACTAAGCTTCACATTTGACTCTACCTTCAACCATTAGCCTTGTGCCTAACTGCCTTCATGGCTTTGAGCCTTGGTTTTCTAATCTGTTAAATGGAGATGACAGTTATGGCCTTGCCTACCTTAATGGTCTATTGTAGTTACTGAGTTTATACATAGATACATGTTTTATAAAGAGTAAAGTATCCCATGAACACAGATGAATTAACAACGGCTTACCGAACAAGGGCCCTGGCCTCGAGCCCGGTTAGGACCTACCTTTGCTCAGTGGTCTCACTGATGTCACGCGATGCCTCTGTGTAGTCAGTGTAACCCTCAGGTTGCGTGGACAGAAACTGAAGACAGCTTTTATGTTTGCCAGAGGTCACGGAGCTTACACATCTAGATTAGCAGTACCTTTCTATCTTTTAAATTTGGTCATTTATTTTTTGTCCCTATTTGAGTGTCCATAGGCCACTGTCCCTGACTCTAAAGCTCCCCATGGTTCACCAAGAGGCTTATGGCTTTAAACTGCAGGATAACCACCACCCTCTGAACTGCCAGGTTTCAGCATGATCCGCGCAGGTCTGTGCTCCGCACACCCCCACCCTAGGTCAGGCCTTCCCTGGGTTCTCTGAGAGACCTGTAAATGTCCTGGTGGCAGTGTCTTCCTTCAAGGAGCATGTATTCTCAGCAGAGAGATACACTGGGAACAATTATTCATAGTATCGTAACCACAGACAGAAGACAACCACCTGTGCTGTGGAACATTTACTGCATCTGTTATATCCCACACTCTCTTCTAAGCATTTTACATCGACTAGTCGTGGAAATCAATGAAGGCTGCCCAAATGAGAGAAGGCAACTTACTGAGACCTTGCTCAGGAAGACAGCCAGTCACCATTTGGCAGAGACTCAGATGCAGGTGGAGGAGGGGGATGGCTTTATAGACAAAAAATTGGGGGGAAGTTCCCAGTGTACCCCGAGTGGAGGCTGTTGTTACAGGCAAACTGGAAGTGTGGGACACCATACCTGACTAGGCAGGGAGCATAATTGGCTTTCTCCAATCGGTACCAAGTTGGACACAGGGCAAAAACAGGGAATCCTGCAGTAATTGAGTCTCAGCCGTTTGGGGCTGATGAGTACAGAGCTTGCGGTTGGGTTTCCTGGACTGTCCCTGCTGACTGTGGGCAGCTCTGTTTTCATATGTTGGCTGGTCATTGTCCATTTGCATGCTTAGTTTCTCATCATCCACTTCACCCTTAAAACACTCACGTGGGACAGACACTACGTGAGCCAGAGGAAAGTTCGGCCCAGGAAGATTAAGCAACCTGCCCAGAATCACAAAACTGGCAGAAGGCAGAACTGCGGTTCTGACCAGTTTTCTCCAGAACCCACTACACTAATACAGTTGGAGAGGAAGAAATCAACGGCATGAAAGGAAATGGGCAAAAAACCTGAGCAAAATTTACAAAACAGAAATGAAATAACTCAATATAAAAAATGTTCAGAGTCAAACAAATTAAGGGAAATAGAATATAAATTATTACCAGACACCTGAATCACTTACCTATCTAGTTGGCAAACATCCAAAAGTTTGACCATATGCATTGCGGATTAACTTCTTCTTAGGAAATACCCTGTGAAGGGAACTTCGAGAGCATATACCCAAACTACAAAGATATCTCTCCTGGACTCGACAATTTTGTTTCCGCGTATTTATCAGACATAGACAAACCCAAGTAAAATAGTAGACACACAAAAATAAGAGCAACCACTGGAAATGACCTAAATGACCGTCAGGTCAGCAGAGGGCTGTGTGGCTCACACGCTCCACTTACTGTGCTGGGGGCTTTACACGCGCCAGCTCAGTTACTCCTGGTGCCATTCCCGTGAGACGGGCGCCCTCCCCATGTCAATTTCCTAGGTTCCCAGAGGTTAAGTATGTTGCTCAAGGTCATACAGTTGGACTTGGACTCAGCACTCTGGCTCCAAAGTCTACTCTGAAGTGCTATGTGATGCTGACAACCCCACAGGCATTTTAAAAAATGATATGGTTCTTTGTCTCCATATAGAACAATCTCCAAGGTATAGTGTGAAGTGACAAAAAGGGCAGGCTACAGAATGGTATGCATGTGTGTTAATTTTACATGTAATACATAAATAAATATTATATATGTATATCTTGAATATGTATACAATATATCCAAGAGGATATACAACCTGGTAGGGGAATTGAAGTACAGGGATAAGAGGGAGATATTTTTACAAAAAAAAAAACAAAAAACTTTTTTTTTTTAAATTTTGGACCATAGACATGTTTTTCTATTAAAAACGTAATTATAGACAGTAAGTCAGCTCATATCGCATTCCTGCTGGAAATCCTTCAAGGACTTCCTATTGCACTTAGAACAACCAATGGCAGATTCCAAAGCACAGTGAACAAGGTTCCTCCTGGTCTGTGCCTTCTGCCTGTGGAGTGTCCCGCTCTCCCTCCGGCTTGCCCTTCCCAGCTTCCCAGGCCTTCTGCCATAGCCTCGAGCTACGCCGAGCTCTTCACACCGCAGGGCCTTTGCACTCACTGTTCCTTCTGCCTAGCACCTCTTTTCCCACGTATAGCCATCGCTTGGCTGTCTCTGATCCTGTGGGCATACAAATTTAAATATGTTTTCCCCACTCCCATTATTTTTTGCAGCGCCCTGTTTTATTTTTTTTCCAAGTAGCACTGCTCATAAGCTCTAACCATTTATTTTGATTTCACATTCTTCATGCCTTTTAAAAGTTTGTTGTTCCTTTTACCAAAGTAGAAATTTGTCATCTTTTACATGACAGTGCCAGCAAATAGCACAGTTGCTTGGCAAATAGTAGGCATCCAGTAAATATTCGTTTACTTGTTTAATTAATTAACTAATTAACCGTGTCATTCATGTAGAAAGAAACCCAGCATGTGAGGGGTTTGAAGGACAGGATTTCCATTCCCAGCCTACAGCACACAAGTAGGAGAAAGGAAGACTCCATAAGAAATCTGATATTCATTTATGGAAGGTCTTGAACTGAAGTTCTATCGTTTGTGAGGAAAAGATAAATAGATAAGCTTTGAATTTGGACAGGTTAGAATTCAGATTTCTTTGCAGCTTTGGGTAAAAAATATTTAGCGGCTGTAAGCTTGAATTGTGTCATGTGCAAAATTGGGATGGTGAAATTACTGAGTATGGAATAAAACAAAATGCGTGAATCTTGGCCCATGGCACTCACTCAATTAACAGTAATCATGCGTTCCCCTCCTAGGCTCATGATTCCTTCCGAGCCACAGGCAGCAACTGCTGACAGCAAAGCCTGCTCGAGGGCCTGGAGTCCCTCAAGTCTGGAAGGAGGGTCCTTCCCCCAAGACTGCTGTTACTGCTCTTTGCTCTGGGCCTGACGATGGTGGTGGTGGGACAACAGCAAACCCTAGAGCATAACAGTCCTTCACCAGACTCAGGCCCCATTGTATTCTCCTTGCAGCTTGCAGGCAGAGCTTCATTTCCATAAATAGTGCACTGTGTTCCCAGCGATTGCTATTCCATTAGTATTACCCTCGTTCTGTTGTAGTAATAAATTTGGAGCACAATGACTGCATGCCAGCTCCTTTCAAATGCTTTGATTAAGGAGGATTAGGATGTCATTTTTTTTCTCTTATTATTCCATTTCTCCTTGGGCTGTGGAACCACAGTTTCGTAGATCCTGAGAAACAACCAGGTGATAAGTGACTTGCCTTTTCCCCCCAGTTCCAGAAGATCAGCGGACTTGCATGAGCCAAGATGTGGCAGATGCCAGACAGCAGGCTTGGTCGCCAGGGTTAAGCTGTGCCCAAGATGTGCCTGAGCAACTCAGACACACGTCATGCTTTTGCTGACAGTCTCTCCCTCCATTGTGACTCATGGGAATGACCAGAACGAGGAGCTCTGTGTGGCAGTGTCCTTGCACAGGTGCCCTTCCCACCTGGAAGGGTATAATAGAGACTAAGAGGCAAAGGGAAGAGCTGAGGTTTCCTGAATGGCTTCGCCCAATGCCAGAGGAAGGATGTAGACTCCCGGCACCGTTTTCTTACATCAAATTTCCAAGCCCTCAGACTTCTGCCCAACATCCCAAAAGGAAAAACTAAGTCAGACAGCTAGCCAAGGAAAGAAAGAAGTCTGCCAGCCAAATTCATCGGCCTGTCTTCAGGCTCTGAGAGCGTGAAATGGAAATGGATGGTATCCAGTGAGCCTGCTCTGATTTTATTATTTCAAAAAGCTCTGGTCACAGATTAACTCTCTTTGCCCGGTGTTGAGTTTTTTTCCTTCTCTTTCTTCTTCTAGGGGATGGGAACAGAATGCTGAGCGACAAATTCACTGGACAGCATGTGTCCCCACCACGACTCCTCGACGTGCCTCCCCTGACCCTTCGGGACAGAAACATTCCCTCTCAGAGTCATGCCCCTCACTGAATCAACCCTGACATGCTCCTGCAGTGCCCCCTGAAGACCCAAGCTCTGCCCATCAGGGAGCGGGGAGGAGGGAGTGACGGTAGGGTGGCTTTGCCTCTCTGTGCAGGGGCAGGCAGCACCCATTAATCTCCCAGTAGCCTGATTCCCATACTAAAGGGTTTCCATCCACTTTACCATGATGCTATTGGTCTTCCTCTGGCATGTTTTAGCTGCTTTGCTTCTAACACCTTGAGACACCCTGGCAGGAGGTAGGCCACCTAGAATGAGGGACAACATTGCCTTCCCCAAGCCATAGGTGAGGGAAGTCACACTACCTACTCCAGATACCCTCTGTGCAGGACAGTGACATCCAGAAAGCAGACAGCCCATGCTGTAGAGCAAGCCCAGTGGGGCCAGGGGCATGGGGACCAGGCAGTGCTGGGCTGGACGGCACCAAGGCCTCTTCGGTAAGAATCTCCTGTGAGTCCGTGAGCACATTGTCCATCTTAGTCTCTGCACCTATTAAGTGAGCTGACTCCTGCTGGAAAGAATAACATGGATATGAATTGTTTTCATGTTTATCATATACTAGTTTGAACCTTTTAGTGTCTTTTATTTTATTTTTTATAGATTTTATTTAGTTTCAGAGAGAGAAGGGAAGGAGAAAGAGAGAGAGAAACATGAATGCAAGAAGGAAACATCAATTGGTTGCCTCTTGTACGTGCCCAATGGGGGATGGAACCTGTAACCCCGACATGTGCCCTGACAGGAATCAAACCAGCAATGTTTCGCTTTGTGAGATGATGCCCAGCCAACTGAGCCACATCGGTCCGGGCTTTGGTGTCTTTTAATATGGGCAATATCTTCTCCAAGGCATCATGGAACAATGAAAGAGCAGATGGAAGGAAAACCAGCTCAGCCTTTTGTTGTTTGACTTTGGACAAGTCATTTTACTCCTTTGCCCCTCAGTTTTCTCACTTGTAAAATGAGGCTCAGCACTGTCTACCTCGGCTGAAATCAGTTGATGATTTGCAATAACTGCGCATATGCACTCCAAAAGTGGTTGCTGCTGTTGTGACTAACTACCCACTTTCCACAAACATCCACTCCCCTCGGATGCCCAGCTCAGCATTGGCACACAGTAGACACTCAGTAAATATTGGCTAATTGATGTACTTCCAAGCTTTAAGGCAGAACAGAACTATCTCTACTAATGGTGTCATTCTTACAGAATGATTTTATAACCCCATTAGTTTGAGAGCGCTAAATGGAGCTAAAAATGTTCACGTCAAGAGTCTTAGTCTCCGGGCCACTCAAACATTTGATTTTCTCCTTTTCCCCATCAAGTGCCAACATGTGAGTGAATTCATCTCTGCTCTCCATTTTGATGTCTGTCTTGATGTGAAACCCATTCTGGGAACGAGCCGATGACACACAAACTGTATCCTATTAACACGTCTTCCTTTCAGAGGCTGCTGCTATTTTACAAAGTGCCTTTGGGTGCATCGCAGAGAAAATGCCTGAGACAAAGGGATCTGGGCTTTGATCAGAATTGTTTTCCTTGCACTTCTCTTTAGGCTCTGCAGGAAGTTGCTCTCAGGACAGATTGACACAGTTAGCAGTGACTGTCATAAAAATCATGTTGAAATACTGTTTCTGTTGTCCTTGCATTTCTGGTCCAAAAACGCTGTTCCCGAGGACGGCAAGCCTGTGAGTGCCCATGTCCTCACATGTGCCCTGTCTAGTTCTCATCACCTTGCAACTGAGGCTTTGACAGTTTCATAAGAATGGGTTTGCTAACCAGGCCCTGAATATCTCTGGTTCATGAAGCGAGGGCTCCTTGTCACCATCTGCAGGTCCAACGCTACCCCAGCCTCTGAGCCTGAGTCCCCATGCTGGTGGAAGGCAGCCGCCCCAGTTCAGCAAGTTAGAGCTTCCGTGGTTCCCATCCAAACACTGTTTGAATCTGGTAGCCTGTAAATGAGAGCCAGCATTGTCTCATCGATTCTTCCAACAACCCTGTAAGGAAAGTGGTAGTACGATTCCCATTTCACTTAGGGAGAAACTCGTAGTCAGAGAGGTTCGGTCTCTTGGGAACTACTGGAGCCAACAGGTCAGACGTGGCAGCCTCACTCTGCTGCCTCCCAGCTCTGCCTCTGGTTATCCTGCAGCCTGACCTACCTGACACGGGAGCCTATTCCGGACTCAACTTCTTGATATTGAAATATGTTAACGTACATGTGAATAAGTGGTGGGCAACTTGAGGAAGGGGAAGGCCTTGTGGAAGACTGAGTGGAGGCGGGGTAAGAAGGACATTCTGAGCAGTGAGAAGAGCAGTGATAAAGAGTGTGGACAAGAGGAGCACAACCCACAGTGGGGGGGGGGGGAGGGTGGCCTTCAAGCAGCTCACCCTGTCTAGCACCGTGTCAGTCTTTTTCACTCTTCACATCCTAGCAACATCCTAGATTACCAGAGATGAGGCAAGAGATGCAAACAGGGCCTGATCATCGGGACTGAAAGTCACATAAAAAGAAGCCAGAAAAGGGTACACCAAGTCACAAGGCAAAGTGCAAAAGCCACTCTGGAAGTGGAAAGATCTGGCTAACTATAAGATCTGTGGTTCAAAGATTCAAAGTGAATCCGAGAGGCAGCATGTCTGCCCCAGCCAGGATTAGCCAAGCAAAGCACCGGGTAGCACAAAGCTCCTGGCAGGCAGGCCATTCTTGGTGGCGACCTGGGTGGCCAGTGTTAGTTACCAGGCAGGCCTGTGTTCATTCAATATTTGCTATTCAGAACATGGTATGGGACACAGGATCACCTCTGTGGTATTCCTGCCAATAATATACAACCACAATCTAATTATGAGGAGCCATCAGACAATTTCAAATTGAGGGGCATTCAACAAAATAACCGGCCTGTACCATTCAAAACTGTCAAGGTCAAGAAAGACAAAAACATCTGAAAAATAGCTCCAGATTACAGAGTACTCAAGAGACACAACAACCAAATACACTGCACGGCCTTGGATTGTGCCCTGGACCAGCAGACCAAATTGATGGGAGGGACATTATTGGAACACTTGAAAATTTTTGAATATGGCTTGTATTAGGTAATAGTATCAACTGATGTCAAATTTCCTGATTTTGAAAAATGTAAGAGAATATTCCTATTCTTAGGAAATATACACTGAAAAATTCAGAGGTGGAGGGGCACAGTGTCACCAACTGACTTCCAAATAGTTCAGAAGTAAAATCATATCATATATAAATATAAAGAGAAACAATGATCAAAGAAATAGAAGAAAGTATAAACAATTGTTAAACTTGAATTTGGGTAAAAGTATATAATATTTCTTGTACTGTTCTTGAGACTTTTCGGTAATCTGAAATTAATGTAAATTTTTTAAGTTCTAGGAGAGAGAAAAGACTGAGATATATAAGATACAAGAATGGGCCTTTAGGCCCTGGCTAGTGTAGCTCAGTGGATTGAGCACAGGCCTGCAAACTAAAGGATCGTGGTTCGATTCCCAGTCAGGGCACATGTCTGGGTTGCAAGCCAGTTCCCAGCAGGGGACACGCAAGAGGCAACCACACATTGATATATCTCTCCCTCTCTCCTTCCCTTCCCCTCTAAAGATAAAATAAAAAATAATAAAAAAAGAATGGACCTTTAACCAGAACTGTATGGAATTGTGGACTCTCAGGCCCCATACCAGACCCAAAGAGCCAGAATCTACAAGATTTCCATGAGATGTGTACCCATGAACAAGTTTGGGAATGTGTGGCCCGTTACAGCTGGGGCTAGACACCTGGTCCTGGCTCTCAGGTATCTCAGTTACAAACCACTTCCAAGGTATGTTGCAAACTCCTGTTCATCTCCCAAAACCCAATTCTGAAGCCATCTTCTCTAAGGAAACATGTTTACCCCAGCCTCCACCTCCTGTCCAGACTAGCGTACTATATTCCGTGCTTCCCAAGCAAAGCTGTTATTGTCTCCCCATGTTCTCATTATTATTGGACTTCAGTTGCATTTTCCCATTAAATTAAGATGCTTATTCTCATGTATCCTCAGTATTGAGTCAGCCAAATGCTAATGCTAGAGAAACTTTTGAGTAAATGAATGAATTCAACTCTCTGTTGAATTTGTCAGCCACCGTGTTGCATTTATGGCTCCAGGAAAATACTGCTGGAGTTCCCGAAGGTCAGTTAGGTTTGAGCAGAAACTGGGGGCTCTCATCAACAGGTAACGAAGGAGCTGGTAGTAATTGGTGTCAAAGCTTGTGGATACTCAACGTTGTTCCCGTGTACTACAAAATAACTAGTTCCAAGTTTCCACACAATTCTTAGCCATTGTATAAATTGCCACTGGGTTTGTGACCCAGTAACACATTGTTATAGTAACAAATCATTGGTGATGCCCACTTGCCACAAGCTGTGTGGGTGCCAGGAAAACCTAATACATAGCAAAAGATCAGCTCAGCCAATACAATGGTATAATCATGGTTACTAAGGGAAAAAGAAGAATGGCCAGAGAGACAGATAGATACTAGGGCAAGCTCATTTGAAAGCATGTGGCATTGTTATCCTAGGATCTGTGCCTTTAAGGAACAGCCCTGCTTCTTAGCTCTGGCAGGTGCAGGCGGAGGCACAGGACAGAACATCAGAAAGCTGAAATGACTGAAAGGGAAGGAGAGCTTTGGTTTGGGAAGCATGATATCCCCCTCTTGTCTTCAAATGCTTGATAAGGAATGGATTTATAATGAGCTGCTTCTATCCAAGAAGTGAAGCCAATTTAAAAGGACCTACCAGTTACAATCCAGCCTCCCTGGTGTTTTCAGTGAAAGGATGATTTCAGATATCAAACCACAGCATCCTGGGCCATGTAAGGCTCGGTGGACCCCAGGTCTTTCCATACGGACGTGATCTGCTACCACACTGCTTGCGGAAGAAGTATTTTATTTTAACTCAACATGGGACTTTTCAAGAATCCCCCCAGGAACAGGGTTTTGCCAAAAACTGGAGTTTAATTTAATGAGGGTGAAAAATTTAAGAAGGAAATACAAAAGGAAAATCCTGAAAGGACAGCAGAGACTTGGAGCTGGAACCTGCGCCCAGCTCGTGAGAACACCAGGGATGGGAGCAAGCCCGTTCAGGCCATCACGAGGTTCTGAGCTTTGGGGGGTTTTCAGTGAGACTCTCATCAGCCTGCTGAATGTGCAGGGAGCTTATCAAATGTGGAAAGGAAAGCCATGTAGAATTCCCCAAGGGAGTGTATTTTAATACCTACTGTGTGCTAGATAACTTTATTGGCATCTGAGAGGTAGAAGCATAATCATCATTTTGCAGATACATAGTCACTTCAGAGAGACCAGAGAAGGGGACCTAACATTACAGAGTCTTCAGAAAGGTCCCCAACCCACGCTTGAGTGAGGCCAGAACAGCCCTTTAGAAAGCTGTCTCTTTGTGTACAAAACAGTCAAGTCACCTTTCCTGGCACTTCTTCCTGCTTACCCTCTGAGTCTCCTGGTTCTGCTGGCTTGAAGATGCCAGCTGTGGTCTTTATTGGACCTGTTTTCATCTGCTGGCCTCCTGTAGATTTATCACTTCATTTCCCTGCCTTTGATTTTAAGCCCACCTTCATTTATGATGCATCTTTAGTTCTTTTAGTACCCACTGCAGCAACTGAGAGCCCATGCACCCAGCTCCTTGGCCCAGCCCTGAGCCCAGAGTGCCAGCTGAGAGGCAGCCTCCTGTTCAAACTCAACATCCCAGGCTCATTCTCCTACACCACGGCGCTTCTGCGCAGGAGGTACCTTGTTTCCAAAAATAAACCAAGAGACTCACTCATGCTAAGGAAGTCACGTGAAATATAGATTCAAATGAAGTACTGAGGCCTCAAATTTGGATTCCACCAATTAAGAATGTGTGATTTCTCACACCTGTTAGAATGGCTATCATCAAAAAGCCAAGACATAAATGCTGCTGTGGCTGTGAAGAAAAGGGGACATATGTGCACTAACCAGAGTGTGAATGTAAGTAGGCACAGCCACTATGAAAAAGAGTATATAGGTGGCCCAAATATTAAAAATAGAACTGCTATATGATCCAACAATGCCACTTCTAGGAATTCATCCAAAGGAAATGAAGACACTAACTCAAAAAGACATCTGCACCCCCGTGTTCATAGCACTGCTATTTATAGTGGCCAACGCGCGGAAACAATGCCAGGGTCCATTGATGGATGAATGGATATAGACTTTGTGATTATACATATGTGTATATGTATATCTATATATATACCTACATATGAGATATCTAATGCAATATTATTTAATCATAAGAAAACAGGGAGGAAATCCTACTATTTGTGACAACATGGATGGAACTTGAAGGCATTATCCTAAGTGAAATAAGTCAGACAGAAAAAGGCAAATGATCTCACTTATACGTGGAATCTAAAAAACAAACAAACAAAATATCAAACTCAGAAAAAAAGAAGAGATATCAGATCTATAGTGACCAGAGGTAGGGGTGGGGGTGGGGTAGGGTGGAAGAGTTGGCTATGGTGATCAAAAAGTCCAAACTTCCGGTTATAGGATAAATAAGTGTTAGTAACCCTAATGACAACCATAGCTAACACTGCTGTATCATACACAGGGAAGTTATTAAGAGCATAGATCCTAAGATTTCTCATCAAGGAAGATTTTCTTTTCTTTTTTATTTATCTACATGAGATGATGGATGTTAACTAAACCTATTGTGGTAAATATGGGTATAAAAGCATCATCTAACCACCTGATACTTATACAGGAAAGTATGTGAAGTATTTAATAAGACTGGAAAAATTCAAATGGAAAAAAAAGGCGTGATTATTTGAATGTTGGCAGGCCTGAAAATCACTTTGATATCACCTATGAAGAAAAGGTCGTTAAACAAATGAATGATATAAACAGACTCAAAGGGGAAGAAGAGGGAGGCTGTTCTGGGGGAGGACTCAGCTGTTGTGCTGGGTGATGGCCGTCTGGAAGCATCGGAGCAGCACTGGGTGAATGAAAGGGTAGGCCCTATGGTTCTGCAGTGTCACCAAAAGAACAATGAAAATGAAGAAAATCAGGAGCAACTCAAGCTATTGACCTGAGAAAACAGTTTTCAAATATTGTGCATCAGGTATCATAATTATTCAAATATTCTTTTAAAAAATGTTCAGTTCTAAGCAAGTCACTTCAGGTTTCGATATGCACAGTCATCCCTCTCTGCTCTGAGGTAGGCGTGCCCTTGGCCCTACAGGGCCTGCTGGACTGAGAGTTCTGACCCAGCCTGCTCACATCACACTGTGCCCAGCACATGAGTGTTACCCAATGAATGTGCGGATTCATGCATACATCATGGTTTAAATTATGCATTAACTAATTACATTATTCATTTAATTATCTTCATAGATAGCACCAGCTTGTGAGCTTCATGAGGTGAGGGCCTGTGTCCTGTTGGCATTGAGCCCCCAGAGTCAGCCCAAGTTACCACATAAGATAAAAGCTATTGGTCTTCTGCCCCTGGCTGCTGTAGCTCAGTGGATTGAGCATGGGCCTACAAAGCAAAGGCTGGAGTGTTCGATTCCCAATCAGGGCACATACCTGGGTTGTGGACCAGGTCACCAGTAGGGGGCGCATGAGAGGCAACCACACATTGATGTTTCTCACCATCTCTTTCTCTTTCCCTTCCCCTCTCTCTAAAAATAAAATAAATAAAATCTTTTTTTAAAAAAGCTGTTGGTCTTCTATGATGAATCCCTAATGACTGAGTTTGGCATTCAAGATAGTTAACAACTGACTCAATCCGGCCTCACTGATATAGTTTCTCATGAACCTGTTACCCAAATACTGCCCTTTGCTTCAGCCAGATTAGTCTCTTTAGTCCCCAAGAATACCGAGGACATCTCCATTCCATGCACTTGCATGCTTTATATCTCAAGCTAAAAGGCCCTTCCCTTTGCATTCTGCCCAGCAAGGCCTTATACTCTTCAAGTTTCACTTTAATTAGCTTCCTTAGACCAGTCTTTTCAACACCTTTGCAGCTAAGATCTCTTTGCCACTTACTTTAATCTGTCCTGCAATTCTTTTATCTTTTTTAATGCATGTCTGGTCTTCTCAGTGCTATGGGAAGAAATATGGCAAAAAGCCATGCCTTTATTTCTTTATGCATAACCACACCTGAAATAAAACTAAGCAAACAGTAAAAATTTAATAACTTGGTGGGATTGGAGATAATAATAATAAAACTACATTTATGTGATCATAAATTCAGAATGTATTGCATCAAATGTTCCAATTAGGACACCTATGTTACTGTTAATTTACTCTATGATCCTGAGGAAGAGAGAGCAGTTAAACTAGAAAAATGTACTTGCAATGCTGCTTATTGTTTAAATATACATTAAATATACATTTTTGTTAGCTTTTTCTACATCCCTTTTCCCTTCTCTTCAGTGTCAGCTGAAGATGCCCTGTGCTCACTCGCTTGCTCTCTCTCTCTTTCTCTCTCTCTCTCTGTCTCCTTTGTGACTAAGTAATAAAATATATTCATATGTCTGCTTCTCTGCTCTCAGGAACTTTTCTTCTAAGCTGAAAAGCCTAATTCTTTCAAGATTCACAAATCAAATCCAAGAATTCTCCTGCTCATATTCCATTGTTCCAAAAACAGCCTAAGAGCCAAATGATGCTGTATCATAGATCCTGTAACATACCGTTTAATCTTAGCTCTAACACAATTAAAGAAGATACAAAATACTTATCTCTATCAAATATTCAATTAAAAGGATGCAAGTCTTCTGACACTCAGGGTGTGAAGTGGGTTCTTGGAAAGTGAGGTATTGGCAGATTGGGAGAGAAACTGATGAGTCAAATTCTTTTGTTTTCCAAGGATCTCAATTTCAAAATCTTAGGCAGCATGGGGAAGTCGTTGTCTCACTATAGGACCATAGATAGAGCATATTTGGCAGCTGATCTAAGTCAACTCATCCAAAGGCTGGGTGCTGACTGGACTCTTCCTCTGACACATTTCTTAGTGAAAGTCACTTTCAATATCTCATATTAGGTTTCTCCTGAGGCTGGATGGCCACTGGCCTGTCCAGGGCTTGTGTCTTCTCATCTTTACTGCCAACGTGTTTGGTAGTTCTTTCCCTTGGATTCATTTCAGAAGAAGTTCCCAGAAGAAGATTCTGATTGGCCTGGCTTAGGTCACATAACCAGTCCTGTGGCTAGTAGGACTCAGTAGCATAGTTGCCCATGAATGAAATTTCAAATAAATGTCACAGGAGAGGATAGGTGAACTATGCAGAAAATAACAACTGGCCTCCACTATATACTTAGAGAAGAAATGTTTTTGTTTTTTTTTTTTTTAATGTATAAGAGTTGTTGGTTATAATGAAAGAAAAAATTTAGAAAAAGGTTTACAATGGTGAATTCTTTTCTTTTCTGTAGAAAGTCCTGATAGAGATGAAATATTTGCTGTAACAGGTGACAAAATGTGAATCAAAATCCACCATAGTCCCCATCACATTGCATTATAATTCCCTGTACACAAGACTGTCTTCCTAGTGACAACTGAGCTCCTTAAACTCAAAACTCTATTACATTTACACTCTTGAGGCCAAGGCCAGCACTAGTGTAGAGACTTTTCTGCATTATTTCAGGAGAGAGAGAAAAAGGAGGGGAAGGAAGGATCCTTTACTCAAGTGCCCGCCCTGCCGTGGAAGAACAGCCAGAATGCAAGCAACTCTAACTCAAGACAGAATAATCAGTGCTAAGTGAAATGATAAAGGCAGCCCTCAGTCATTCAGAGAAAGTAATTTATTCTGCTGGGGAAAATCAGGTAAAGCTCCTAAGAAAGTTGACTTTCGAGCATTCCCACAGAAATTCAGTTCAGAAACCCAGAAAGAGGAGATGGTGTTCGGAACATAGCAACAGATGGGAACACGGCACCACAGCCTGAGAATGGAAAGGGCGGTCGTCTTTCCTGGGTTACACAGAGGAGGCGATGATGTCAGGGTCCTGAAAAGGTCTTTCTGCCCGTTGTCTCCATAAAAAGATCTCCTCCACCTATCCATGATCCATGTGGTCCGAGAATCATTGGTAAGGAGCAAAGCTTTTCACTCCATCGGGATAAGCTTTTAAGATGCGAATATTCCTTGGAATGGAAACAGAGCTGTTTATAGTACAGAGTAAATGACTGATAACTCAGACTTTCTTAGAAGCTAATCGTGGCGGAAGGAGAAAGATAAAGTGGAGGCATTAGGGTCTGCAGATCAAACACACACTGTTACGAGAAGGTCGTCGTGCTCTCATGCTCAGAAAGGCAATGAAAGTGGCAGGAGGACCAACCCTGGGTTGGCAGTTCCTGAGATTGTGCTGGAAATGCACAGTGACATCCCTGCTGATGCCAGGCCCTTCTGCTAGAGAACAGAACAAGCACCCATTGGCTTCTCCCCGACTCCATTTAGCATGACTGAACTTTAGCTGCTAAAACACAGAGAGGGGCTTGGTTTGACATTGAACTCTGTGGTCCACCATGTCAGTGGGACACAGCCTTTTCATGAAAACCAAATTAGCTCATAAAAAGTAAGCCTTGTGGCTTAGTTTTAAAAAGGGATATTTTTTGTCACAGTAGTGCTATGTAACAAATTCAGAGACTTAGGCTTTTACGATTGCTCACAGGCATACGGTGTAATGGTTCATCACATGGGTCAGATTGGCTGAGCCATTAGATCCAGTTGTCTAGTCAAACACCAGTCAATATGTTGCTGCGAAGCTATTTTGTAGATGTGATTAACATTTAGAATCAATAGTCTTCAAATAAAACAGATTCTCCTCCATAATATGGGTGGGCTGCATGCAATCAGTTGAAGGCCCCAAGAACAAGGACTGAGGGCCCCTGAGGAAGAGGAAATTCTGCCTCAAAAGTGCAACACAGAAACCTGGTTTGAGTTTCCCATCTGCTGGTGCACGCTACAGACCTTTGGACTCAAGACTACACAGTATCAATTCTTACTTGAATTTCCAGGTTGTAGGTCTGCCCACTAACTTCAGACCTGGACATCATCACAATCGTGTGAGCCAATATCTTTAAATCTCTCTCCCTCTCACTCACCATATACATATCTATACATGATTTATAGATAGATTAATATAGAAGTAGAGACATGTCTGGTTCGTTATAGATCCCCGACTAATGTACATGGTCGGACAGGTCTCAGCTCCACTGGGCTCTCACACATTCTGAGTGTCAGATGCTGCAGGCTGGTCTCATGGGCTTCAGCAGGCTAGCCCAGGCCTGTCCTTGGGAGAGGGGAATGTTATAAGAGTAAAAGTAAGGAAGCAAGAGACACCAGAGGATTTCCTGAAGCCTACATTTACAACTAGTTTCTACCATCACTTCCACCATGATTAGCCAAAACAAGTCATAACCCCAGTTCAGATTCAAGGGCTGGAAAAAAATAAACTCCACTCCTTCATGAGGAGATTGGCAAAGTCTATTGCAAAAGGCGTGGATCCTGGGAGGGCAATAATTGGAACAATTCATACAGTCAGTCTAACACTGCTATACGACAGGCCTGCAAAGTCTTAATGTGGTTACAATCTGCAACCTAATTTGATGACTACTAACCCCCACTAGTTGACTGGGAGCTTGCGGCTGTCTTTTGAGTCTTTCTTAAGTAATATTTACGAACATAGCCAGGCTGTTAACAGGAGTGAAGGCTATCAGATCAAAGTATCCTGAAGATAATAATATACACCGTTCTGTATATACAGCACTCAATAGTTTACAAAGATTTCTACAATCATTATCTGTTTTGATACATACGACCAGGGAAATGCTAAGGGTATAGATGGGATAAAGGGAAATAAACAAAAGAAGGGAACTGAGGCTTAGAGCCATTTCTGCCTAAAGACAAATGCCAGGAAGACTATTTCTGTGGCAAGTTCTGTGAACCTTGGGGATGACTCTGAACTAGACTTGGAGATGGGTAGTGAGTAGATGAAGACGACGGCAATACCAGGAGGAATATTCGGCACCTACTCCTGGAGCAAGGAAGCAAAACAGTATCTTTGGAAGGTGAATTTAGGGTAGAAAGTCTTTCAAGATACAAGGAAAAGTCTATTAAATGTGGATATGTTCTTATTTGCTTCGAATACATTTCTTTTACTCCTCCTTCTTAGAAAAAGCAATGGCAACTCTTAAAACCAATTATTATTTTATTAACCAATGTCACCCCAATAAATTCAACTTTATAAAAAAGAAAAGGGGAGGGATGGAAAGGGGTCCAATGAAGAGAACACGGAAGGGTCCCTGAGAAATTGCTCCAAAACACCAGGAAGGCTGGCAGTGGGGTCAGAGGGGAGTGATATGGGCCAGGAGGGAGGAAATCTACACCAGGACCCTAGTGAACGTGTGGACTTGCTGCCACACAACTAGGAAAACAAAAGCAGCAACTGAGACATCCTCAGCCCAGGTTCCCTCTGAAATGGCAAGCGATTTGGGCAGAAGTGCTAAGAGCTTGAACATCACTGCCCCTGTTGGTGTGATGACAGAACTCTCCCAACAGCTGTCCCTCGAGTAAGGCCGAAGTGTTAAAAACACACCCAGGATTGAATGGTCTGATCGCAGCACGCGGGCCTTTCAGCTGCTCAGGGGGCTCAGGGCAGCGGTTTGATATTTATTAAACATCAGCAGGGTCTCTGGTGGAGTACTGACCCTTGTAAAAGCTCAGGTCCCAACTCAGAGACATTTTAAAGGCACAGAGAAAAAGCGAGGCCAGGCCTGGGCAACCACCCTCAACATAACGTCAAGCTGAGCTCGAACAGTCTGGTGCCTATGCTCGGGGAAGGAGTTTGCTTTTAGAATGACGTGTTTTATTATCTTCTCTCTCTTGGAAACTCCTACCATCAGCCATCAGAGAACACCCTGGATGATCAGGAAAGGAGGATGTATTTTCTAGAGTAAAGAGTTAAAAGACCTTGGAAATAAATGATGGTAGAAGGCAGTAACGTCCACCATCCCCCCATTCCAGCATCTTTGCCGGTCGCATCCATGAGAGGACATTTCTAAGCCAGAAGGAGAGGGTCTGACTAGGAATCACTGGAAGGAAAAAGACTAAGCTAAGAAAACCTGACAAGGGGGCCCATAAAAAAAAGTCCAAGAAAAAAAAGTAATTTTAAAAATTATATCCAACACCAGAGATCAAAATTAATATGAATACAACATGATTTTGGAAAAGAGCACAAAATAGAAATTAGAATAAATTGGTTCAAATTCTGGCTCTGCCACTTACAACCTGTTAACTCGATCTCCCTGAGTTTCAGTTTCCCTTACTAACTGGGATGCTAATCCTAACTCACATGCTTGCTGTGAGCATCCAGGAGGGAAGGCCTACAAATGTGCCTGGGAAGCTAAGTGTAGCTCTCCAAATGTTAATATGCATAATTGGTATTATCATCATGTTTGATAAAAAGGTGATTCCGCCACAGATATTTGCATATTCATTAAAAACTATGAAAATGCTGATGGTATAACTACAGTCGCTGCTGAGGAACCCGTAGTAGTCCAGATCCATCAAAAGAAAATTATAAAAACATGACTGAAGGAGACCAGGCCTCCCTCCCACGCTGAAAGGAGAAATGAGAAATGAGAAATGGACTACATCCTTAGTAGGAAGGTCCCTTCTTCTTTCTTTGAGCTAAATATTCAGTCCTGCCAAAACCCAAAGCTATTTTGAGGCAAAGCAGAGATCACAGGTTATCTCTCAGGCTCTTAATATCCCCCATTTGTATGGACTGAAAAGTTGAGGTGTATGCAAAACAAAGCAACTCTCGTGGAACCCATGTCTGCTGGAAGCAGCCAGGCCTTTCCTCTCGGAGAGAACGCCCCAGAGAAAGCCAAAGCTTCAGGCAAAGAGCAAAACACACAAACAATGTAAAATATTAAACCAATAAAGACCAAGTAGGGAGAAGAAAAAGATCATATTCTGAGACATATTTTCAAAATAAGAAAGACAAATTCTGAGTATGAAACATGTTGGGAGAACAAGGACAAATGCTAAAATAAACATGAAAAAAGGACAAATTTGGGTCACACAGAAAGTAAAACTCTGAAATGTTAGACAATGGTGGGAGAAAATGCAAAACGGGGAAAGTCAGATAAACACCGAAGGGCAATAAATCACAGAAATAACACTGCTGAGAATTATTGTGAACAAAACACACCCTGCAAAGTAAGCCTGCGAGAGTAAGACAAATGCAACGTGACCACCAAACACAGATATCGTGACAGGGATGGAAACCGCTGCCAGGAGCACGATCCCCAGTGACCACCCTGGTCTTCCGCAGGGAATTGGGTTTACATGCACCTCCCTAAGCCCCTCCTCTCGGGTTCTTCTCCCGTCTCTTTGTATTCAGTACGTGAGTGGAGGCCACTTCTCCTTTACCTGATAGTAGCTCTCATTTACTCTGTAAGTGATGGAGGGACTCAGTTCCCTTAGGAGAAACATGGTTCTCCTTCTGTCACTGATAACTTCTCCCTGGGAAAAGGCTGGGACACTGCTCTCTCATTCCCAGATCCAGGCCTTGTCACACAGAGGTCAGTGCCTTCACGTGTGGCATTATTTGAAGTCACCGACATTAGTTGATACCCACATGGCCATCAGAATCAAGGCTCATCACCAGACTCTACTATGAAAATCTCTGGGCAAAAGAGGGACAGTAACTCAACCTGGTGAAGTCTCGGCAGGCTTTGAAGTTGGACATGCTGGGACTTGAAATTCTGTAGCAGTGCAGATGAGCGATGTGAAGTTGAGCTAACTATAGTTAAACTCTCTGATGCCCCTGCTGCCTCCTCTGGAAAATGGGAATGGCACTTTACATTTTAAGATTATCTGATAAAAAACATATGTTACCTAAACTGTCTAACTGCTCTTAGGGCTCAAACATGATAGCTTGTGGAACAATTACAATTCATCACAATCATAACCCTCACCTGCATGTGGGCTCTGAGCCCCGATCGATGGGGACTTGGCCACCACAGGAACAATCAGACGTGGCAGAGATGAAGGTAGGGAGTGCCAGCATCTCAACTCTTAAAGCAGGAAGGAGTCAAATTAAGGGAAGGAGCAACATCCAGGGCACGGTGGTGACCATTATGCCTAACACCTGTATCACACGTTACGAATCTATCAAGTGCTTTCAATGAGGAAGGGACTTAGACTTTGGATACTGGTCATAAATGAGATGGAGTCTCCACACTCCCTTTATAAGGCACATTTGTACTCTGTGAAGGAGTTTCATCTCCATTATCCACCACCATCACTTCCACTCTGTGAAAAAAATGGAATAGGAACTAGTCATCTCATTCTTACAGATGAGGAACCAGAGGCCCAGAGAGGTTGTGACCCACCCAAGGTCATGCAAGGTCATGCAGCCAGTAAGTGGCAGCTAGGAAATGACCTCAGACCCACAGCAGAGGATGTGATGTGATGGTTCCCAACCATCGTTATCACATTGGGAAGAGAAATGTTGCTACTTGTACTGTATAGAGAAGAACCTGTGAGCTAAAAATACCTCATGCCAATGATTCCCCTTGAGGGAAGAGAATACATGAGCATACAATGGAGAGGGAGGTAAATGCAGCTCACAAGAGAATAGAGGCCCTGAAATTGCCTCTCCCCTCCCCAATCAAAGTGTGGTCCTCGGACCAGCAGCGCCTGTGTGCTTGTAAGAAATGGAGAATCTTGGGATCCGCTCCAGACTCATGGCCTCGGAATCTGTATTTTAACAGGATTACTGGGTGATTCATATGCAGATTAATATTTGAGAAGCACTGGTCTAGAATAATTCAAACAGGAAATCATTTCACCATTGTTATAGTCCAGAATTCTCCTCCTCAGGAAAAAACTCTACTTTCCAACGCTGGATCAAAATGATCTACCTAATTACCTGCCCTCACTTTCTCATTGAACATATCCATCAAATTGTCTATCCATTTGTCAACTTCAATCCTAGTCAGCTCTTGCCTTGACAGTACGTGTACAAAGACACCATAGTTGGGGGAAATCTACGCTTCAGAAACAAAGAATAGTTGAAGATAGAAAGGGAGTAAACTAAACCTAACTTAGATCTTCTTAAAGGTCTCTTGCATCCCTCAAATCCCCAACTTCTGTTTCTATATTGCATTCTGGGTTGGAGTTTTTTATCCTAGTTCAGAACTTCTGCTTGCTCTGATCTCTGAGATTTCACTATTTGTCAGATATTCACCTCGGAGTAAGTTTACATGCATTGCCGACCGCACTCCTGGCTACTCTGACCTCTATTATCTGGAGAGTAGCCCAACAGGAATTGTCTCTACGTGGTCACCTTTATTTGAACTATTGCTTCTGGAATCCAGAACACTTCCCTCAGAATATTCTTGAGCAAGTCATGCTCAATCTATGACCCAGTTACATTTGTTTTGCAGAAATAAGGCAACTACACCTGACGCTTTCCCTTGGAGATGTGGGGCCACATTACATCATGCATGGGGAGGCCTCCAAGGGTCCCACACAAAGATGCACCATTATTGAACAGTATTATTATCCTATTGCCGCTCAATTAAAATAAGTGGCACTTTAAAATGCAGTAACAGCTGTTCACAGCAGTGTCTCCTTGCAATGCATTTTTGTTCTCAGTTTTTGTGTTTCCCTACAGCCTTTTACATCTTTGTTTAAGCTGTGCTGCACACTCACCATTGTGAAATCCACAGGAATCTCAAATATAAAATGCCCAATTCAATCCAAAACCAAAAATGAGCTCATGGACCAAGAAAATGCTATATCAAGCCTCATGTCTGGACCCTGAAGGCCCTTTGCCATAGGAACATTTTGCAGCAGTAGCTTTAGGGGGGTCTTCCTGGGATGCAGTCAAATCCATAGGCTTCACACTTGGGCCCGATGACAAGCCGGTGGCATGGAGTGAAAGGCAACACAATATGTCAACTACATATGCTTATCATTGGGGAAAAAATCCAAATGCATCCAACTTAAAAGAAAAATATCTTCATGCATATTTTCTATGGTGTATTTCATGCCATAAAATAATTAGCATCAAATATAGAAAACAAAAAAAAATCAACAGAAATAAGTTAACTCTTTAACATCCAACAACTCTTTCCTCTTCTTTACTTTTATCTAATTACCTTCCAGAATGTCCATAAAGCTGTATCTTCTCACATCTGAGCCATCATTCTGACTTCCCTGATGTTACCCATTCATGAACAGGGCTGACCATTAACCAAAGTGAGTCTGAAACCCTGGGCACCAGATCTTATCACCTCTGCCTACACAAGAATACCCCTACAGAAATTCTTTTCTCTCTCATGTATCTTTCCTTATTTCTTTTCTTTGACTGGACAATTCCCTTTAACACCCAGACATACTGTAATTTTTCACATTAAAAAAAAATCTCTTTAGATTTCTGCTACATGTCCTTCAACCTACTGACCCTTTTAGTACATTCCTTTAACACCAAACTTCCTGGAAGAATTGTCTATATTCACTGTTTCCAACTGATCTTCTCTTATTGTTCCTGCCCACTTTCCAATCGCACTTTCACACCCTCTGCTCATCTCCAATAAAACTGCTCTAGTCCATCTCAAGAATGACCAATTGTGGTTAAATCCAACTTCTCATTTTCAGTCCTCATTTTATTTAATCTATTAGTAGCATTGATAAGATTGAGCACTTCTTCCTTGCTAGGCTCTCTTCACTTGATTTTCAAGACTCAAAAGAACATCAGTACTGGATCCTTTTTGGTCTTTTCTGGTTCCTCTTTAATTCCCCAATCTCTAAACATATGAGTGTCCCTGGGCCGGTGCCTTACTCCCCTCTGATCTCTATCTGCATTCATTCCCTTGGTGATGTCGTCCAGCACGATGGCTCTAAGTGCCCAGTTCATCTCAAACTCGCTGGGACCAAAACTAACATCCTGATCTTCCTCCTCAAGCTACTCCTCCCACAGTTGTTCCCATTTCAGTTCAAGGCAATGCATCCTTTACTTTCTCATTATTTTATCCACAACTTCTTTCTATCACTCACACTCCATGGCCATTCCATCAGAACTTTTGTTGCACTTACCATCAAACCATTGAGAATATGACCACTTCATCAGCTATACTGCTCCTCCCTTGGCCCAAGCCACCACGTGCCTCCCCTCCTATGTAACCTTTGGGTTTCTGCCCCCATCCTCCGCAGTCAACACAGCAGCCAAGATAATCCTTTTAAAACATATGAGACCACGTGTACATACATTCACTGGTTGAATAGGTGAAATAACAAATCAATGTCTCTCTCTCTTTCTTCCTTAATCTCAAACCAATAAATAAAATTAAAATATATTAGATCATGTCACTGTCCTGCTCAAAAGCTTCTAATGGTTTCTAATCTTGCCCAATAGCTGAGTCAAGTTATCCTGTTCAGAACTCCATTTAAGCTAACTCCACATCTGAAATAATGTTAACAGTGGTACCTACCTCCTAAGATAATTGTGAAAAGTAAATGTAATATGCAATATAAACCATGCTGATTATTAAAAATAAATAAATAAATAAATGCAATGTTTCTGCTTACTTGAGAAGTTCTTGAGAAAGCTCAGAAATTTAAACTATCATCATCATCATCACACATTCACTGATAACGTATTTAATCCATACAATGAATAATATTATATGTCTACCAATTACAAGATCTAAAAGTAAAACTAAGAATCCTGTTCTCTGTCCACTTATTTCTAAAAAGCCAGAGTTTAACATCAAGTGCATCACAAATCCTCTTGGGCATGGGGCACTTGGAGGCCTAAATAAGATTGCTCAGTTGGCGGTGAAAGTCTCTAGCAGTAGAGACAAAAGGCTGATGACAATGATAATAACAAAGTCAGTGAGGAAGGAGAAGTCAGTAAAAACCACCAAGAATTTAGACAGGAAATCTATCTTGGGCACATCCATGGGCAATCTGTCTCCTTGCCTCCTCTTCTGCCAATTCTGTCTCACAGCAGTTCCATCTCTTGAGCAAAAGGCAGCCTCATATTCTGAACAGTCTGTAGTTGGACCCCCAATCCTTCATGCTGCCTTCCCCCCTCCCCTGCTATTCAAACACCCCTTCTCTGCCCCACTCCCCAGCAGGCCCCTGCCTTGCTGTTTTATGCCTGTTTGTTGAGAAGAGCTGTGTCAGCTCTGTACCAGCTGGTGGAGAGACCCGTATGAAAAGGTGAGTGCATCTTTGTGCTGGCGTCTGGTGATTTTTCCCTGTATGCGTGGTTTCTTTTTTTCTCCCTAAATTGACTATTACCATTTTTCTTTTTTTTTTCTTTTCCATCTCAATGGTACCACTAATGCAGTGAGAGAGAAGGGGAAAAAGAGCGGAAGCCCATTAAAATATAACAACAAAATAACCCAAGGCTCAGAATGAGGATGCTGAGATGGCTTAAAGCTGTCCTTCCCTTCCTCGTTATCTGTCTTACTCAGCCACCTTCCACAACAAACCAGGCCCCTCACGACTCCTTCTTCCTCACTGTTTTTTCTTTTCCCCATGTGACTGCCTGGGTTCCCACTTCTCCTTTCTTTCCTCCCATTATCTCAACTTTCTCTTCTTCCCTAAAAGATTTTCCTTCACAACCTCAGCCTCTTTACCTTTTAGCCATAGCACAGACCATTGCTACAGGGCCCAGGTCCTACCAGTTCTCACAAGAGCAGCATCCTGAGGGCACCACAGGATGGTGGTAGATGGAGACCAGAGGAAGCAGCAGACCAGCTATTCCTCCTCCTCACAGCAACAATTAGCCAGAGGCAACAACAGGTGATGAAAGGCAAGTAAAAAGCAGGAATGAATACAGGGAATCCTGCTGGGGCTGAGGCAGCAAGATATAGAGGCAGTGAATTGGAAGAGAATCCTGCCATTGAATTGCTTGGTACCTCTATACAGGTCATTAAATTGGGAGCCTCACTTGTAAAATGGGCATCATTAATTCCACCTACCTCTTAATTTTTGTGAAGATCAAATGAATGGTATGTTCAGGGAGTTATTATAGCCACAGACCACTAAACAAAATACGATGATTGTTATTGTTACTTGTGGAATTTCTTTTAAGAACAAGATATCTGTTTACTCATCCTTATAGTCCCAGAATCAACAGATGACCTTGCACATGGTTGGCAGTCAATGAATTGTTGTGGAATATAATTGAATTGCATTTCCATTCTTCTCACATACTCTGAAAACCTCCCTAAATGTTTTATTTCAACAATAGCTATTTCTTCTACCTCTCAAAATTACCAGGACTGAATAAAACATGTTAATGCCCTATAATGAAATACTTCTGCAGCTCTTAAAAATTACCTATTTAATGAGTTTAAATAACCTAACAAAATGCTTTTGTCATATTGTTAAGTTTTAAAAGCAAAATATAAAACTGCTCATATGAATCCAATTATTTGTGATGTGTATGTAAATACTTCAAATAGTAATATTACTATCTAAAATATTAAAACTCCAAAATTTTGTTACTCCAAAACATGGATAGTGCTTATTTCTGCATTGTGAGGTTATAGTTGATTTTGATTCTGGGGGAGAGGTGCTTTTAGGAATTTTCAACAATGTTTATATAATATTTTCACAATTTAAAGAAAGCATAGAATGCTTTTTTTTATCCTTACCTGAGGACATGACTATTGATTTTAGAGAGAAAGGTTAGGGAGGGACAAAAAGTGGGATAGAAACATTTATGTGAGAGAGAAACATTAATCAGTTGTCTCTCACATGCACCCCAACCAGGACCAAACCTGCAACCCAGGCATGTGACCTGACCAAGAATGGAACCCATGACCTTTTGGTTTATGGGATGAGCTCCAACCAACTGAGCTATACCCAGACAGGGTCATAAAATGCTATTTTAAACAAAATTACAATGGTCATGCACCCCTCCCCACTCCCACCTCACCAATTGTACTGAGCTCTTCTAAGGCAGTTAGAAAATACGGGGACAGAAAACCCATTAATACGCCAATACACATATGGGTTACTTTATTTCCAAGGACACCACACCTAAAACCCCAATGCCTTTATCCTCTCCAATATCAACAAAATCTTCTCTCCATGCAGAAACTTTGGACTGGGATTTCATGTTAATGAGTCCAAAGATGGGTCAGCATATAGTAGAACGCAGAGTAAGAAGGAGTTGCCCATGTTCGTAATTCACATGACCTTTCTAATGCCTTCTCTCAATGCTCTGACAGCGGAAGTCCATACGTAATTCATTTATACTGCCCTTTGGAGGTGATATGCTCTGACTAGTGAAAGAAAGATGTTTAGCCAGTTGTTTTCACAAGTATGGAATTGTCAGAACTAACATATCCAGGCCTTGATAGAATTGGGCAAAGGAACTATAACTGGGGTAGAATGTGGCACATGATAAGAGCCAAGGAGGAGGAAAGGTTTATGGAAAATACCACTTTTCAGTGCAAAACCTATATTTTGATGTGCTCACTACTCTTCTTTTTTTTAAAGATTTTATTTATTTATTTTTACAGAGAGGGGAAGGGAGGGAGAAAAAGAGTGAGAGAAACATCATCAGTGGCCTCTTGCACACACCCAAACAGGGGACCTGGCCTGCAACCCAAACATGTGCCCTGATGGAGAATCAAATGAAGACCCCTTGGTTCGTAGGAGGATGCCCAACCCACTGAGCCACACCAGTCAGGGCTCACTGCTCTACAAGATTCTAGCCAGACTTGTTTGGTACCAAGCTCCCAACCTTCACAACGGCAGTAGGGAGAACTCTCTTATACTTGTTTTGTATTTTTATATACTAAAGTCTTTAATCCTCTCAATCTAACCATCTTTGTCCCAGTATTTGTTGGAGAGGGCTTCCATCTGCCTATGTTAGGAGTTTTGCTATGTTGGATGAGGTCCGCTGAAGATTTCTGATTTGAGAAAAGTAAACAAAGGTATTCTCCTAAAGAGAAGGGGCATGTATTTTAAATCTTTCAGAACTGTGGAGTGAATCAGAAGAAACTGCAATGGGAAGTTGTGGTCTGAAAGCAGGTGTCCTGAGAAGAAACAGTTTGCAATGTAATTCAACTACATCCTGGGAAGCTGGTGGTGGCAAAGTTAAGCAAGTGCTCAGCAGATAAGAGGAAATTTCTTGGACTTCAGGACTGAACCTGTCCTCCAGAGCTGCGATCTGTACAGAGACAATGTCACTCCTGGACCTGCCTTTTCTAGAATTGTCCCTGGAAGACTGTTTTTTTTAAGCATCTAAACAAAAATAAGCTTGCTTTCTGAGGAACCATGTTAACCTCAAAATCATGTTTTGAATAAGAAGAACAGCTTCAAACAAGAGGTGCTCAGGGAATTCTTTATTGTATGTGGGCATTTCACAAGTTTCAGTTCCTTAAAAGAGATTTGGATGGGGAACACAGTCCGCAATATGGACCTGCCTTTACAGGGCACATTTGTGCCTGGCACGGCTGCGTGCCTGATGCATTCCACGGAGCACTCCACCTCACCTGATCCTTTTCTGACACTGAATTAATGTATGGGACGTCGTCACAGAAATATCTTCTGCCAAAACCTCAGCCTTGATGGTGATAAAACTTATAGTGATCATTTTCTCTTCAGTTATCTAAATACAGATATATATAATTGTTCCTGGTGTGTTATTTTTATTTGAAATGTTTACCTGGGTTCACTCAGCTCTCACTAATACCTGAGCCATTTATCTTAGCTTGAACTCCAAAAAAAAAAAAAGTAAGCTTATAAGCTTTCATATTTTGGTTGAATACTGCTCCTCAGACATGTCTCGACCTTCCAAATAAATCTTTCTTTTTTGATATTGGATCACTGGGTGCTTCATACCTTCCTACAATGCTATTTATCTTGACCAGTGTACTTTCTCAGTGGCTATATAAACACCTATATGTTTTTTTTGTTTTATTCACCTTACAGTGGAAGGGGAAGAAATGAACTCTGACAATACCCTTGGTTATTTCTCTTCTGTTGCCATCACCGAAGAAAATGCTGCACAGAGCATGTCAAAACCTGGAGAATGCCTGAAATGCAAAGACTTTTATAACTAGATTCGCAATATAAACCGCTTTGAGAAGCTTCCAGAATGGCAAGCACAATAGCAAATTGACAGTGCCATCTGCCAAATGGCCTGGAGATGCAGAGAACCACTGGACTCATTAATTATTGATGACAATCAGAGTCAATTTGACTTCATTATGGGCCAAGGAAAGGAAATCGTTGAGGAGCTGGTTCTTAATGGACCTAAATGTAATGGAGCGGGGAGGATTTGGGGGGCGAGGGAGTCCATCTCCCCAACTCCTCTCTTCCATCTCTTTGAGAGCAGCATAAAACTATACAAAGTGTCCAAATAATTTAGGCAGAAGTCAAATGGCAGGAGGCCCTGAATTTCCAAAACCTAACATCTGAATGGCTCAAGGTGCATCAGATCATTGTACCAGTCTCTATTGCAGGAGGGAGACTGTTTAAACAAAATTGGGTTTCTTCAAAAGTTTTAGCCCTGTTTTTAATCCCTTTTTTAGGGGATATTGCAAACCACCTCCCTGAAGATATGAATGAGGAAGTTAAGACATACCATGCAAGCGCAGGGATGAAGAGAACAGCAGGGATACGTTGAGTCCCTTTGTCGCACTAACTCAGCACCCTGGGCCTTTCCCCCACACCTTGGGAGCTGCCTCTATTGATCGAGGGAGCACAGGCTTTAGGAAAGAAGTGAATCCGAGCACCAGATCTGATTGGAACTGCAGGGGGCTTCTGCCAGACAGGTGCAATTACTCAGTTTGGATTGCAACCGGAGCCAAGACTCCTGTGGTCACTCTGATTTCTTCGTATTTTCTCCAGCACCTTCTCTAGCGTAGCTCACTGCAGTTCTCCCATACGAGCTTAAGAAGAACTTCTGTGCTTTCCCAGCAGCTTTTCTTTTCAACAATTCACTTCAACTGAACAACACAGAGCCTGTGATTTTTCCCAGGGTTGTGCAAGTCGTTCTGGGAATAGTAAACGAAGTATAAACATAGTCTACGTAGTCAAGAAATTTAGTCTATTTGTGGGAACAAAATATAGACCAAAGGCATCATCGGAGAGCAATAGAAAGCATGAACAAGTGCAAAATCAAGGGTCCATGAATGAATGTTATCGTTGCTCTTGGGTAGGAAAGGGAAGCATATGCTCTCTTCTCGGCTACAGGGGACATAAAAAGTCGTCTTCGATCTAGGTGACTTGTTAATGGTTATATCTATACAGTGAGAAATTAAGTAGAATAAAATGTGTACGGTTTGATCATCTACACTATTTCAATTAAGTTCTCAGTGTGTAGACCTGGCCTTTCTCTTCATTCTAAACTGTTTTTTTTTTTTTTCCAAAATATCATATTTCTCTAGTTCTCTAGTGCAAGTGGCTATGGTCACACTCTGTGCACCTCATCTTCCCTCAAACAGGGGTATGTTTCCAGCTTCTCACAATGCTCCCCCTCATCCTTAGCATGGTGGCACTTCATTCATAGCCAGTTACATACTTATGTACCTTTCTCATTATGAGCTACAAGCAATTAAATCATAAAGGTCTCTTCCGTTCATTTTTGAAGTGTCCTCTGCAACTCACTTATATTTATTCTTTGAAATTATCATTTCATATTTTAGATGAACATGGAATCAATTGGACAGTATTGTTAAGTCTAAGAGAATGCCAGTCAAATGCAATATTGAGAAATGACCATGCTCATCACTGCCAAATCATTATGCAGCTAGTGCAGTCCTTCCAAAACTCCAGGAAAAGCCTATTCCTTTGAAATGTATGTTAGGAAGACTAATAGTCTTTAATATAATAAAGTACATTTCTTGCTATTCAAAGTACTTACACACACAATGTCATGTTTGATTCTCACAAGCATATAAGGCATATTTTCTTATCCTCAAAATTCTGGCAAAGAAACTGAGGTTAAGTGTACTTATGTGATTTATCCAAAGTCAAACTGCTAGACAGTATCTCAGCCAGCTATTCTGACTCCTGGACCAGTGCTCTCTCCACTACAATCTCTTTTGACATTCCTAGATGCCAGATGTCAAGAACTGAAAAATTAAATGGGACAGATTTTACTCCATTGGCAAGCTGACGAGTTAGATTGCCACAGTCACATGGATGCTAGCAGAAGGCATGAAACACCTGGTTCAGAGACAGAGGACTCTCACTCACAGCAGTTTTTACAGCAAGAGTAACAGCATTTTATCCATGGTATCATCACCCAGGATGCTCTGTAAACTGGGCCATGTGACTCTTGCATATGCAATAAGCTCCATTATAGTAACCCTAACTATAGGGAACCCAAGCATGCCTGCCCTTTGCTCTTGGGGGAGACCTTATCTTTATTACCCTGGGCAGTAAGAAACTTCCCCTTCTCTCCAGAGGGATGTTTGTTATACACATATCCTTTTAAAAAATCTAGAGCAAAGGCAGTCAGTACCTCTGTTTACACGATGTGCAGAAATATGAGACTGATGGGGAATTGTCTCATGATACTAAGTAAAGCATGAATCATTGTTTGCTCGAGTTTAAGCAACCTATTCTATGTGACAAAAACTAGCAAGTGGCTCAGTTATTATTTATGTCCATGTATTTTCACTTTACATTTCATATTCTACTCTTCTAGGCTGTCTGTCCAAGATGGAAGCAATATTTGGGGACAATGAGTATCTCTCCATCTATTAAAACAAATTATCTGGTCAGCCACCTCTCCTGCAGTCCTGGTGTAGCAGAAATATCAAACATCAACTTCCCATACATGCCTGCTACAGCCAATATGTAGCAGGAAAATATATCATAATTTTAAAAAGAATGAACATAGAGACAGTTGGACTTTTGATCTGATGAGCTAATGTCAGGTGTGTGAATCAAAGACTTGGAGCCAGAGAACCAGATTGCACCGAATTAAAGAGTAAGCAGATGCTGAAGTGGGAAGACAGACCAAGAAAGCAGGGAGACTGCTTGTGGAGCCTGGAGGACTAAATAGAGTAAAGGCAGATACCTAAGAAAACAGATTTATCTAATATGATGTTTAATCTCATGTTGCACCCTAATATCTTTGTAGATGTAATATTTGGCAGAAGTGCTGAGTTTCATTTCTGGATCTCCACGCTTTAGAGATAGTGGCAAGGAAGCATTCTGAAGGGAAGGGAATCAGAGAATCACACCTGTCAAGAAACTCAGCAAAGCCTCAGGAGGTCTCAGGGCATTTGCAGCAATGCTTTATACTATGAAAACTCTACTTGGATGGTCTGTATCAATTAACCCCCTTTCCCTCCAGCTTTGTCTGTGTTCAGCCAATTGGAGGAACCAGCAGAAGATCCATAGAGCAAGAGGAGACTGCTGCCAAGTGTTAGATACCCCAGCTTCCTCCACCAACCAAGTGTCTCCCTCTCCCTAAACTCACAGTTCCCATCAGGCCATCCTCTCCAGACACCTGTTCTCTCTAGCTTTGTACCTTGATCTCAAAAAAAGCGCAATTGCCATCAGGGTAAAGTGCCATCTGCTGAGTTCTTCCTCAGGCTTCACCAGTTGCTATCTGTGTGACCTTGTGTAACTAATCAACATCTCTGTGCCTTGACTTTTTTTATGTGTAAAATTGGGCTTAAAATGGTACCCATATCAGAAAGATGTGTGAGAATTCTTTTTTTTTTTAAGTCCTTAGTGCCTAGCATATGGTAAATAGTTGATGAGCATTAGTTAATTTTTATCATTTTATTATTTTTGCTATTACTGTTATTTTTCAAAATCAACAGTGTGAAAAAGAAGAAGGAAGTTTTGCTCTCAAAGGCTCATTAACCTTAAAACTGAAAGTCCTAGCTAGAGACCCAATAAATACCAGGGAACACATGGCCCTAAAACCAGAAAAAAGTCTAGAACCTCTCATTGTTATAACATATTCAGAGCAGGGGCTGCAAATATTTCAAATGGCATGTCAAATATTAACAGCCCGTGTTTGAATGTGATCATTCAGTTCTAGAAAAGGTGTCATCTCCATATCAAGGGATTAAAATCATTGTGTGAATGTTTCCTCTGAACTGAGATTTCTTTCACGTTATAGGATACTCTATTATTAATCATTTTCTTTAATATCTTAATACTGTGATGGGAAAATCAAATTAAGCTGGTAAAAATTTTCCATCAAACTGTATTAACTTTGTCTTGTAAAGACTTCAGTTTTCTTTCTAATGAGAAAGCTAACAGCCCTCTTAGTCTGTACAGTGCATGGATCAGACAAGCTCGTTTTTCAGAGAATGTATTGGAGTCATCTTGTAGTCTTTCCTCCTTGCACTTATAACCAATGTGTCCAGTGTTTGTGCCACCATATCAACTTCCTGTCTTCTGTTCTCTATACCACTGCACAGGCCCTCACTAACTCTTGCCTATGACAATCTTAACCTTCAATGATGACCCCACCTGGTTGGTTAATACTCTAATTGATCCTGTACATCGTTGCCATATTAACCTATCAAAGGCACATGTCTGATTATGTCCTTTTCCTGTTTAAATGTCTTCGATGATACCCTACGACCTACCAGAGGCTGGGTTGGGGAGACAGATTGTTAGCATTTAAAATGTTCCATGTGCTAGTCCTAGTTTCCTTGTCTAACCTTATCCTCCACTACTTTCTCCACTAACTTTCTTTGGCAGCCAACCCAGATGGTTAAGCTATGCTGAATATTTTCACTTTGCATATTTGTGCAATACCTCCAAATGAACTTTCCACCTTTTCCCCTGCTCTGTGCACCAGGAAGCTGACCAATGGAGGCTTCCTCGCTCTCTGGTTTCTGGCCAGGTCTGGCAATTAGAAAGCACAAATGAGAGGTCAGAGAATTGCAGGAGAGTTAGTATAGGGTCCCTCTACCAGAGCCACAGGGGCTGGCAGGAAGCTTTCTTCACACAGCTGTCTACTCACCTTTTAGTAACTACCCCTTCTCCTCTCTCTTCAGACAAGAACCAGGATACTAGACCATCCCTTGTTGGCTTTCCTAAAGCCTGACCACACTTGTGTAGACAGACCCCTTACTACCTCTCTTCACCTACACAGTTTGAGTAATTTGCACCCGTATGTTTCCTGCTGGAACCCTGGCTGATAGAGTGGCAGGTACCAGGGAAGCTCAGAGAAGCCAAGGGAAACTAGACATTGGTTCTTTGGCTTTCAATGGCATTAGGATTGTTCAGGTAAAGAACAGTGGTAGCACAGGAGAGGTAGCAACCAAGAAGTGGTGGAACTCTAGTGACAGCAATTCTAAAGCTATGAGGCCAGGGGACACCGCCCATGCCAGCCACTGAGAGAGTACACAGGGAAGAGGACACATGCAATTCTTTCAATGTCCAGCTGAGCACTCCGGGGAAAACCGGAAGGGTTCCGTGACAGCTTAGAAGCTGCAGGCAGATATGGCTGAGCAGAGTCACCATGACAATTAAACATCAAAATTTACTGAGCATCTTATGTCAAGGTAAGGGCAACAGTGGAAAAGGACTGGAATTCATGACATGAGATGGGGACATTTAGGTGAATGAATCAGAGAAGTCTTAGAACCCAAACCTGCAAATCCCTCTGAACCTCCCTTGTCAGTAGGGACAGTTACCCTCCTTCCCGCCCTAGTCTGAGGGAAACTGTCTTTCTCTGCATAAAAATTTTAGTGATTTACACGAGGCAATTACTTTATAGGTGATACTGGGGAACCTAAGGAACCAGCCCTCCCAACACCACCACCCCACGTTGCTTCCAGGGTCATAACAAGGAGTGGGTCCCGCACAGCAAAGCATATGTCCCAGTCCTGGAAGCTTTAGTGTGTGCACAGAAAGAGCTGAGGACTCCTTCTGTTGGTACTGCGGACTGCATGGAAGGCGTATGAGGGAGAATTCCAGGAATGCTCAGTCCAGGCTGTCGGTGGTAATGCCGTCCACGACAGAACATCATAGCTCCTGCCAGTCAGCTCTCTCCCTGCGGACCCCTCTCTGGGTTTCAGTAACTGGCTCTTTCAGGCTCAGGGGTAGTAATGGCTCCCGTTGCTGCTAGCCCGAAGGTACAGTACTGCAGCCCTTGTGGACTTCACCTTACCCTGCCCACAATGTTGAGCTTCCCTGAACTATCCCATTTGAAGGGCTGAGCCAGCCAGTGGCCTGACTGACACACTTTCTGATTTTATGCTTTCTTGCCTTGGTGCATTTTCTTCATGCTAATCCTTCTGCTTAGCCTTCCTCCCTGCTCCTTCATCAGAGCCCAACTTAAAAATCAGTTTTGACATGAAGCTTTCCTATTTCTGAAACTGGCACTCATTTAGCCCTCCTTGAGCCATATTGCCCTTCCTCTGTCCCTGCTATTTCTAAGCATGGTGTATTTCTTTTCCCTATAAGCTTCCTGCAGACAGTATTCAGGTTGAATTCTTATTTTTACCCTTAATTAACCTTTGTGAAGCTGCTGGTAAATAATAACAGCCTTTAATTATTTCTGTGTTTCAGGGACTTCTCTATGCCCCTTGTATATATTCAATTAGTCAATCCTTCAACAAACTGTAAAAGCTGCTATCGCTAGAATGTCCATTATACAGAGAAAGAGTTGTGGTCCAAGTAACTTGCTTAAGGTCCCATGGCCATTAAATGGCAGGACAGACGTTAAGCCCAGCATTCTGGCTCCAAAGCATATGCTCTCAACCGCAGTAACATGCAGTCTCCATCAAAATGAGGGAAAATAAAAAGGAAGGAAATTCTGACACATGTTGTAACAAGGATAAATCTCAATGTTCGTGAAATAAGCCCGTCACAAAATGGCAAATAGTGTATGATTCCATTTCTACGAGGTCAAATTCACAGAGACAGGAGTATGATGGCAGTAGCTGGGCGGCTGGGGGGTATTATTTAGTGAGGACAGAGTTGCAGTCTGAGAAGGTGAACAGTTCCGGAGATGGGTGGTGGTGATGGCTGCACAACAGTGTGAATACACTTGATGCCTCACAGCTGTGCTCTGAAAAATGGTTTAAGGGGTAAAATTTATGCTATGCCTATGTTACCATAATAAATGAATAAATGTACTTACTCATTTATTATTTTTGAAAAGAGTGGAACATGAATGAACAAGTTAACGGACTAATGAATTAATTGATTAAGTAGATTTTTAGAGTCAACGAGAACACACCTGACAAGATGAGGCAGGGTCCTCATCCTTCACAGTTTCATCGCACAGTCCGGGTTGATGTGCCCTCTGTGGCCGTGAGTTAGGTTCCAACATAGAGGCCAAGCCCTTCCTCATTTGGGCACCTTAGAAACCGCCTACAGCTGGCATCCCATAGCCTGAGGGGGAACTCCAGGCCCCAACCCCAGGCAATGGAGTAAATGGTTAATTGTCTCAAACTGTGAAGGAACTAATCCAATTGGATCAGGCTTTTTTCTAAGAAAAGTGTGTTACTGCTAGGACTGAGGTAAAGAAGAATGGAACTTGGTGGCTTTTATGGGATTCCTTGGGAAAACAGAAAGACTGCTAACGCTAAGCCGTAGAAGGTGTGGGCTTCGTCTCGCCTTCCTTTCTCTTCTGTTGCTTACCTTCTCTGCGCAGATAAAATAATTTTGTCTTGAGTGTTGAATACACTCTACCCTTCAGTGGTTCTCAGGTCTTTTATGTATCTTCGACCTTGACCTCTCCCTAGTTCAGATCCAAGTTTCAATCGCCTACTCAACAGCTCCACGCAGATGTACATTGCTATCTTAAACACCAAGTGACTGAACAGAACCGAGTTCCGCCCAATATCCTTCCTCTTATAGAAATTTGTTCCTGATCCCAATCCTCCCCATTTAATGAAATGGCACTGCTCTCCAAACGGTGGCTGAAGATTTAAAACTAGAAGTTGTCCTTAATTCTTTTATTCATTGACTCCACTCATTCCCATATTGTGATATGCAAGTCCTCTACTCTGCTCCCAAAACATATCTGAGACTCTGCTAGCATCCCCCATATCCAGCCCACCCCCTTTTCTCCCCCACTGGTCTCCTAATTGGTCATCTGGCTTCCACTCCTGCCCACAGCTGCCCATCATCCTTTACACTCAGATGCGGGAGATGCAATTTTAACCCTGAAGAATACCATGGCACTCTCCTGCCTAAAGTCTTTCGATGGTCTCCATTTGAACTTAGAATATAATCCAAATTCGTAATTACAAAACCTTATGCAGTTGGGACCCCACCTACCTCTCACCCTTTTCTGCCGGCTAGCCCAATACACTGCAGCCTGGTTGGCCTTCTTACTATTTTTCAAATACAACAAGCTCCTTCTTGCTGTGTGAACTTTATGTTCACTGTTAACTTTACTCATACTACCCTTCCCTCTGATTATTTCATGCTGACTCCTTTAAATCATTCAGACTTTAGCTCGAATATGATTTCATCAAAGAGTTGTCCTTGACCACCAATCTAAAGTAGCAATTGACTTAATCATTAATCTTAATGTCATCGTCTCCATTATACTGTTCCTTCCTTACTTCTTTATTTTTCACCTTCACGCCTTCCATCTTCCTCCCTTCCTTCTTTCCTTCTTCCATTCTTCCTTCCTTCCCTCTCTCTATTGCTGTCTTTTTTTCTTATTGTCTGTCTCCCAAATAGAATGGAAACTCTGTGGGAACTGAGACCCTTTCTGCCTTAAGTGTATTCCACACAATATTATATAATGTTTAGTAACTAGAAAATACTCAATATATGTATTTTAGAAGGCATTTTCATTTCTAGTAAATCTCTTGTCCAAGTGGAGTACATATTCACTTACATTTAAATGTACAAGTTCATTTAAAAGTTCAAGCAAGTTAAACTCCAGTGTAAGACATTATATCCATAATAGCTAAATGTAAAGCTACATGTAAAAACAATATAAATGTAAAAACAATCTAAATATCTGTCAACTGGTAAATGGATAAACAAAATGAGGTGTGTTCATGGAGTGGAATATTATTCAGCAATAAAGAATGAAATAAAAATAACAGGAATAAACTAGTACATGCGGCAAAATGGATGAACCTCAAAAATATGAGGCTTAAAACATAAAACTAGATAGAAGGGACCGCATATGGTGTAAGTCCCTTTCTGTTAAATGTCCAGAATGGTTGCATTTATAGAGGTAGAAAGTATATTAGCGGTTACCTAGGGCTGGGGTAAAAAGCAAATTAACTACAAATGGGATGAGAGATCTAACCGGGGTAATAAAACTGTTCTGAAACTGAATTATGTGGATGGCTGTACAACTTGATAAACTTAAAATATCATTTGATTATACACTTAAAGTGGATGAATTTTATGATATATAAATTACTCCTCAATAAAATCTTTAAAATTAAAAAGAACCCTTGCAGCCCTCCCCTACTTCCCCTGCCCCCCTGAAAAAAGCCCAATGGAAGCATTTGGAAACCACTCCCAAATAATGTCTGTTTCAAGGTACAAACTCCTTCCTATTTTTAATGAACCAATTAAGTTGATTTATTTTTCCTTCACTCAGAAATCCACAGTTTTGTGGGGGTTTTCCATTTCCAGTGGCATCATGCTTAGCTCATCAACTTTCTCCAGCTCTTCCCTTTCCCCGACACTTGGCACCTACATTGCTGTAACATAAACACAGAGTAAATGAGTTGGAGTCACAATTTATAAGGCCCACAGGAAAAACAAGAGGTTCCCAGAAACAGAGATTTTAAGCATGACCACATAAACATATCTCATTCTGACAAATGGCATTTTTCTAATCTTATATTTACCAAATTGGTAAAGAGCTATATTTTATCGCCTTTTTACCCTAAATGCACAGATAAATTTCTGAGCGAGTGCATCCACTTTAACACAGGAGATTACAACTCCAGTCCGTGATCAAACTGTAAATAGCCAGATAAAAGTTTCCTAAGTGCAGCTCCCCTGACTTGTGCAGAGGCAGGTAGCACACAGGAAGCACACGGATTCAGGCTTTCCTGGGAGCACAGAGCCGCGGTTTCCAACATTTTATTTTTTAATCTCATGGCACACCTAAACTAATTACTCAAATCCTGCAGCGCAACAAAAAATATAAAATATTTGTTGCCGACCTGACAAAAAATAATAGGTATAATTTTGATTCATTCACACAAGATGGCTATTGTTGTCTTGGCTGTTGCCATTTTTTTTATTTGACAATCTAAGGGAAAAGAGGTTAGTGCCCCTGACTGAATAGTCAGATATTGTATGTTTTAAAAGTTCTTGCATCCCTGGCTGGATGCTTAGAGCATCATCCCAAGGTGCTGGGGTTGTGGGTTTGATCCCCCATCAGGGCACATGCAAGAATCAATCAATTAATGCATAAATAAATGGAACAAAAAAATAAATCTCCCCCCTTTTTCTTTCTCTCTCTCTAAAGTCAATAAATACAATTTTTTCAAAAGGGAGATATTAAAAAAATTCTTGTGGCACACTGGTTGAAAATTACTGACAGAGACATTTTTATTCTCTGTGGATAAGTACATAAGGACCAAAGCATCTAAGGTAAAAAGAACAAAAGAGCCTGGAGCCTAGAAATTATTCCAAAATGTCAAGAAACAAGAGTTAGTCATGTTGAGAATCTCAACATTCTCCTTGGGTATTACATTCCTATATTGCAATCTTGTCTTTTATGTAATAAGAATAAATATTTTCTTATGAAAATATTGAAAGTATCCAGCCATGTAATATGAAAAATAGAGACATTTATTAAAGAAAATACAAGAGACAAGATACATTGTACATAGGACAATGATGCCTCAGTCCCCTTCAAAGTAGGCACCTTGGGGCCTCACACAGTTCTCCCAATCGCCATCAGCTGCCCCATTGTACTTCCCAAAATCTCATCCATGGTCTGAAATCTCTTCCCTTTCAAAGGTGATTATAGTTTTGGGAAAAGCCTGAAGTCACAGGGTGCCAGATCTAGGCTGAAGTGGGGCTGAGTCACCCAGGTGATTTAATGTTTCACCAAAACCTCTACACAAAATGTGATGCATGGGCCAGCACATTGTTGTGATGAAGCTGCCAATCACCAGTTGCCCATAGCTGTGGCCTTCTGAATCATCTGAATAGTTTCCACAGAGGAATGTTCAAGCTTAACGCAAAATTTGGTGCAAATTTGTTGCTCTATTCACTCAATCATTTTGAGTTCGATGGCCACACAGTACACATGCTCACTCAATGGCATTTACTGCTCCTACCAACTAGTACAGTGAAGTCATCATTGTTCACACATGTGCATTCCAGTCCACGCTCCTTGGCTGCCAGGTTACATTGATATTGAGCAAACCATTCTCATTATATTAACAATGGTTGGGCTTTTTTTTGGACAGATCTCATTGTATATATGAAATTTTTAGTACAGTGTCTGGTAAATAAGTACTAAATAAAAGTTACCTTTTATTTCCTGAAATAGTTTATGAAGAATGATATTTTTGGTTCTTTAAATGTTGAAAGAAATTGTTAGTGAAACAATTTGGGTCTGGAGTTTTCTTTTTGGTTAATAAATTGCTCTAATAGATATAGGGCTATTAAGATTTTCTTTTTTTATTTTATTTTAATTGTTGTTCTTGTATAGTTTTCTGTCTTTTACTCCCATCCCAGCCCACTACCCCAGCCCTCCCCACCTTCCCTCCCATTTCCACACCCCCTAGTTTTTGTCCATGTGTCCTTTATACTTGTTCCTGTAAACCCTTCCCCTTTTCCCCCTGAAATTCCCTCCCCTCTCCCCTCTGGTGGCTGTCAGCCTGTTCTCATTTTCAGTTTCATTGGTTATATTTTGCTTGTTTGTTTGTTTTGTTGTTTAGGTTCCTGTTAAAGGTGAGATCATATGGTATTTGTCTTTCACTGCCTGGCTTATTTTGCTTACCATAATGCTTTCCAGTTCCATCCATGCTGTTGCAAAGTGTGGGAGCTCCTTCTTTCTTTCTGCTGCGTAGATTGTCTATTAATATAGAAAATCTTATATCAACATCAGTAATTTTTTCAAAATATGTGTTTCTTTTAACTAACTTGTTGAGTATAATGATGTTAAGTTATTCATAATATTCCCTTATTCTTTGTATATATATAACATTTATGATATAGTTTATATATGATACTAAATATGTGGTGTGTGTGTATGTGTGATCTGTGATGACAGCCATTCATATCCCTGATGTTTTTATTTGTTTTTTCTTTTTTCTTCTTGATGAGTCTAGCTAGGAGTGTATCAATTTCTGTTGATTTTTTTCATAGAGCCAACTTTTGGCTTTGTTAACTTTCTCTGTGAGTTTTTTATTTCATTAATTTCTTCTCATCTATTATTTTCTGCCTTCCACTGCCTTCCACTGGTTTCTGCCTTCCACTGGTTTCTGCCTTCCCTTCCAAAGGGCTTACTTTGCTCTTCTTTCTATCTACATTCTTAAGCTACAATTTCAAGCCATAAATATACACTGTTTTTCTATTAGAGGCATTTTAATGTTGTAAATTTCTTTCTAGTCATTGCTTTAGAAACAATTCTAATATTCTAGTTTGGTGTATGTTCATTATTATTTAGTCATATTTTCTAATGTTTTTGTGATTTCTTCTTTGACCCATGAATTATTTAGTTATTAGTTGTTTAATTAGCAAATACCCAAGTTTTCTAAATAATATTTAAATGTTATTATTGATTTATAATTTAATTTCATTGTAGTCAGAGAACATGATCTGTATAATTTCAAGCTTTTCAAATTTTTGAGACTTGACTTATGACCCAGTCTATTGTGTATCTTGAGGAACACATTATGTGCACTGAGAAAAAATGTTATCTACAATTGTTTGGTTCAGCAGTCAATGAAAATTAATTAGGTCCAGGTGGTTTATTGTTTAGATAACCCATGTCTGTAACAATTTTTTGGTCAAACAGTTTTATCAATAATGTATGGAAGGATGTTAAAATTATCACCTGATATTGTGGATTTTCTATATCTCCTTAAAATCATGTCAATATTGTATTTATACATTTCAGAGATCTATTTTAGATGCGCAGTATAATTGTTACATGTTGTGATATGCATGAATTGACCCTTTTATTATTATGAAATGTGTTGTTTTATTTCTGGTACTGCTCTGTTGTGAAATCTACTTTATCTGGTATTCCTATCACCACTCCAGCCTTCTTCTGCCCACACTTTGTATGTTATATCTTCATATGTCCATTTTTTCCAACCCACCTGTATCTTTACATCTCAAGTGCATCTCCGGTAAATAGCATATAATTGTGCTTCGCTTTTTATCCATTTGACAATCTCTGCCTCAGGGATTTATGTTTGTGTTCCATTTACACTTGCTGTCTACATTCACCTCCTTTGCCCAGTTTGCTCTTCCCCCACTGCCTTCCCCTCTGGTAACTGACACGCCTTTGTTTGCATCTATGCATCTATGGGGTTTTGTTTGTTTTGTTATGTCATTTGTTACTCTTTGTATATTCCACATACAGGTGAAATCGTGCAGCTTTTGTTGTGTTGTGGCTAACTCATTTCATTTAGCATAAAACTCCCAAGGTCCATCCATGTTGTCACAAATGACAATATTTAATCTTTTTTAAATGGATGAGTAGTATTTCATTGTATATATAAATAAATATATACCACATCTTCTTTATCCAAATTGGTGGAGCCACTATGGAAACAGTATGGATGTTCTCAGAAATTTAAGAATAGAACTACTATATAACTCATCATTCTTCTACTGATTCTTTAAACTCTACCTCTTTTAAAATTTTTTAGTAGTTACTAGGAATTATAATACATCTTTAATATTTCACAGTAAACTTAGTGTTAGTATTGGATTCAATCAAAATGTAAGAATCTTTCAACTATATGAATGTATTCACAACCTGCTTGTCCTTTCTGTTATATATATGCATATATATAATAAAACTCTATAATATAACATTATAATAATTTTTCTTAGATGGTAATATGTATTTTGTAAAAATTTAAATTAAAAATTATACTTTTATATTTATCACATATTGAGCATTTCCTGTACCTTTCAATTCTTCCTGAAAATATAAGTTTCCATCTGATATAATTTTCTTTCAACCATGAAGAACTTCATTTAGCATCTTTTGTCATGCAGATTTGCTAGTAATAGATTCTCTTAGTTTTTATCTGAAAATAATCTTTCTTTTGTCTTCACTTTAGAAGGATATTTTTACTGAGTATAGAATTCTGGGTTCGCCGATTTCTCCTTCAGCTCTTCAAGGATGCCTTTCCTCTGCCTCTGTCCTTTGCTCTTTCTGGTAGTGAGACCCCTTATCATTGTCCTGAGTAGAGTGTCACATTTCTCTGGTTGCTTTCAAGCTTCTCTCTTAGCCCTTAGTCTCAATCGTCTGTCTCTGATGTATAGAGCTATAATTTTCTTGGTCTTTAGCCTCAGAGTTCTCAGAGCTTCTTGAATCTATAATTTATATTTTTACCAAACTTGAAAACTTTTCAGATTTTGTTTATTCAAATAGTTTTTTTCCTGTGACATTCACTCTTCCCCCTTTTTCTGGGGCTTCGATTGCGTGTATGTTAGTATTTGCGATGGCATCTGATGTTTCTGAGGCATTTTGCACTTTTATAAATATTTTCCTTTGTTCTTCAAGTTGAATAACTTCTAGTGATATAGTTTTAAGTATACCATCTCTATTTTGTTTTTTGTCATTACCAATGGGCTGTTAAGCTCATTTTGAAACTAAGTAAATTTTTATTTTACTGTATTTTTAATTCTAAAATTACCATTTTATTCTTATCATTTGAAACTTGCTACTGTAAGTTTCTACTTGTTCATTTATTGCCATCTTGTTTTCTTTTACATTCTTGAACATATACATAATAGCTACTTTAAACTCTTTCTCTGCCAAATACAACATCTGGGTCAATCTCTATCGATTGCCTTTTATCTTAAATAGAGTTTGCTACCTCTTTCTGTTTTGTCCTATATTTAGTAAACTTGTTTTTCCCAGGTTGATTGAGATGTAATTGACAAATAACATATAAATTTAAGGTGTATAATATATTAACGTGGTACCCATGTATGTTACAAAGTGATTACCACCAGAGCATTAATTAACTAACACCTTCATCATTTCCCATAATTACCACTTCTTTTTTGTGGTGAGAACATTTAAGATTTACTCTCTTGGCAGCTTTTAAGTATATAATACAGTACTATTAATTGTAATCACCATGCTGGACATGAGACCCGCAAAAGTTATCATCTTATAACTGGAAGTTTGTACCCTTTGAGCAACATCTTTCCATTTCTTCCAGCCCCTGCTAACCACCACTCCACTGTTTCCATGAGCTGTTTAAGGTTTTGTAGATTCCACATGTGAGCTGTATTATGTATTATTTGTTTTTCTCTGGCTTGCTGCACTTAGCAAATTGCCCTCCAAGTATACCCATGTCACAAATGGCAAAATTAATTTTTTTTCTCATGGCCAATTGTATATATGTACCGCATCTACTTTACCCAACCATTGATGGACACTTACCTTGTTTCTGTGTCTTGGCAGTTACGAATACTGCCAAAATGAATAAAAATATCATTTCTAGATCCTCTTTTCATTTCCTCTGGATTGTTGGATCTTATGGTAGTTTTATTTTAATTTTTTGAGGAAACTCAAACCATCTTCTAAAGTTGCTGCACTGATTGCATTCCCACCGACAGTGCACACAGGCTTCCTTTCTGCACGTCTTTGCCGACGCGATGCTGCTGTGTCTTGTCTTCTTGAGGATAGTCATCCTAAAAGGAGTGAGGTGGTTTTGATTGGCCTTCCCCTGGTATCTAGTGATTCCTTTTAGTTTGATGTAGTTCCACTTGTTTACTGTTGCTTTTGTTGTTTTTGTTTATACTGTCAAATTTAAAAGGCAAATATTACTAAGACCAATGCCAATAAGCTTGCTGCCTATATTTTCTCCTAGGAGTTTTAAGGTTTCAATTCTTATGTTTAAGTCTAATCTATTTTGAGTTAATTTTTGTGAGTGGTGTAAAATTGAAACCAGTTTCATTCGCCTTATGTGCTTATCCAGTTTTCTCAACACCATTTATTGAAGGAATTATACTATCCACTGTGTATGTTCTTGACTCCTTTGTCATAAGTTAACTGACTATATATGACAGGGTTTATTTCTCTCCATTCTGTTCCACTGGTCTATGGGTCTGCTTTTATGCCAGTACTATACTGTTTTTGGTTACTATAACTTTATAGTATAGTTTGAAATCAGAGAATGTGATGACTCCAGCTTTGCTCTTTCTCAAGATTTGGCTATTTGGAGGGTTTGTTTGTTTGTTTTTTTTTTTTGTAGTTCCCTACAAATTTTAGAAAAGTTTTTCTATTTCTCTGAAAAAGACCCTTGGAATTTTGACAGTGATTACACTGAGTCTATAGTTGACTTTGGATAGTATGAAGATTTTAACAAGATTAATTCCTGTAATCCATGAACATGGAATACTTAACATTTATTTATAATTTCTTCAACTTCTTTTATCAAGGGTACAGATCTTTCACCTTCTTGACCAAATTCATTCCTAAGTATTTGTTGTTTTCAATGTTATTGTAAATGGAATCTTTTTCTGTATTTAGTTTTCTGATGTTTTGTTGTTAATATACAGAAACACAATTGATTTTTGCACATTGGTTTTGTGTTCTACAACTTTACTGAACTTGTCGACTAGTTCCAACAATTTTTCTTGGTGGAATTTTTAAAACCTATATTCAACATCATGTCATCTACAAACAAACACAATTTAACTTCTTTCTTCCTGGTTTAAGTAACTTGTACTTATTTTTCTTGCCTGATTCCTCACAGAATCCTAGCACTCTGTTAAATAGCAGTGGTGAGAGTGGGCATTTTACCTTAACAGGAAGAGCTGGCAACCTTTCTCCACTGAGTGTGATGCCAGCTGTGGCCTTGCCATGTGTGGTATTTATTGTGTTGAGGTATGTTCCTTCTGTGTTCCATTTGTGGAGCATTTTTATCATAAAAGACTGTTGAATTTTATCAAATGTTCTTTCTGTATCTATTGAGATGATCATGCAATTATCATCTCTTATTTTATTAATGTGGTCTATCACATTTACTTTTGTGCATGTGTTGAAGCATCCTTGCATCATCCAGAGATAAATTCCTCTTGATCACTGTATACCATCCTTTTAATGTGCTATTGAACTTAATTTCCTAACTTGTTATTGAAGACTTTTAAATATAATTTTTTCAGGGATATTGGTCTTTAGGGTTATTTTTCTTGAACTATCTTTTTTTAATCCTCACCTGAATATATGCTTATTGATTTTAGAGAGAGAGGGAGAGCGGGGGGAGAGAGAGAGAGAGATGGTGAAACATCAATGTGAGACAGAAACATTGTTCGGTTGCCTCCCATTTTCGCCCTGACCAGTGATGGAACCTGCAGCCTAGGCATGCACCCTGACTTGGGATCAAATCAGCACCATTTTTGGTGTATGGGTTGAAGCTCCAACCAACTGAGCTACCCACCAGGGCCTTGTAGTATCTTTATATGGCTATGGTATATGGGTAATATTGGCCACATAAAATTATTTGGGGCATCTTCTCTTAATTTTTTGGAAGATTTGAAAAAGATTGGTGTTAATTCTTTTACATGTTTGGTAGTATTGGCCAGTGGAACCAACTGGCCCTGGACTTTTCTACATCAGAAGTTTTCAATTATTCATTCAGTCTTCTTACTCATTATTGGTCTTTTCAGATTTCCTATTTCTGCATGATTCAGTCTTGAGAGGCCATATGTTACTAGAAATGTATCCATTTCTTCTCAATTATCTAATTTATCAACATATAATTTTCCTAGTAGTCCCTTATCAGACTTTGAATTTCCGTGGTGTCAGTTATAACGTCTCCTCTTTCATTTCTGATTTTAATTATTTGAGTCCTCTCTGAGTCTAGTTAAGGTTTTCTTCACTTTGTCTATCTCTTCAAAAAAACAGGTCTCACTTTTGCTCATCTTTTCTATTGGTTCTCTGGTCTGTATTTCACTTATTTCTGTTGTGTGCATTGTTTTTGTTTTAGCTGGGATACCTGGGATATGTGCCATGAATTCATACTACAGAGGTTAGTCACAGATTCAAGCAGTTGGTTTATACACAGGTGAAGCTCTCCTTCCCTGTCCTTTCAAGAACTCCCTGCCCCCTCACTTTCCAGCCACAGTAAATGCCCTAAACTCTGTCCTCTTGTTCTTTCAGACAGTATAATTATAGTCTTCTATCTAAGTTTTTTTCCACTTTATCTAGTATCCACAGGGGTCTATGACCATGAAACAAGCAAGCAAACAAACACAAAACCAGTGATTTGAGAATGGATTGAATTACATTGCAGAATTTAAGTTGGCAACCCTATCAAGTGACTTGCAATGAGGGAAGAGATCATAAGATATGCACACAGTGTTTCTCTTACCTGGAAAACTTCCCTCTCCCTGTGTGTGCACCAAAAGCCAGTTCGTCTTTCCAGGCATAGCTCAAGATTCCTTAGCCTGTCCGCCATCTCTTCCTCAAAACACCCAGCAGGCACTGCTTTTGGTTATGCGGAGTTTTGTGGGGCATATCTCTTCACCCTACAAGTTGATTTCAAATACTCCACAATGAAAAAACCTGCTTTATCACCATGGCAAGGTCATGGGGCCTATCACAGAGTAGGTCTCCACAAATACTTGTTGATTCATTGATTCTCCCACTACTCTCACCCCACAGTGGCTCTGTTAGAACAGGGATGGCACCTAAGCATTTGGTCCTCACCATGCTTTCTTAGTCCTTCTTGGACTTTCTCTCAGAAACAATCGCCATGGTTGCTGTCAAGTTTCCTGATCAGTTTATAGCTTCAGGTTTTGGCCAAGTTGCCTATTTCAAAGGGACAGAAGAAATTTTGCACTGAAAAGGGGGAGACCACTCTTTCTAAGGAAATAAGTACACTAGGCTGGTAAATATGTCCCTATAGAATGGCTCTGACAATGCTCCACCATCTTCAATCATCAGAAAGGAGGGAACAAAAGAAAACATTGTCTGTAGCCAGAGCTCTTCCTGCTGATATTGGTGCAAAGAAAATCCTGCGCAGCTCTTTAAAATGTGCTAGATTGTAGGCATAATAAATGTTAATATGCAGCTGCTCACACCCAAAGGCTGAGTATGAATAACAGAATGCAAGATCATAATAAATGGAGATTCTGTGCTTCCGGAAAGTTCCCAGAGGGCAGCAAACGGAAACAGCACAAAACCCCAAAGCAATGATAACAGAAAGGAAAGCCAAGGTGGTTTGGATCGCAGACCCCTGAAGAAGCTCCCAGTGACGCCAGTGGAGAGAGAAGCTGGAAGCCCATATGAGAAAAGCCAAGGACTAGCTGACAAGTTGATGGAGCCCCTTTGAAAGATAAACACACACATGCACACACACTTCACCCCCTTCTGCACTGAATGGAATGAGTGGAATCCTCATTCATTTTACCTCTTTGTAATGCCAGGGTTGGTCTGATTGAAGGCAGATATTTTAGAAACCTCTGCAAATTAAGGATGGTCTTTGGGCCCAAAGTAAACATGTAACAAGAGCAGTAGAACAGGGCAGATTAATTGCTGCCGACTTCCCTCACCACCATGCTCTGCCCCACGCACCTCTCCTAGACCAATGGCAATGCAGCCTAGGGCTCCCTTCAGCCTTTCCTGGAAGTTCACTGGTGGGGGGCCTTATGTTCATTCTTTAGTAAACGACTCCTGCAGGGAGAACTGGTACATGCTGCATCCTGCTTGCCCTAACATCCCTGAAGCCTCCACGACCCTGGGGTGAGGATAGAAGTTCCATTCGAGTCATTTTGGCACCATTGGGTCTAGCAGCAAGAGCTTAGTACACAGTCGGTACACAATACAATGTGCCTTCCTAGATTTGTGCCTTGGTTTCCTCATCTTTAAATAGAGATCGTTGAAATGCTTAACTCACAGGAGCTCACTGTTATGACATTAAATGAATTTAAGCATCTAAAGCATTAAAATAATGCTAGGACATAGTAAATGTCCAATAAGTGCTATTCATTATCATAATAGTTACTACTAATATTATTAAATTGGATAATCCCCAAAGGTCTTTTATTTTAAAAATTCTGATTTTTTAAGAACACCGATGAGAACACCAATTTTAACATATTTCCTGTACTGAAATCAAAATTTCACTTCAAACTTAAATATCTTTTGTAAAACCATGTTCTCCTTCACTTACTAACCTTTCTGAATATAAAACCTTTGGGTGGAGAAACACCTTAAGACTCTAAAACCTTGCTAAGTTTGAGCTGTGAATAGGGTTTTCCCCCTAGGCAGATGGAGGCACAGAGAACCTGGCAGAAGGTGGTGAGACGAAGATAGAAACTGTCAGAGCAAGGTGACAATGGGAGGGATAAAGGCAAGTTTCTCTGGGGTTCACATTTGTTGTATAAAAGGAAGTGGCTGGCCTCCATGATTTTTAATGCCCTCTCATTTCTAATAAGCCATAAGCTCATTTAATAAGCTAACTTGGTTGAACTTAAAATTTTGTCTAAGCTCAGAATTGCCCATTGTCAGGACAAAATCCAGCTCTCCTGGTTTTACTGTGGAAGCTAGCCTTCAGATTACCTGGGCTTCCAATTCCTTCCCCAACCAATGGACTGCGCAGGAAGATGGGAGGTTCTTCTGCACCTTGGCTCCCAGTGCAGAGAGCCAGAGCTGTTCTCCATTTCTGAGTGAGAGTCCAGAGAGCCCCATGGCAGAAACTGAAGCCATGGCTATGATGATTGGAGTCAGCAGCCATGTAGCCTACAGGCTTGCACCCAGCTGTTCTTTCTGAGCCCTGTACCTTGGTGTTATATGTAGGCAAGTTTTTCAGTACAAAAACGCCCTTGTGTATGCATGGGCGTGTGCACGTGCATGCACACCTGAGTGAACACAGGCAGTCATGGCACACTCAGAACAAGACCACCCAAGAATATTCTTCCAAATGGCTGTTGTTAAAGATCGTCAGAGTAGAGAAAAATCTAGCTTTATAGTTTACAAAGACACCCGTCTAAGAAAGGCTGAAAACCAAAGAACGGAAAAGGCACACTAAGCAAACTCTAAGTACAAGAGGGCTAATAGAACTAAGACAGTATCAGGCAAAATGTATTAGGAAGCAAAAAATGTGTGATATGAAGAAATGTGTCATGCCCATTTTAGAAGTAGAGAAAATTACCTATAGAATCCTACCTAATGTTCTCCCTATGGGCCAAGTCTGAGGACTCTGTCTCCTACTTACATGCCTGTGAATGGCTCCTTACCTTCTTGTGAGTAGGCATCCCACAAGCACTCAGTACCATATGCAGAACAAAGTATATTTTATTTTCAAGGATCAGAGATTGCAAAACCAACACAAAACTAATCCAATCTTACACTGCCATCAATCCCATCTCCAGAGAAAACTCATCGTGAACTATAAAGTATTGCACACTGCCCAAAGAGTAACTTCACAGGAAAGGACAGAAATCCTCCAGATAGAAAGATTATTGAAAAATCCCCTGGTGTTACATCAAAAGATGCAAATGAGACCTCAGGTGTACTGTCACTCCTGGCTCTGATGGTGCCCAGATTCCGGTTCACCCTATTCCAGCTGGTGAGGACCAGCAGCACCAGCTCCAGCTCTGCCCTCCTTTATTCTCACCACCAGGACGGGGAGGCTGCCCCATGGGTATGTTCAATCATTCAGCCTCTTCACCTCCAAACCTATGAAAAAGAAATAGGGGTAGGGAGAAGTGCCAATCTTTCCCTTCCATCCATCTCTTTTAGCTTTTCAAATGGAAAGGAAGGAGAACGGTGAGATGTCTTGGCTGATATCCAAACCAGGAAAAGAAAGACCAGATGCCCTGCTAGGGAGAGTAAAGAAAATCTCATATCCAGAGGTGAATAATGAGGTGTTTTGCTTGCCCATAGAAACTAAGGAAAATGTTTGTTTACCGAGAAGCTGCCCAGGGCTCTAGGCTTCTTAGGTGGATGAAACTAGCTCATTGACCTCCCATTGGCTGCTCTGGGAAATCAAGAGGATTCAAACACAGAAGAGCTGCAAGTAGGAACAACCCCTGCCTGCTTGTGCCTTCTGGCCTCTGAATAAGAAATGGGAGTAAGAAAGATGGCTTCTTTGTCCTGGGGCCATGGAGCCCTGGGCCACTGTCATGGAGTGTGTTAGCTGCCCCCGCCCACCCTGACAAGGAGAAAAACCTTTAGATATCTGTGGGTCCTTGGATGAGTGGGGTTACAGTGGTCATGACAGCAAAGGTGAGTCTGCATGAGAGGGGTTCCTTGTACCTAGATCAGATGCAAGGCATCAGTGTGGCTGATAGAAATAGGAAAATATAAGGTTTTTCAAACAAATAAATTTAGTCCAAGGGTTGTAACTTTATGTCCCAAGGTTAAAAGTAGAACTGGTTCTAGAAATATTACAAGTGTATCTATATCTCTACCTATATCTGTATCTGTATCATCTAGAAGACATGCATTTTCCAGTCTTCCAGTTCAGCTGAGTCTCCACCGTTCCCTCGCAATATATAGTACTTACCTGCTGGGCATTGTAGGTTTTTGAGCCTGTTATTAGCTGTAACCTTACTCCAATTCCTTTTTCTTCATTTGATAAGAACACCAAGACCCACAGAGTTAGGGGCAGAGATGCTTTTATTTTAGGGGGCCTTCCATCACGGCACATTCCTTCCTCTATTATAAACAAATACCTGTATTATTTCTTCTAGTCTGCCAAGGTTTTCACCTCTGTACTGAGAGCGGGGCCATTTTCTCCCCATTCTGACAGCACCATTTTCTCCCTTGCACGGGTTTGGAATGGCATTGTTCTCCCCAAAACTGAGCTCCCAGTAAATGTTCCAGGCCCGAATGAAAGTTTTCCATCAGGGTCCTTCTGACCTTTCCCACATTCAACAGGTTCCACCAGGTTGTAGGAAAGCCCCTTTTCTCTGTTCTGTTCTCACAATGTATCACCTGAGCCTCAATTCAAGTCTATTACTTTTGAAAGAATCATGAATTGTTTCCCTTTGATCAAATCTCAGTTGAAGCAAATACTCTTATTCAAGCTTCAGCCTGGGACTTAACTGGCTTACTCTCTAGTATCACCTACCTGTTAAATATTCATTATGGCAACTAAGTCACTGGCGATTTTGCTGAAAGTTCTTTTTTGTTGTTGTTAATTAGACAGCTTTACTTTAGTTCCCTTTACTATCCAAAATCAGACGGTACCTGTATCCTATGTCATAAAGATGGGGCTCCCTTAACACGTGTGGCCATCAGCCCTGAGGGCTGTATATTCAAGGCAGCTTCAGAGAAAGACGGGAAGTTAGCCAGAGTTTCTGACCTCACAGCAGGCCTTCTATGCCTCCAGTGTATGGCCCAGAAGCAAATGATATTTGTGTTGCACAAATGAACGAATAATTGAATGTGAGTTAGTAAGCACATAACGAATGCATGAATGAATAAGCAGAAGAAAAGAGCAAAGTGGAATAGACTGTGATTAATCAGTTGAATTGTTTGAAGCATCAGTTCTGTACCCCTGCAGTTTAGAGAAGAAAGGGCTGGGCATTGCCTAGGGTAGCCCAAGAGTTTTATTGTAGTGAGAAAGCTTAGAATTCAGTTCATTATTTTCCTGGTACAATGATGTCACCTGTCATTTTCATGTGTAGTAAATTGAAGTCACCCGGACAAGGGAAGAATCCGGAAGAGTCCAGGTCTCTGACTCCCAGCCCAGTGCGCTCTCCACCGCCCCAGTGCCTCTCTGAGGCTTGAAAGGTGTCAGGGAGTTTTTAATCCAGAAGTGCAGCTGTTCCAGGAGCCACCCTGGAGCTCTCTTTTTGAAGTGTTCATCCTTTTTATGTCCTAATGCTGATGCCAATCTATGAGAGATAATGCACATTTTAAACAAAAATTTGGCCTGACACTATATTCTTAGAGAACTGTTCAGGAACACAAACTTCTTTAAAACACACATAAATGGCAGAACAATTATTATCTATCAAGCTGCTTTGGCAGCAAGAAAACGGTTTGCATTATGCCTGATGGTCGAAAGCCTGAAGTCATTCAAGGATCTGAAAGCTTGGCCTAAAAAAATTATGTTCTCCTTCGAGGAAAAAAGACTTGTTTAAACTGAAGGACAGACAGCAAGGAGCAGAGAAAACAGTTGGGACTTGGCAGCAGGTGTTTCTGGGATGGCAGGAGAGTGTTAAGCAGGGGAAGGCTTTTGACAGATGAGAAAGGAGTTGAAGTTATTGAGGTCACCTGGCCACAAGTTGCCATGGGCGAATCCTCGCCACCGCACGCCGACCCCAAAAAGGCCGCCGTGCCCTCCAGGGACTTTGATCCAGCCTGGGTAAGCTCCACAGTGTTGCTCCTTCATGAGGACTGACAGCTTGACAGACGGATGGTTCGCATATCGACAGCACAGGCACCCAGCTCCGCCGCCTCACTGATCATCGTCAGCACTTTTAGGAAGGATGCAAAAAATGTCTCTAGAGGAGACAAAGGAAAGAAAAAAAAAGAGGAACACCCTTTCCATAAAGAAAAAATACCCCATCATAGAATTTGCTTTGGCTCCAGCCCTTCCTTTTAATGCCATAAGATTTGGGCCCTCCTGTTAGAAGACCTGGACCTAGTGCTGTTTTATGGGTGCAGACCAGCAGGGGCTCCAATTAGTCATCTTACAGGTGGCTATGGCCTTAACGTTTCCCCGCCTTCTCCTACCTGCCTCAGAATCAGGGCCTTTGCCACGAACTTACAACTCGTGTCACTGAGCTGTGTTCTCCCAGCCCATGGCTCCTGTGAGCAAGATCCCAAGAAGCAGCATGTACCCGACTGGTTAGAACCAGTGGCTAGCCTGCAGAGGTGTTCAGACTTCTGTCATCTCTGGGCCACTCTGGAAGAAGAGTTGTCTTGGGCCACACATTAAATATATAGACACTAACAAAAACTGATGAGCAAAAAAAAAAAAAAAAAAAAAAGGCTTTAAACAGATTTACGATTTTATGTTGGGCCACATTCACAGCCAACCTGGGCCACGTGCAGCCCGTGGGCCACGGGTTGGACACCCCAGGAAAGGGCTGCAAACACAGAACAGGCACTCAAATATCTCTTGAGTGAGTGAATGAATTTTTTTAAAAAATGCATGAATGACTTATTCCTGTAACATTTGACTGTAAACCACTCCTTGAATCGTGGATTCACCATCTCACAATCTAACTCAAGCTAGAATGACACAGCACACCTCTGAACCTCCAGGTTGTCCGTACTTTGTATGACAATCGCTCTTCTGATTTACTGTAGTTCATTGTGTTTAGCTTAGTAATGTGCTCTTCAGGGAAGAATCTTCGCCTGCCCCACCTTTATCTCACTCATTCAACACATTTATCAAATACTAAATGTTCTAAGAGTTTTACAAAATAAAGAAATAAATTAGCCTTGTGCTGTTTTCACCAGCGTGGATGTTGGTAGGAAGTGGTGGTGGGCGAGGACGTGTGCCCAGGTCAAAGGGCATGGGAGTGGGTGGAAGAGGGTAGAAGTGGATGAGAAGTAGATTATCACTATAATCACTCGTGTGTATTGAACGCTGGTAATAGAAGTGTAACAGGCACAAGCATTATCTCAGTCCTTACAGGACCGACATGAAACAGGCATTATTGTTATGCCCACTTTACACATGAGAAGACCAACCCAGGGTCAGGACGGTTAAGTAACTAGTAGGGCAAAGAGCCAGGACCTTTGTGGTTCTAGAACCAATTTCACGAGCCCCCCACCCTGTCTCACACACACATGTGTTTTGGCTAAATTTATCTTGTCATGACAATGACTTCTGTATTACTTGAAAAAACGCAAATGTGTAACTATTTTATTGGATGAAGTGGATTTGATAAAGTGCAACCAAAAGAGTAAATTTATTCTTTCTTCCATAGTCCCTACAAAATCACTCTGGATTAGTCCTTGCTATCCCTGGGATAAAATGCCAGGAAAGTCTTAAAGTGTCCAAGCTCCTTTAATCACAAAAGCCATCTCAGTGTCATAATTGAGTCCAAAGACCCACAGCACACGGTAATCGTCAAAGCGCCAAACCTCATTCAACTTGCGGATTCCCCTTAAGCCCCAGTCTGATCTCCTCTAGGTTGGCAGCCGAGGTGAGGCAGTGCCTGTGCTGGGCTGGCTTCTCTGGGTCCTCGCTCTGCCCCTTCTCCCCTGCACCCTGCCCCCTGCCCAGGATGAGAGGGCATTAGAAGGAAATGACGTGATTATTCAGGGAAGCCACAGTTACAACCTGGAGAGGACACCCTCTGGGTGGCAGATGTGCGACTGCCGGCCTTTGGTTGTATTTGGCTTGGCGTCTTTTGTTTTTAAAAGCTCCCTGCAGGGACCTCTCATTGCATCACCCTTGATTCGAGCAAAGTCTCTCCTCCCCGGGGAACACCTAGGACTTCCCATCCAGAAACTCAGTCTTCGCCCAGCTCTCACTGTGAAGGGGTTTCCCCCTTCCAGCAGAATCCCTGTTAAGCATTTGTAGGCCAGCTCCCCTGTGGGGCCTACGACTGTGCCCAGGGCCGCATGGCCTTTGTGTGAGGAGAGAGGCCACTCTCAAGAGGGCTGGTACCTGGAGACTGGCTCCTGCCTTAGCTTTAGTCTCCCTCAGGCAGAGATGCCCGTTCTTAGGTTTCCTGGTCCTACAGTTTCCTGCCAGGCTCGATGAGGATCCTCCATAAAGCCTTTCTGATCAACCTTGAGATGAGAGGAAAGAGAAATTTCTCAGCACTCCCAAAACTTCCTGCCAGCCTCTCCGACCTAACTGCTCCCTGGGGGGGATGCAGGCGGTCCCTGCCAGAGACAAAGCAGGTTCCGGAGCCTCCTAGGCGTTGAGGTGTGCCAGCCAGGGAGCAGAGCAGCAGAGCAGCTAGGCCCTTATCCCGTCATTCCGCCCCGGTAATATCAGGCTGAGAACCGCCTCTGGGGCCTGTCTCGCAGAGACTCACTGTCTGCCCTTGGGTCTCCTCAAGGGCCATGCTTCTAACCACCAGCTAGGTGGGGTTACCCATTTGCAGTTCTAGAATCCAGAAGGTAAAGAGAAGTGAGAAAGTAGAAAATAATAGAAGCAGGACTTATGGGTAAACAGCCAATATGACTGGCAGAAAATATGTGATAGGAAAACAAAATTTGATAGTAGTGCAATATGACCTTAATAGCTGAGTTTTAGCCAATATTTATCGGCCAGCACATTGCTCTGGGCACTCTGCATGCATTGATTTTACCCCCTCAGCACTCCTAGGAGGTCCCTACAACTAGCTTTATGTTTCAGGTGACAACACCAAGGCACAGAGAAGCTGACTAACTTGCCCAAAGTCGCACAAGTAATCAGTGCAGAGCAGGCAGCCTGGCTCCAGAGCCTGGGCCTGGCAGTTCCTCCCTCCTCCGCCTCACATAAAATAGTGGGAATTCAGAGGCAGGCTGTGGATGGCCCCTTGTGCGGGAAGAAGTGTAGGACTAGGCTCCTCGGGGGTTGGCAAACTGTGGCCTATTTTTGTACAAGCCATAAACGTAGAACAAGTTGTTACATGTTTAAGGGGCTGTAAAAACAAATGCATACATACAATAATAATATACGGATGGGGCAAAAGTCACTTTACAGTTGTGAGTACACGAAACACAGAGTTTATTTTTGTGTGGTTATTTATTAATTATTGTATTAATTTCCACAAAAACAACTGCAAACCCACTTTGGCCCCACCCTGTATGATGGTGTCCGTATGGACAGGCGGCCTGCCAAGCCTGAAATATCTATATCTGTTCCTTTATGAAAGCTTGCTGACCCCTGGCCGAACGATAGTCTCACACGCATCACCTTGAGTTCCTGGGTTCTGCGAGAAGGGTCTCAGGAACCACTAAGGAGGCGGGAAAGAGTGCAGGCTGCCTACCATGCAGGAAGTACTCCAGGTTTCCCCTCAAAATCCTTCAAGCAGAACAGCTCTGCATTTTTGAAAATTTGGGTTCAGTGCTAATACATTGTTTCACAAGGATTCTACCACAGAAAGAAACTGAGAGTCAGTGGTGAGGGCTGCAGGTGACCATTGTAGGCCTCTAATGGTGGAAGAAGAAAGAAACAGAGGCTGATAATGGCATTCAGGACCAGCTATGCGAGGAGAAACTCAGAATGAGAAGGGAAAAATTCAGAAAACTGTTTTAATCATCCTCACATGAGACCCTGAGGGAGGGACAAGAGTGATGTTGATAGAAGGGGAAGGGGAGGGTGGGTGGGACTTCACATCGAGTGAACTGATTGGCCCTGATAAATTAAACTAACATGCAGGAAGAAGATGGACATCTCAAGGACAGCCAAGATTTCAAATGTGGGATGCTGGAGGTAAAGGATGCTATTGGTGGAAGTAGATACTAGAAAGAAGACCTGGCTTGGATGACAATATGTTGGCATGGACACCATATGTGTACTTGTTCACAGACCCTTAGAAACCAGGTGGTTCTCCCTTGGATTGCCCAACCTGAGGCTCACAGAACAGGAGAGATGAGGGCCACAGGAGGCAAATTGACGTTGCATTCAAAATTCAGCCAACAGGGGTCGGTAACGGATACACAGGGCGAAGGGGCTAGTGATCAGTTCCTCTAATTCTCCTTCAGAGGAGAAAGACCTGGGGTTTGGGCTTTTTAGTTTCCTTTCTTTCATCTCCTTGTTTCTTTTCTGTTTCAATATATATTTATCAACAGATAATAAGAGCAATGACAAGTAGATCAGCTATTTCATCTGCGAATCTGAAATTATGTTCCGTACGATTTTGTCTATGCCTCCCTTGCCACAAACAAGGAGGCTTAGAACTTCCTCTCGCCTTCGAAGGCCATAATCACCTGGAATAGGTCCCTGGTACTGGATTCGACTTCAGGGAAAGCGTATAAACCTTCAGCCAGAAGACGTTGCCCCTCCCCCACTCCTTCAGCCAGTGCCTGTGTCAGCAGGGCGCTCTTACGGGAGACTTTCTTACCTCTCATCCAACTGGTGGCAAGTCCTGAATCTCAATCAGAACTATTCTGTAGTACAAAGATTAGAGCCCTCCACAGAATGCCTAGAGGGAAAGGTAAAAGAAACAAGTCATCAAGAAAAGTTTTTTAAAACCCCTCTCTGCATATGCTTATTTGAAGAGCCTGTATTATGCACTTGGAATTTACTTTAATTATTAATATTGAAAGAAAACGTTTCCTTTAAGCAGAGAAACTTCAAAGGGTAAATAGTCATCAGGGTTCAGGTAGTGTTTTCTTAAAGTGCTACCTTAAAAGCAGTTGAAGCAGTGCAGCTGTTTGGAGGTTTGGTTGTGGTTGTTGTTTGTTTTGTTTTATTTTACTCAGTGTTTGCGATGTGCTTTATAAGAAAAAAAAATCAATAAAGGTTCTACTCATGTGGGGCAAAGACACACATGATGACTTGGCCCGAGGTTGTCGTGCCAGTCCTCACAGCAGGCTCTGCAATCTGCACTCACCAGAGATCGAGGAGCTGGCTTCCGAGGGGAGGGCGGCAGAAGGGATGTGTGTGGCGGCTTTCTAAATGACGACTATCTGAGACACACCAGAAGGACTGACCGGGGAAACTCAAATGCGAGAGGACACAAAAGAGCTGGGGAGAGGGCACAGAATTAAGCTGGGTATACACATATGACCTTGGATGTCCTACAAGTGGCTTGTGGTTCCTCAAAGCAGTCTTCAGCTTTGGAGTGATTTAAACCCACACTCAAAGACATACCAGCCCTCCTTCCCCAGAAGCAAGAGAATGAGTGGCCTGCTAGTTATTGGTTATTTTCCCTTCCTCATCAGCGGTGCTAGGTGGCTGGCCTTAGGTTTTCTAGTGTGCAGCCACAACTCTGACGTCAGAGAAGGGGTCTCAGGTAACACTGGGCTTTGAAAACAGTCATATGGGGTAATTATTTCCCTATCAAGCTCACATTTGGCCGCATGTCCTTGCACTCCTTACACAGCCATTTTAACGTAGAATTCCCTTCACCTTGCTACCTTTAGCTGAACAGATTTTTTTCCCCAACTGTAGTCTTATGACCTTGTCTCTGCCAGTGAGATTCTATCTGTACCTCCAAGAGTAACCTGTAGGAGAATGTAATGTTTATGCTCATATATCCCTACGGGTTGCCAACAGACCTGTCACTAGAAGTCACCTGCATGGTTTGGTTGGGAAAGACCAAACCATGTAAGTACGCACTTACATGCACACACACACACAGAGTACACACCCAACTTTGTGCTTTGCCATAGCAAGATTATTGGTGGATTATTTTGAAGGTGGCAGAAGAATGAAGATATATGAAACATGGACAACACTGAGGATTTGCTCACTAATTAATTCGTTCAACAAATATTTCTTAAGCTTGTAAACTCAAAATACTCACTCATACAGCCTTATTTCTCAGTGAGCTTGATCGTACATACAGAGTTCAGCAGAAGCAATTATCTAATGAAATCAAGCCTTATCGATTGAAAATCTAAGCTAGCCAAGCCTGGTAACCTCCTCCCTTTTCTTCAGTATTTTCACTCATTTTTACATAAATGCAGAATGCAGGGCCCATCTCTTCTTCCAATAGTGTTCAATCTAAGTTCAGGCTTCTCAGTCTCAATAATGCCCATTTAATTGGTGTCATGATTGCTTCTGTCATCGTCAGTCAATACTTATGGAGCAACCACTGGGTGTCTTCTTATACTGAACCAACACCCTTAAGCATTTTACAACCCAGAGGATATCCAGTCGTACTGTCTGGAAGCTGAAAGACATAGGTGTTGAAAAGATTTGCTAATTAGTGGTGGAGAGTTGTTGAGTAGCTCCAGAGCTAACCAAACCAGACAAGAAAAAAATAAGTATCCTCATGTATAATCAGCTATTTTGGATTTATGGAAAATATACTTTTTTTCCTCTAATAACAAGCCAGGAAATAGCTCTTTTCTGTTTCTCCCACAGGGATCTCTGCGTACAAATAATTCAAACACAACTAAATTTTCAAACTTGATGCTTTCCCAAGGGAATCAGCTTTTATTAGAAACAGTCACTTCAAAGGTTTAAATAAATGTGGGTTTTTTAAAAAAAAAAAAACACTGCAAGCAATTTATATTTTTGTGTGTACATTCACTAAATGATTCTGATCAGATCTGGGGAATTCATCCTGCCAGGAGGGGCTATGAGAATGTGAAACGTCAGAGCCCAGATATCAACCACGCAGTGACAGAAATTGTCTGGATGTTTAAACTCCCAGATAAACTTTGAATCCAATGGACTTCTGATCCAAACTCAAGAAACGATAATAGGAGCTTGTTTTTATGTGAAACCTGGTTCTCAGCAACCCAAGCTCTTTTAAAGACCCGCTAGTTTCTGACAAATGTCATTTACAACAATAATAACCTGACATTTTCTTTAGCAGCTTGCCAAAGTTTGCAAAACACTTTCTTACCCCAGATTTTACTTATGTCCCTGCTAGATAATTCTATGAGTTTGAGCTTACTATTTTTCTCATTTTGTGATCAGAAAACTAAAGATCAACTCAACAAGAATTACATGGCTAAAACACGGAAGACAAGATCTGGGAGCCAGATTTTATTTTAATATATTGGAATCTGTCCTAAATTGTTTTGGCCTGAAATTCTCAGATGGTTTTATATCAAACAGAATGGGGTGAGTAATGGTGATAGTAAAAGAAAACTGAATTATTCGGAACAACAGTATATGCATTGCAAATATTCTAGGTTAACAGTGTCCTTTTCACACCCCTGAATGCTAAACTGAACTATATAAATAAAAAGCAATAAAATTGCTAACCACACTTGTCTTCCTAATCATTAAAACCTTGCAATGTGAATAAACCAGTAAAGACCTGAGACTCGATAAATATCCAGGGCTGATAATTGTGGGTAGGCATCCAGGCCAGTGGGTAATAGCTCGTGCCCTCCTTGATAAATGAATACCTGCAATTAGATATTAAATGCTTTCTATAAGCCTGACTCTAAGCTAGGCGGTTTCTAATACTTTAGCTCATTATACCACAACTCTGTGATAAGCATCAGCCTAATTTTTTGTTCTTCCTCTTCTCCCTCTTCCTCCTCCTCTTCTTCATTTTGGTACATCTTAAAGAAGTTGCAAAATGTGGGACCATGATGTTCTGCAGCTCACACAAACTGTAACTATAGGGACACACCTTAGGGATGTGGAAGCCAACTATATTTAGATGGAGGGGAGTGGCAGTAGGTATTTCACATGGGGGGCAATTATAATCCATTGTATAGCTATTGTAAGAGAGATTTTTTTTAATCTGCTTATCTTCCATTTAGGCTTCATTTGCCTCTGACAAGACTTCTCTCTCTTTGCAGTTTTGCATAACACACAGCAGAATGCCAATGAAGCATGGATAGCTCTCAGTCCTAGAAATCCTTAGGAAATCATCAGTTCCCCACAGGGACTGGAGTCTTTGATTCCCTCCTGGGAGCTGCCTTTAGAAAGAATGATCTCAGAGGAATTTAGAAGAAGCATTAGCTCTGTCAGTAAGCCCAGAAGGAAGAAGTAGAGACAAATTCTAGTTTCACTTCCATTCAATTCAGCAAGTATCTATTAAGCCTAACACAGTCATCAGGATATAAAAGTGGAAGGAGGCATTCCTTGTCTTCAATCTTAGGGTGAGGATAACAAAAGCTGATACTCAGCCTGGGCAAGATACTCAACCTATTTGAGCCAGTTTCCTATGGAGTGGACATACATTGTCCCCAAACAAGCTTTCTGCTCCCACTTGGTGCACTGGACCAGCTCCTTACACCCCCCCCCCACCCTATTCTTGGAGCCTATGCCCATGGTGGCACATATCTGTGATTGTCTGGGATGTGCTCAGTAGGTCCACTGATATTTTCCAGCTGTTGTCGGCTGATGTTTTCCTTTACTTTCCTCACAACAGTGTGCTATCTCCCTTTGGTTGTCATGTACACTTGCTTAGCATCAGGCAAACACAGATAACCATAGCACAATAGTCCCTTAACACTCTGCTGCTTTTCCTGATGCCTCACTGGCTTCTCTCTCATCTTTTCTTGGAAAGGGCAGAAACATCTAGATTTGGTCTTTCCTTTGCAGTCCTTTTCACTCTGGTTTGTGTTGCAGCTACACATGAATCAAAAATAAAGCTAATGAAGAATGAGATTCAGTAGAACAAAGGGCCTGTCAGATTACAGCAGAGACTCAGAGAAGAGGCTTAAGGACTAATAAAGATTTTGAATAGTGAAAAAAGTTTACAACTAACTTTCTACCAATGTGTATGAGATCTGTGCACAAATAAAAAAAAAAATACTAGCTTATTTTCCTGAATCGGAAAATGCTAGTTAGATATACGTCAACTTCACAGGCACACACCACACACAATGCAAATTATATCAGCCAGCAGTGGTCTTTCCTCTAAACAAAATGAGGACCCATGCAGGGAGAGACTCACATGTATGAAGGTCTGTCCAGAAATAGTCCAGCCGTTGTTAATATAAGAAGAACATTTTGATGTAACCTATAAGCCAAGGAGAGTGGACTGCATTGAGCATGTGTGAACAATGACAACTTCACTGTACTAGTCAGTGGGGACAGTAGATGCCATTGAGTGAGCATGTGTACTGTGTGGCCATCACATTCAAAATGACTGAGCCAGTAGAGCAGCAAATCTGCATGAAATTTTGTGTTAAGCTTGAACATTCCTCTGTTGAAACTATTCTGATGATTCAGAGAACTGCAGCTATGGGCAACTGGTGATTGGCAGCTTCATTACAACAACATACCCACTCATGCATCATGTCTCATGCAGAGATTTTTAGTAAAACATCAAATCACCCATGTGATTCAGCCACCCTAAAGCCCATATTTGACACCCTGTAACTTCTGGCTTTTCCCAAAACTAAAATCACCTTTGAAAGGGAAGAGGTTTTAGACTTGATGAGATTCAGAAAAATATGACCAGGCAGCTGATGATGATTGGGAGAACTGTGTGAGGTCCCAAGGTGCCTACTTTGAAGGGGATTCACACATCATTGTCCTGTATACAATGTGTCTTGTATCCTGTATCTTCTTTAATAAATGTCTCTATTTTTCATATTACATGATTGGATACCTTTTGGAAAGACCTCTTATGCCACACATCAGATCCAGAGTAATTCTAAAACTTTTGTTCCCACTGCTTCACCCCCATCCTTCTTGAGACCTTGGGATATCCCATCTATTACAGACCGGAGCATGAAGTATGTTAGTTACATTCTCAACTTGAATCCTCTTATTAACACTTTTATTATTAATAATATGATCAAGGAAAAATGAAATATCAGATGGCAGATATTAAACAATTTTGGAATTGCTTCCATACCCTGGGACAAATCCTTTACTGAATATATCTTCCTTAAAACTTTCTATGACATTAAGGAAGAAATGATGTTATCCAATGTTGTGATTGTACAGGATCCCTGTTATACCAGAATTCATTGGCATCATCACCAAGACGGTACTTACACATGATATCTCTGAGAATTTCACATAGATTACACCGAAGTGGCCTTCTATGGCTTAGTATTTTATTTTTATGCATTTTATCAATAACTTTATTACTTTTCCCCTCTAAACTCCTTTGCCCCATCTGGACTTTAATGGAGGGAAACAGGGCTAAGATTACAATGCATCCAGATTTATATCCAAATACAATCTAGTTGCATTTGGAGCCCTAGAGAGTCAGTCAAGGCTATTACTGGCTGCCAGGATTTTTAGAAAATACATAAATCTCCCTTCATGCCATAAATACATTTCTGCATTCAGAGCTCAGAGAGAGACCTCATTATGCCACATCCTGAGAGAGGGAGAAGCACATCTCATTCCAAGTGACAGGTGACATGTTCTCTAGAAACATGTAAAAAGATTGCAAGCTAATCTAATTCCCTTCCCATTTTTAACCGTGGTTGAAATAATTGTAGCCATGCAAATGATGCTTGGTAGCCTGGGATGCAAAAATTTGGATCTGGGTATGTCCAAAGCCCAGGTTGATTTTATGACCATACCTCAGTTACACAGATCTTTGACAACATGCCCCTGTTTTGAAATGGCCTACCAATCCTTGGATGCAAGTTTGTTTAGAAGTACAGAAGAGCTAGGTCTATACAACTAAATTACTCAGCATGGGGTTTTCAGTCATTGGCTGCATATTGGAGCCACCTGGAGAGGTTCAAAAACTGAGCAGCTTGGGCTCCACCCCAGTGGACTGTGTCTTAATTTGTCTAAGGTGGACCCTGCACTGGTACTTGTTTCATGCTCTCCAAGTTATCCCAATAAGCACCATGCCTAAGAGCCAGTGGACTCATGCAGCAGTTCTCAAGTTTATTGTGCATCAGAATCATCTTGTTAAAACCCAGATTGCTGGCCTCTGTCTCCAGAGGGTTTGATCCTGTGTGAGGTGGGGTCTGAGAATTTGTGTTTCTTACAAACTTCTGAGTGACATCGTTGCACTGGTCTGGGGTCCCTCCTTTAAGAACCACTGATGAAGTGGATTGAGATTTTAAGGCAGACATGCCAGTGCACATTTGGGCTGAATTTTAAGTTATCTTGATACTCCTCTACCTTCCACTTTGAGTTATGTCAACCTGTTCCATTAGTGATGACTCTAATCAAATAATTAGTCATTTTCCTAAAAATGAACTTTCTGGAACATGTCTTCTCACTCTAAATATCAAAACAAAAACCCTATCTTCCAAATGTCCCTATTTGATTATAAATTAGAGAATGAGGATGACAAATCCTGTAATTTTGGGAACATACATAAGTAAAGTTCTTATAAAGACAAAAACGTTCAAATGTCAGTCTTTCTGCCTTGCCTAAATCAAAAGAGGTATCCCTGCAGAACTAGATAACTTTCTATGACAAAGTCAATGCCTTTTGACCCTTCTGAAGCCTCAGCATCAAGTTTTCAAGAGGTTGGAAGAAACCCATCTAAAACATGGAATCTTCTAAGTCAGTGTCTCTATTTCCTTACAGGGCATTTGTACCTCTCTCTACCTTCCTCATTCAGGGATCTGTGTGTTCACGTCATGACAGTCAGGGGACCTGTTTCATATCTTAGGGCATCTTAATGTCTTTCTAAAGTCCCTCTTGCACTCTTAATGTTGCCTAGCAGCAGGGTCTTCCAATAATAGACACCCTTTAGCTCAGAATCATAGTCCTGATCGATGCTGTAATGTTTTCAGTAACGGCAGTCCAGGGGCCATGACTCAAGGATATTTTGGAATAAAGTAGGCCTCTCTCTACCTGCACCTCCAGAAAGAAATTAAACAGGGAAGAGACAGGCCTGCATTTGCAAACCATGATGGGGTATTTGGGAGCTGATTCCCAGTTTAAAATGCTTTGATTATCTTTGAGTTTCTTGACCTACTTTGGATGGGAATCACAAAGGGAGGCGTGTTCTTTAATATTGAAGTTGTGTTTTTTTGGTGACAACTTGAGGTTCTCCCATTTCTATTCAGGAAAAATGGACTCAAAATAACTGGGTAGCCTCATTTGTGGTTGAATGACTCACAGCTGAAATCAGATTTACCATTAGCCACAGATCAATATCAGGGGCTGGTCAGACAACAGAGGGGAATCCTGGGTCATTGATTTTGTACTCCATGTCTATCTTCAGGGTAGGAGAAGGACACACTGCTTATGGCCAGTGCTGACCATGGACCCAGGCAAGAGAGCCTGCTTTTAGACTCCACACTTTCCATCAGCACTGCTTAAACATCTTTGCGCATTCCATTCACCTAGAACCTGGTCAAAAGCCAATCTGAATCGCCCAGGGGTTGTGGATGGTGCTGATCTATGGACCATTTTCTGAGGAGGTAGAGAGTTCTACCTCTTCCCATGGGGCAGGAAATCTGTGGGGCCACAGGACTGTGCATACCCTGAACCATTGCCCCTTTTGTAGCTTATTCTCTAGCTACTCCGGATCCCCGAATCCTCCACCCAAGTGGCTCTTACCTCACTTATTGCTCCTGAAAGTACCTCTTTCCTGACCTGTGCTGCTGAGGATGTATGCCACTAATGTGCACACACTAGGCCTTCAGGGTGCCAAGGGAGGCTGTTGGCAGTCGGTAGGGATGACACCTGAGTGTTTGGGCTGGGGGTCCATAGACTTGTGTATGAGGCTCTTTGTATTGTAGGTAAGAGCCAGAGGTGGGACAAGAAGGGCCACAGGCTAGGCACTGACTGGTTCTTTCTTTGCTGCCAGGTTGCAATATAGAATTCAGAAGAGTCCCACGATTTTCAAATCAAATCTGATCTTTTAGGTCATTATGAATTATGTTTGTTAAAGTAGGAGGATATACCAGAGTTGACCCAGTTTATTATTTAAATGGTTTGAGCTTTTAAATATATAGACATATGAGTATATTCTATAGTAAAATATTATAAGTGCTCAACAAAAACTTAAAAGAAATTGACACAAGGCGATGTATGAAAATGGGCTAAAAAGTAGCACAATCACTGTAGGAATTCAGAGAAGGGAGGCTCAAGCTGAATCCCAAATGGTATCAGAAACTCCCAGTTCCATAAGGCCTACTCCCAGCTCCAGCCCTAAGCATTCTTGGACATAATCTGTCTTTAAAACTAAGCATCCTTCTGCACTATCGAATCCTGACAAATTGTATTCACCATCCATCAGTTGGAACCAGCTGTCAATTTGTGACCACACACAGGAGGACACCAGCAGAGGCCCGAATTTGTGGAAACTAGGTGACAGGGCCATTGTAAGTGTTCTGGAAGAGGGTGGCAGGTTGACACTGCCATACTTTCCTATTTTTTGGATGATGACCTTCATTAGTTGTGGCTACTACCATTTGGGAGGAAGGAAGGAAGGAAGGAAGGAAGGAAGGAAGGAAGGAAGGAAGGAAGGAAGGAAGGAAGGAAGGAAGGGAGGGAGGGAGGGAGGGAGGGAAAAGAGGGAGAGAAGGAAGGAAGAGGGAGGGAAGGAGGAAGAATCTGTCCTATAGAGCAGAAACAGGATTAGCAAAAATGCCCTAAAGACACTTTTTCCAACTAAATTACATGCATTTATTTTTCACCATGGGGGGTCAGAATTGCAAAGCTAACAGGCTCCAGAGGGAGGCTGCCTGCTAATTCCACTCTTGGTAAAGGTCCTTTGAAAGGCCACTCATGCCCGAAGCACTGATGAGTTTGCGGGTTGCCAGGCTGGCGGTGTGCTGCATGCACTCCCACTGGAGCCCATTAGACAGCCGGTGGATAGATGGGCCTGCACAGCCACACATGCATGCGCACCACTCGAAAGTTTTAAAAAATTACTAAGCGATTACTCAGATTTTCCCACTCTAACTACAAGGCTAATGGCAGTCCATTTGCAATTGAGTACAGTAGATTAATGTGGCACAAAGAGGACTGAGCTGTTCAGCATCTGGCTCAAGGCTCCCATAGAAATGAAATTCAATTGGGATTCATAGAAAATGATGGGAAAGGGTTGTGTTTTGTGTCACATACCCTGGGTACCACACTCTCCTTTGTGGACGCAGGCCATACTAAAGTACAACCTGTGCACACCAAAAGCCACGGAGATGCTTTGGGAGAGAGACCAAAACTCCCATATTTATACATGACTACATACACATGCACATTATGTGCACACAGGTGTATGTATGTGCATGAACACAAACACCCACACATACACAGACACACCAGGGTGACCAGCTATCTCAGTTTGCCCAGGACTGTCCCTGTTTTTGCACTCAAAGTCATGGGAAACCTCTCAGACCTGGGCAAACTAGGACAGGTGGTCACTGCAACACACCTCTCTAACAAACCCTACTTACCTGAAAAGGCTGAGTATTGTTAGAGGTTCTTCCAAAGACGTGCCATGCCACTAATATTCTCCTCATGGGAAACATCACCCAGTCATCCAGGTGGGGTTGCTCTTGCAGCCCAAAGCACAAACTGTAGACACTGCCTGCATTTCTACCTCTTGTGGCATGAATTGTAGCCTCATAGCACTTGCCACAATTGTCATTAATGATCTACTGCACAAGCAATTGTTGAGTATCTGTCATTTGCTGCTGGAAGCTTCATGAGAAAGGTGTCATCACAAGTGTGTCACTATTTTGTGCCCAATGCCTGGAAGAGTATCTAGCCCACAATAGGCATTCTATCAATATTTGTTGTATTCAAGGAACAAATTAAGAAGCAAAATCTATGGGTGTCATGGTGTGGTGTTGGAAGTACTTAAACTGAGCCACCTCGGCAAAGCATGTCTTCACTCTGCAAAGAGGAAACCCAGAGGATATGCAGTCACTCTTCCACAGACACAATCCCAGTCTCTGATTACCATGAATAATACTATTACATCTAACAGCAATCATAATAGCTATAGTGAGAACTTTGACTTCTTTCTTTGGGTCAATAATTCATAAGGTAGAAGTTTCATCCTATCCCAGGGCAGAGCCACCATTCTCACAGCTGAAGGCATTTGGGGAAGGCTTATTAGTCTCCTTTGGGCCATCAGTCAATACATTGGACTGGCTGAATTGATTCCAAGGAGGTTTGGTCTATCACTACCCTGATATAAAATGTATGACGTGCTAGCCCAGGAGGCGAGCTCTTCCCTTAGTAGGCATTTGCCATGACCAGCATCCCCAAAACCCAGAAGGGTGCCCAGCACAAAGCAGGAGTTCAGGGAATGTCTGCTGGTGGAGAGTGGGTAGAGCATAAGAAAAGATAAAGATGAAAGGAAAAACATAAATGGTGATGACAGAAATGACATCTTGCTTTCTTTGTGTCTCCAGTCCCATCCCAGGAGATAGAACTTGGAAAGTGTGCAAGGAAGGATATTGGGAGATTTCTATTCTAAAGTCAATCATATCTTTCTGAAACTGGAGGGAAGAATCCAACGTGATGAATGCTCTGCTTCTTCAAGTAAATAAAGGAAAAAGGCTTGACCCCAGCAGTTCAGAAACTCAGCCTAGGTCTCCCAGGATTCTACACGTTTCACATGTGTTTTCTCATCCTTTCTACTAGAAACCTCAGCATCCAGTGGCAACCTGTCCACTCGATTTCTCTCCTTGTCTGTTTAATTTCCTCCGGCAAGACCAGCTGCAGCTCAATTTGGAGTTTGTAATTCAATAGATTCACAGATATGTCTTGAGTCAATTTTAATTCTATTTAAAGGCCAGTCGATAGAGTCATCTCAGGGGCTTTCTGAGATAAATTTCATATTCTATAGCCTAAACAAAGTGAAAGAGAAAAAAGTACTTCCCTTTAAAGATATAACAACTTAGATTTCTAAAGTGTTTCTTTTCTGTCCTACCTCTTCACTTAAATGGGATTTGGGCTAAAACTTGAAAGATTATTGAGAAAATCTGAAAGGCAAAGGAGGCATGCCAAGGAGGCAAGGGTGATATATACATTAACCCTTGTGTTTCCCCCTGAATTCATCTGATTCCCTCTGCCCAGGATGCCGTTCCTTGCCTTTCCACTTGTTCCCATCCCTCTTTGCTTCATAATCCAGCTCAATGCCATACTCATCCTGAAGCTTTCTCTTCCCCTCTTCCCTACCCTGCTCCCCTCCCGCACTGGAAGCAACCTTCCATGAGCATTGCCTCTCTTGTACACATTTCATCTCACATTTTTGCTATTAATATATTTGCTTTATTTTCCTAGCTCATCTGCAAGCTCCTTCAGGGCAGAGTTGATATATCTGATTTATTTCGGCCTCTTCCTGGATTAGTCAGGTTTGGGGGGTATTAGTTTGATGTTCTAATGATATATAACATACATGGCCAGAATGTCACTGGTTTATGACAAAAACTTGATTCTCCTCAGTTGTGAGTCTGATAATCAGCTGAGGAAACTCCTTCAGAGACTGAGTTATGATCTTCTCCACCAATCTCTCAACCTGGAATCAGGTTGAAGAAGCAGCAGCAGCAACCTGGGGCCAGCTTTGCCTTTGGTGAAGAGTAGGGGAGCAAGAGGTCCAGTGAAGCTGGGCAAATGCTTTGTTTTAAAGCTTTGATTGACTTGTTTTTAGAGAGAGGGGGAGGGAGGGAGAAGGAGAAGGAGAAACATAGATGTGAGAGTGAAACATCAATCAGTTGGCTCTCCTACATGCCCTGACTGGGAACTCAATCTGCAACCCAGGCATATGCCCTGACCAGGAATCGAACCAGCAACATCTTGCTTTGCAGGACAACACCCAACCAACTGAACTACACTGAGCAAGGCTGAACATGCATTTAAAGCCTGTCATGTCACATGCACTCCCATGCCACTGGTCAAAGCATGTCACATGTCCAAACCCAAAATCAGTAGGTAGGGGGTGTATACTCTGCACTGCAAATTCACGTGCATGTATAGTATAAGTCCTTCTCATTACTCCCCTCCCCCACCCACAGCCTGCCAACTTCTCACGAGGCTCGACTGAGTATCTACAAAGTCCAGTGCACATCACACCTACTCCCAAGAAGCTTAAGGATGCCACTCACTGCCTGCACTTGGTGCAGCACAATTCTGGAAGTTATTTGAGAGTTCAGCACATAAGTACGCACCTAGGGTCAAGAACATGACTTTTTGTGGGTAACAGTCTGGCTCTTGGTGACCTCCTAGCCCGCCATGTGTGCACAGATTGGTATGAGGGGTGGGAGAAGAAGGCAGACAGCTATCGCTATATGATGGGTCAACAGTTTCAGGGGAAAGTAATTTAATTCAAGACATTGGTCCTAGTGAGGGTATTGCCACTGGCTTTTATTACCAGAATTCTGAAGATGAAAACGAGATGTTTGCTACTTAAGATTTTCATTTGCTCCTGCTGCTTTTTCCCACCTGAAGTGCTAATCCTCTGCTGGCCGCGTCATCACCACCTCTGTGGCAAGCTTACTGCAATGTCCAAATACCCGATGGTGGGTTGAGGTGATGAATGACCAGCAGGTGTGTCTGAAACAGACAAACAACTACAACCCTGATTTCTCTGCGGCTACAAAAAAATAAAAATAAAAAGAGAGAAAGGAAACAGATTTCCTAGGGAATAGCCTGATGCATATACTTGACTTTGCCAAGTTCAACGTGTTCTCCCTACCCTAATTCATGGAGACTGTAGATAGAGTAAGTAGAATGGAAAGAAGATTCCCATACCTCTGTTCTTCCTCAACAGACACAAAAGAAGGGCCCAGGAAAGACCAGTCAGTTTGGGAAGGTCAACAGAGACTCAATGGTCAGGCAAAGTCTAGCAAGCAGAGAGGCTAGTTTGCAAAGGTTGTGTGCTTGTCACCAGACCACACTTTGGGAAGTATTACTATTAAAGCACTTACTCTGCTATTGGATTTCATTCTACTCAGTGCACAAGTAGGTTTTTAATTGCACAATGAAGTCCATTTGTTTGATCCATGATCCCAGACTTCTAAATTGCTCTTGCTCCCAAACACTCTGATCCACACTGCTTGCTGCTCTGTAATTAGTCAAGTCAATCCCAGCCCATGGTGCAAAGTAATGAGGTTCTATCCTACAAGAATGGGCCTCTGAGGTTTGGGTGAGACGTGGCCTGGTTCCCTCTCCCTTCCTCCACTCCCATGATACATGATCAATTTATTTAACTCAAATGGCATTTCAATAGCCATCTCTTCCTAGAGTCAGCATGTCTGCTGTAACTTACACTTGACAGAGGGAGTCAGTGGCAGCATGGGGTGGCTGTGGACAAACTGGGCGGAAACAGAAGTGTTTTCTTGCATGCTACCTTGGATAAACACGGTGACATTTTGAGCAAAGACAACACTGTCGGTGGTAGCCACCGTCCTTCTCAGCCAGGAACAACTATCTCAGGAGCGTGGTATGGCTCACACATTTCTGTAAGTGCCCCAGATGTAATGTTACTGGAATAATTGTTTATCAAAGCAGAGCCTAGCCCAAGTGAATTTTGAAGCAGTGTACAGCGCTGCCTTTTCAGCTGGTTTCTTTTTAACTGCACAGAAAGCCCAAGTGAACATTTATTTCCCTATTAAGCCTTGGAAATGGACTTAGACGTCACCAATAATGGCATCGCTTTCAAATATAAAGTCGAGAGAACATATTCTCCAGTGTCACCAGTATGGCATATTTGTCTTCTGCTTAATTTGGCCTCACTGTGTATTATTAGGAGTTAACACTGTAGTTTTGTTTAATAACTGGCTTCACCGCCCATGGCTGATTCCAAACTGATCACTCAGGCCTGCTGATGGAAGTCCTAATTCATCCTTGTTAGAGCAATTAGAGGGAAATTGGATAACCGTGCCACTTCTTGCAAAGGTCTACATGCAGCTATAGTCTATCCCCCAAGAGGTTAAGCAAACGCTCCCTTTGGCTGCAAGTGAAATAGATACTTTCCCTGTAAGTGAGATAGGACCAAATTAATTTAGACTTCAAGAAGTTTTTAAGTGGGAACTGGAGCTCAGCTTCGATTCTCCTCCTTGCTGTGTTCCCCTCTCTGCACACTGCCAGGTTAAATGTTCTCTGCCATTAGAAATCAATTACAGTTCTCTGCTGCAGTGCATATGCTGGTGTGGCGTGAGCTACCTCTCAGCACACTGATTTCAGTTGCCTTTTCTTCTTGCCCTTGACATTCCTGTAGTAATTTGAAAGTGGGAAGTTCTCAGGGCATTGTAGGTGCATCCTGTCTCAGACTGATAACATTTGCCTGATGGGAAGGTGGCTGTATGTGGCTTCCCTTCCAACTGAGGAGAAGGGGTTTATTCTGTAGATGCATTTTTGACTAGATTCAGAGTTCAGGGATGGGGGGACTAGAGATGGGAAGAGAGATGCAAAAGTTGCATTCGATGTGAAGAGAGATGTCTGCCATGGTATGGCAGAGTTGGTTTGGACCCAGAGAACAAAGTAGAACAAGAAGCAAGTGCCATCAAAGAATCACAGGTTTTCTAATCCCTATACCAACATTTCTGCTATTTTTTCTGTGAGGCTTGGTTCTGTTATCTGTTTCTTATCTGTTAAATGGGGTCTTTATGATCTCAACTGTTCTGCTGACTCTGTAACGGTTAGAAATGCTTTTTGCTACAAGTAACAGAACAACTGGGTTTCTTTGTGTTACATCATGAGAAATCTGGAGATAAGTGGCTGTTGACATGGGCTCAGCATCTCTGTGATTCTTAGGGGCTTTTTCTCATCTTACCACCTGACAGTCACCCAGATGGCTGCTGTCTTTCAGGTGTGACATTCTTGCTCCATACAAGAACAAGGGGAGCAGCCCAGAACCTCCTCTTCCTGAAGCTCTGTCTTCTTTAGGAAAAAGATGCTCTCCCCACAGACTTCTGCCTCAATCTGGTCATCCCAGAACCTGTACTTGTCCCCCCACTTCTGTGGGTACAAGAGAAGCTGGGAAGCCAAGTGTCCCATTTTCCACCCTCTGCAGAAAAGAAGGCAAAGCATAAGGGTGTTGTGATGGTGCTGCAATATCTGCCAGAGCCTTGAAGTTTGAAGTGCGCCGCCCCCTGCCCACCTCGCCGGCCTATCTCTCACCTGTCCCAGACACGCAGCGTATGGGAGTGGACAGGCAGTATTACTGCTCATCAAAATTCCCAGTTCTTCTCCCCTTCCGGCCACACTGAGGGACAGCATTTTTCTTCATGAGCACAGGTGCAGCCAGCTAACTTGCTCTGGCCAACGACACGCATGTAGAAATGACATGTGTGCACTCCAGATGAAAGTACTTAAGAGCCAGTGCACAATGCTTAGCTCCTTCTCATCTCCCTACCCCACATTTAGAGATGTTCCACGTGGCAGCAGTGCCATCAGCCCGGTCCAGAGGTGAGGACAGAATGGAGCAGAGCCCCCTGGTGGCACACAAGGGCCATGCAGCATGAGTGTGACCACAGTGATCATAATATAACTTAGAGCATCCGGACTAAACCAGAAGGGCAGAGAGGATGCAATTATTGTTGAAAACCCCATGACTATTGTTAGACTCCAGGCTAAAGTCCAACATCTCCAACTTTTCCCGAGTCTGGTCATTTCCATCAGTCCTCCCTTCACTTCCCCTCTACAGTCTTAAGACCCCCCACAAATGACCAAGCGTGACACTGGCCATGGAGACGTGATGGCTGCAAGTCTGCTGAGACACATGCCTTTTGGAGCTCTGCAGTTTGCGTGGCAAGGGGGGACCCCATGGAGTGCTTCCTTTCAGCACCCCTTTGTCAGGCTCCTCAAAGCAGGAGAGAGTGCAGATCTGACCCACGCTGCGGCACTCGAGTTCACCTTCGTGCTGCGGCAAATGCAGCAATAACGATGGCAGTGGTGTTGTAACAAGGTTCCGTGGGATCCACCATCACCATTATCATTACCATCACCCCCACCACCATACTTGCTGTTATTGTTGACTCTAATCACTTTAATATTTAGAAGGCACTAGCATTGGGTTGGGGGCCAGGAACATATAATGAACATACATCTTTAAAAAGCCGCTGGGATGAGCAAGTCACAGAAACCCCCGGAAAGTGGGTAATCCTCACCTAGAAATGCAAAGAAAGGTGGGTGGGGTGTGGAGAAGGGATGGAGTAGGCATGCAGGAAATGCATGCCTTGCTCTCTTACAGACTTGCCTCCGTGAACCAAGCGAGGCTCTTGTCTTTTTAGGATTCCACTTTCTCCAATTTACTGTTAAATATAAAGAACACATATACTCAAATCCTGTTTGTATGTTAATGAACCCAGAGAGACAAGCATTGGTCTTAGAAAAATCTATAGAACCGTCCATTTGCCAGAGCCGAGTCTGGGGGTGCAGCAGGTGACTTCACACACGCCACTTCTCTAGATCGAGGGTGTTCTGAGCAGCGACGTGGCCTTTCCTGCCCTGTAGAAGCTATTTCCTTCTTTGGAAGGAGACAATCGAACAGACGAACAGGAAGGGCCACATAGCATGAGGCTATTTATCTGCAAATACGAACAGTCCCGTGGTGTGTGCATATGCAGGGAGGAATTGGATGGGACAGAAGCAGCAGAGCTGGCCACAGCTGCTCATCAGCCCCGACCTCCTTATTTTTGGCTACAAACTCTCATGCCACGCAGATACTTTAACACTTCCGTCTTTCCCTGCATAGCTCGATAATGTCTGAACCTCCTTGGGGACTTGTCCTACACCTGAGCGAGGCCAATTCAGAGGCCTCCTGGGCATTCTAAGGAGCTGCAGACCCCTTCTGAATTCTTTGTCGCAGGGGCTGGCATGTCCATATGTACACAGGACATCGGGTGGCTAAGTCCCCTAATGACTTGCAAATATCATTTGGAGGTCAGTGTCTCTTTGAAAGGAAATAGCATTGATGACTCCTTCCTAGGTTGCTGCTCTTCCAGAATCTTTCCCTTTTCACCAGTTTTCCCATTCATGCCCTTTTTCTGATAAAGCTGCCACACTGCATGGAGTTGCCATGCTTCCTTGGTCTCCTTCAGTTTGTGACAAGTTCTGCCTGCCCTTGTTTTTCATGACCTTGGCAGTTTTAAAGAATACGGGTCAGGTATTTTTTAGAATGCCCATCAGTCTGGATTTCTGTGATGTTCTTCTCATGGTTAGACTGGAATTACGGGTTTGGGGGAGGGATATCACCAGAGGTGATGCGCCTTAACATTAGGTATGAAGACACACGTGGTGCCAGCCTGACCTGTCCTGTGAACCTTGGCCGTGTGGGTTAGGTGGCGTGACCAGCTTCTCCACTGTAAAGTAACAGCCATCCTGTTTCCACGCACTGTTCTGGGAGGCCCAGTCCGCACTCAAGGAGAGGGGAATTAAGCTCCACTTCCTTGAGAGGGTATTTACATATATCATTTGGAATTCTTTTGTGAGGAAGATCGGCCTCTTTGCCACCATTTATTTATGTTAGTATGGGCTTGTGTATATTTGTTTTACACTTTAGGTGATAATTCAATACTGTGTTATTTATTTTCTTGCTCAAAGTGTTCTCTCTCTCTCTCTCTCTCTCTCTCTCTCTCTCTCTCTCAGCCCTGGCTGGTGTGGCTCAGTGTATTGAGTGCCAAACTGTGAACTGAAGGGCCCCAGTTCGATTCCCAGTCAGGGCACATGCCTGGGCTGTGGGCCATGCCCCCAGTAGGGGGGCGCATGAGAGGCAACCACACACTGATGTTTCTCTCCCTCCCTTTCTCCTCCCTCCCCCTCTCTAAAAATAAATTAATACGATCTTTAAAAAAAAAAACATTTTAGCACATTCTTGCTTTCTGCCTATATTACATGCTCCAAGTTAATCTTGCATTTCCCCTGCTCCAGCTCTGGTTTCTAGAGGTTCCTTGGAATTTCTCCAAGGAGCTCTAGCTACTTTTATCAAGAAATGGTAGAATACATAGAAACCAAACCCATATTTGTATCTACCTGTCTTCATGCAGTCACGTGGCACATGATGATGTCTAGGTCAACGACTGAGTAGATGAAGATGGTTCCCTAAAATAATAATGGAGCTAAAAACATCCCCATCAACCAGGGCCATTGCAGCCGTCGCAATACCATAGGGCATCTCAGTACCCACGTTGGTGGCGATGCTGTGTAAACAAACCTACTGAGCTGCTGGTCCTGTAACAGTTCGGCACATGGAACGCATAACACTTGGAAACAGTAATAAAAGACTGCTGTTACTGGATTAGGTATTTACTACACTTTTCATTGATATGTTAGAATGTACTCTTTCCACTTAAAAAAGAAAAGGCTTGTCATCAAACAGCTTGTCGCATCCCCCCCACAGCATCCTCGTACAACTCACAGTCACTGCCTGTCTTGACTGTGGCGTTTTCCCTTGGGCCTGATTTAATCTTGTGCTGTTCCGTACAGGAACGTGCTGCACAGGTTTGTAGCCCAGAAGCAAGAGGCCGCGCCTCATGGCCTAGGCGTGCAGTAGGCTGTATCACCCAGGTTTGCGTAAATGCACTCCGCCATGTTCAGTCACAAAACAGCTGAACGACACATTTCCCAGAACGTGTCACTACTGTTGAGCAGTGCGTGTCTCTGTGTGTGTACACATACATAGAACATGTGTTAATACTGGTGTCTCTGGCATGAATCCAGTCCACAGGGTTCATGCTAGCCTTCTTTGCCCCTAAGTTACTAGAAACTTCTTTCTTTACTAGTTCTCTCCCACTATCTAAAACCCATTTACTTACTTGTTCCCTTCTTAACCTCATCTTAAGTCTTCCTAATCCTTCACTCTCAGCTGGGTTCCTGCACATAATCTCTTCCCACATCATCCACATCTCACTCACAATGTTTGGCCCAGAGTGATTGTTTGGCATGGCCTCCCCCTCCACGTGACTTACACCGATGGCCGCACCAGGCTGGGCGCTGCGCAGGGATCTGAGCAAATGAGAGAGAGAAGTAAGAAACGTAACTGAAGGGAGAGCCGCTTCGACGCCCGTCCTTCCTTCCATGCCGCCCTCCTTTGTACCAACACCCCATTACCCAGATGGCAGGCGCCCCTGACTGCTGCCCGCGCTCCATCACCCCGCCCTGAGTTATCACCCTCACGGCAGCTAGTGCTGCCTGCCCTTGCCCTGGTTGTCCCCTGTCTCCCCCGCGGGGCCGCAAGCTCCACCCCACCTGTCTGCTTTACCGCTGTACCCCAGAACAGTGTATGAGCGATCCAAAGCAGGTGCTTGAGAAAAAGTCAGAGTGATGAAGACACTGCCTTATTATGATTGGCTCTCTTACATCATACCAATACAGACATTAATCAGGTGTGTGACTGATACCGTTATTTTGAAGTGTTTTGCTGACCTTTTCATACAGGTGGGAAAAAACAATAAAGCTAAACAAAAACAAAAAAGAAAGAAAAATAAATGAAAGCCCTAAATAATGTTAGACTTCAGTAAGAAAATGATGTCAGACTTGAGTAAGAAAACAACTTTTAACTGATGTTGGTTTTCAAGGTCAAAATTTCAGTCATTTACAGCCTGGTTGGGATTTTCTGTATTTTTTTCTGTAATGCTCCACATACTTATTTGCATAGCATTGTCCGCACCCACTGCTGGCTTACACTCTTTCCCATTTCCTCGACAACATTCACCTCACCCCTCCACAAAACTAATGATGGAAAACTGTAGATCATCCCAAACACAAACTGACTGGAGATTTGTTGGCCAAGGCAGAGCTGGAAAAGGTTCACCAAGGGCGAGACTGTGGTCAGGTTTGCAGGATTCCTCCACTGACGGCTCCAGACCTTGGTCCCAGCCCCACCTCCCTCTTCCTTGGTTTCATCTCATTCATCTGTGAATGGCCTTACTTTGAGAACTGCAGCTCATTAGTTTGGATATTCTTAAATCAACATTAAGGAAAATTGGAAACACACCAGGATAATGCTTACTTTATCATTTTACAATCTTTCTTCTGTATCTGAAGGGAATTGATTCCAGGATCCCTGTGGGTACCCAAATCGGAGGATGCTCTGTCCCCTACCTCAGGCGGCAGAGTAGTTGCATATGACCTACATTTGCACACAGGTACAGCAGGGTAGGCCTGTGTACCACTGTGCTCAAGCCAATTCAGCGCACCACTCTGCACATGGCAAATTCAGGTTTTTCTTCTTGGAATTATCTGGGATTTTTGAAAAATATTTTTGATTCATGTTTGCTTGAATCTGTGGCTGTGAAAATACAGATATGGGAGGCTGACTGTCCTGGCAGAAACTGTCTGCTGCATTGGGGGTGTACAGCCCCGGTCACGTGCCAGAATCACCCGAGAATCTTGTTCCAAAATACAGACTCCTAGGAATCACCCCGGACCTACTGAGCCTCACAACAGACTTAAATCCGCTCCCAGATGGTGGTTATGCGGCAGCCCAGCTCTGGTCTGGGACAAGCACATCCAACAGTAGCACAGATAAGGTTGTAATGGTGCTGCTTCAACTACATACAGCTTGTTTTCAAGCTGTGTTACATTTACACAATGGAAAACTACTCAGCCGTAAAAAAGGCAGGAAATCTTACCTGTTGCAGCAGCATGGATGGACCTGGAGAGTATTATGCCAAGTGAAATAAGCCAGTCAGGGAAAGACAAATACCATATGATCTCACTCATATATGGAATCTGATGAACAAAATAAACTAACAAACAAAATAGCAACAGGGGCTGGATGACAGGATTAAACAAACAACAACAGTATGGTGGTTACAGAGGGGGGGTGGGGGGAGATAAAAGAGGGTAAAAGGGGGATAAATGGTGATGGACAGAGACTTGATTTGGGGTGGTGAACACACCGTACCACATAGATGATATGTTATAGACTTGTATAGCTGAAACCCCAATAAATTCAATAAAAAAGTAAAAAGAAATGGAATTCTATTTATTCAAACCTCCAATCAATTAATTTTTAAATATTGTTGTTAAACAAAAGAAGTCAAACTCACTTTTTACCATGACCTACAGGAGGAAATATATTTGGCATTGCATTTCATACATACATGCACACATACATGCATACATACATGGGCATGTATGTCTATAAACCAAGAGAAAATTCACAAAATAATATTATAAAATAAAATGCAATTAATATTAAACCTCATGTTGATATGACCAAATTTCAAAGATCAAACAAAATATAGAAATTGTCACAACTAAACAACATAAAAATATTCTAGGAAAAACCCATAAACATTAGTTTTGTGACCTGCTGATGACATGCAACCTGCGGTTTAAAACTCACAGAACTAGTCAGCGCCCCGGTGGGCGTGTTTGCTGTTTCAGGTATTGCAAGTCAAAGAAAACAAAGTTGCTTTTTTTTTTTTTTTCATCCAGAATTTAGAAGATGGGCTCCAATTACTAGGTGCTCATGGATTCAAAAAACTACTCACGCACTTTCGATAAGAGAAGCATAGCAGTCTCCACGTTTGCTCGAAGGACCACTCACGTCCGGACTCTGAACCTCGCTCCCCAGTGCCGCACGTCCGGTGTTCCCTGCTGCTGTTCCCTGCGCTTCTCTCCTGGTCTGGGCTCCAGGTTCTCACATGCGATTTCCTCAGTGAATATCAGAGTCGCCTGACTTGGCCTGTGCGTTTCAGACGTCTGCTGTAATATCAATGTAATGTAACATAAATCACAACATCGGTGTTCTCTCCCGACGCTCAGGGCTCTCCCTCCTGTCCCACGTGCGAGTCATCTCAGTGAGACAGGTGGTAAAATCTCTTCCGACGTCACGTACCGGCCCGTGAACTCTGTTCATTCCTGCCGTTTCCACGACGCAACCCAACGACAAACTCTCCACACCGACTGCCTGGGACACGTGTTTCCTTGTCACTGCCCGCCTCCACAGTCCCGCATGCTCCAGTGTGCCAGCTGGCTGAGCTCCTCTGCTCATCCCCCTTTCCGCTTCTATCTGCCCTTCTGTTGCCAAGGTCACGGGTGAAGAACAGGAGTTCCACCTGGCTAAACAGCCACACCAAAACTGCCGATAATGGGGATCACGTGTTAAATTCATTTCAACCCTCCTCCAGCACCGTGGGACACCCAAGCTTGCAAAAATACTATATACAGAAAACTGTCATTATTTTAGACTACCGGAAGTAGGGAAAGAATGATGTGTTCTTTGAAATCTAAACAAATCCGTAGAATAAAGAAGTTCAGCTTAATTTCTTTGAAATACAATTAATAATGAAAACCAGGTTTAAAAATTGTTGTTTAATATGGGTCAACAGGGGACCTGCTTTAACGTAAGTGCTGCACACCTGGTATTTCACATTTGATCCTAAACCAATCTCAAAGGGCAGTAAGTAATAACAGAATGGCTAACTTTTCTCAGATGTTTATGAGGGATCGCTGCATCTGAGCCCATCGACAATGCACGGTAATTATGCCTGTTTTCAGACGAGGTGACTGAGAGGCAGACAAGTAACCTGCCCAGAGGTACACACCTAATAAATCCCGCAACACAAACTCTAATTTCGGGATCCTTGCCTTTAACCTCACTTCCCAAAACCTTAAGTCTGTTATTAACTTCCTTTGAAACGCCTATAAGCTTAATTCCAAACACTAATCCAAACTATTAAAAATTTGGAAGCAAAGTGGCCAGATCAGAGTTGGTGATGTGTTACCATCACTGCCTTGGGATAATGGAAATAAATAAATGATTTGCAAGAAAAGGCTCCATCATGTTCCGCCTTGAAATAATTCCCGTGCGAACCTTTATTTTCAACTCATAAATATTACCGGATGAATTCTGTGGGGCCGCCACTTGCTCCCACCTCACTTCGACTCAGAGGAGAGTCATTTGGAAAGTTCCAGCCAAAGCAGAGGTGCCCTTTTGAGTTACAGGCCTGAGAAAAATTAACGTGTCTTGGTTTGCTTGTTTTGTTTTGCTGTTAAAAAGTCAAGACCTTTTTTCCCAAGCTCCCCATAAGTCACAAATAGCTTTTCTTTCAAAGTTCAACCTTGTCAGGCCGTTAATCCTCCAAGAGGAAAAGTGCATATGATAGGTTTAGAAAGGTATAGCTTTCAAATCAGGAAGTTATTAACTTTTACATTTCTGTTTGGCACTTTCTCGATGGTTCTGGAAGCCTCTTGGGGACTAAACATCTGAGAAGCTCCTGCAAACCTTTTCCTCTGGGACTGTTTGCTCTTGGCCCTCCCCTTTCTCTGTTAGGAGAAAAGGTATCCTGGGATGAGAAGGGCAGGATGGGAAAACAGACAAACTTCAGAAAGGATGCTTGGAGCTACCAGCCCCCTGGGAAGGAGGCAGCCGGGCCTGGGTCTCAGGATCTGAGCACCAGCGCACAGGAGAATGCCCTTGATGTGGGCTGAAGACCTTGCTTTAGGCCTCAAGTACCCTTAAACATATTACCCTTCAGATTCCTTGTCCATTAGTTAACAGGGATATTACTAAACCAGATTTTCTAAGGTAGCTTTGGAAAGAGTGTGAAAAACAGTAGGGCTTTGATGTCAAAAGATCTGGTTTTGAAGCCCAGCTCCAGTTTATACAAGTCACAGTTCCTAAGCTGCGGTTTCCTCACCTATAAAATGGGGAAAATTATCTCCGCTTCGGGGTTTTATGAAATAATGATAGCTGGTATTTATTGAGTGCTTACTATGTGACCAGCACTGTGTTTTATGTGAGTTTCTTACATACTCCCCCCTGCATTCCCAGGGGACACACACTCTTGTTACCCTCATTTTTTGAGACAGGGAAGCTGAGGTTTACAGAGTTTAGATAACCACCCAAGGCCCCAGAGCTCCTTCCCCAGCCAGTCCAGCACAGGGCCCACCCACGTAGCCCTGGAATACACTGCCTTCTGATGGAAGAGGTGAGAGAGCGTTTTGTAAATTCGACAGGGCTCCATGAAAGCAGTTTTTAGTATTGTCTTTATCAGTATGTGGCATCCTGGGTATAATCCCAGGCTCTCCAAGTGACCTCAAAATAAACCCAGCAGAGAAGGAGGACCATGATCCCTGGCAGGCGAGTTTGTGAAATGCAGCAGGCTCTCAGACTTCAGTGTAATTCAGAATCCCCCGGAGACATCCCTGAAACCCAGAGGCCCAGGCCCCAAGCCCACAGTTTCTCCTTCAGTAGGTCTGGGGTGGGCCGGAGATCTGCATTTCTCCAGAGTCCTCAGGTGGAGCTGCTGTTGTTTGCCAGGACCACGCATGGAGCACCACTGGCATGTGGTTAAAGGTGTGGTCTAAGCCCTCGATGGGCATCACCCTGTGAAATGAAAGGCCACCAGTTCAGTTGCCAGTCGGGGCACTGAACCGGGTCTCCAGCTGGGGGTGTATGAGAGGAAACAGATTAGTGTTTTTCTCACACATCAATGTTTCTCTTCCTCTCTTCCCCTCTCTCTAAAAATAAATAAAATCCTTTATATATATATATATATATATATATATATATGGTCTTAGAACCAGAATTGCCCCTTGCTGACTGAAGTTAGCTGTGTCTCAGTCGACCTTGCAGACAATCTGTGAAGGTGAAAGCAGTATAACACATGCAAAGGCCTTAGACTCAGGCCTGGCACACAGGAAGCACATGGTGGCTGTGCATGTGTGGACACCCTGTCCTCTGCAGACCCGGCTCTGGGTCCTTTCAGAAGCTCTACCATCAAACCCTGCGAGAGTAAATAGACCATCATAATCGCATGTCTTCTAAAATCTGTAATTTTATTTTTCATTGAAAAGGGGATGAAGTAATACTAACATGTTGTATCAGTCGGGATCTCAACAGGGAACAGATGGTACCCTCAAAATAGGCAAGTTCCAGGAGGGTTTATTTACAAAGGGGCTGCTTCTACTGTGTGGAAGTTGGGCAACCACATGGGATGGCACAGTAACCTGGGGCATAACAGCGGTGAAGCTGATATTATCCCAGGCCAGAAGGAAGGAGGATGGAGAAGCTGTCGTTGCAACCCAGGGAGAAAGAATTCTTTAGAGTCATCTGCCTTGAAAGCAGGAGTCTTTGATTAAGGCACACAACCAGCTATAGGCTCTCAGGCAGGAAGCGAGCTCAGGGAATTACTGCTCTGACCTCCCTCCCTCCCTCCCTCCATTGCCACGAAATACAAAGCTAGACTTTATTGGATCCAACAGAGACCAAACCCAACTGCGGACCAGAGGGCCTGGAAGCTGGTAATTAATCCAGCAGGTGTGTGTTGACAGGTATTATATCATTCAGTCCTTACACTAGCCCTGTATTATTGCCATTTTACAGATGAGTCAACAGTCGAAGTGATGTAAGTAACTTGCACAATGCCACACTGTCCGGAAGCGGCTGGGTCTTCAAACCCAGGCAGGCTTATTCCAGAGCCTGTCTGCTCAACAACCACAGTGGAGGCAGCCTCGGGAGAGAAATAAAAGAAACGGAGATGCTTATTCTGAGATAGTATAAAAATAAATACTGTAAATGGTGGGTATTATATAGTTGTGGGATCTAGGGCCTCAGTGACCTCATCTGTCTTGTTAAGTTTAAAAATAAAAATAAAAGGACGCAACCTTCTCCGTGCACCAGGGTTGCAAGTTGGTAAAAAATGCATACGGTAATTCATAATGTTGGCTATAATAGGACATTAGGATGACGGATGATTTTCTTTTTATTTTCTCCATTTTCTCAAGTTCTGTAATATGGCCAGATTGAACTTACATCTTTTTAGCATAAAAGCAATCAAATAAAAATTTTAAAAATAAAGTAAAATGAAAGCTGAGCCAATCTCCAAGTTCTCTTGAATGTTTTATGAGCCTACAATCTTGATGTCAATCTCTCTCTCTCCCCTTTTAATATTAAAGCAATCCTACAAATAGGAGCAAAGCTCTACAGGGTACATGTCAAGCCTGGAGGGCTCACACTTGAAGAAGACTGGGGTGGGGGGAGTGAGAGATTCTGGGGAAAATTACAATAAAGTGCTCCAGAGTGGAAAGAGTTGTGTTTACCCTGATCCATCTTTGGGGACATTTCCATGATACACTGAGAGGCAGTGGAGATTCAGAAGAGGGCTGGGCGACACCAAGGGAGAGTGGTCCACTCAGACCGTCTGCTTCTGAGTCATCCCCGTGGGAAGCTCCCGCTGTGGCCTTAGTTCTTAACGTGAGAGTTGGAGCGGCCCATGCTGGGCGTTTTGCTTGGTCCATGGGCATTGATGGAGACAGCCTAGAGGGAAAACGCCAAGAGGTCAGGGCATGCTGTCTCAGCAATGCCTCCAAATAGGCTGCGGAACTCCTACAGACTTCGATCACCGTCCACAGGTGTGCACCTGCAGGTAGGTCATGGGGAGCCAACCCCGGTGCCTCTCCCCTGAAACAGCAAATTGCTCAAACAAGACTGCAAATTGCTCAAACAAATGCACAGGTGTCTGCGTTTCTGATCGTGATTTCAAGTTTTATGATCACAAATATGGGAGGCTAACACAAGACCATCAGTTCTTAATGCACCATCATGACATCTTCTTTATGTTCTCACTTCTCCGCCACCCACGTCTAAAATGGATTACTTCTATTCTTAGCAGAGGGATGATCTAATCTGGCAAACTAGACCAATTTTTACATTTTGAGGGCACTAGTTCAAGGATCACTCATCGCCTGTTTGCTTTGTAGCTCTTCTCCAACCATGTTCATGTATGTATAGAAAATTCACTCTCAATGGGCACGGGAAGCTCCTTCTTCTTCTTCTTAAAACTACAGAATTTCCAATGTAGGGATCTGTATTTGGGGCAGACAGAGGTAAATAGAGAAGCTAATAAATCTTAAATTTTCATGTCTCTCACTTGCAAGAAACCATTCCGAGGCACTATAATTAACCTTTCGTTTATAATTTTGCATTCTTTTTCAAAGAGAGTTACCCAAACTGTGTAGATTTCAGACATCACAAAACTTAGATATGCTTTGTGTATCAGTGTGAGGATTTCACACTCTTCAGAGGTCTAACATTCAGCTCTGTTTAAATAACAAAAGCCCAGGGAGCTTTGATCCACCCTCTCCACTGCCTCACCACTAGTCAATGTGAGTGACTCAGTGCTTGAACAGTCTCCAGCTAACGGGTGCCCACGGTGACAGCCTTTGCTTCAGGAGTCAGGTGGAAATAGGTTCATGCTGAGCAATAGTGACAGGAAACAATGAGGACAGAGCCCTGATGTCCAGCGTTCTCCTAGCTCAGCACAGGGACTAAGTCCAGCATGGTCAAGAAAGTGGGCTTCAGGTGTCAGATGGCATTACTGCCTCCTGAGCCTGGGACTCTGAGACTTGCTGGTCACACACTGTGAGCTTCAGTTTGCTCAGTTATGGAATGAGTGGCAATGCCTGTCTCTGGAGGTTTTTAAGAAGACAAAATGGGATAATATGTGTAAAATACCCAGTGTGGCATCTGGCACAGCTGCTCTGTGAACAGTAGCTACTACCCTTACCACTAAATCAGAAAATAATAATAATAAATCAACTTCATGAAATGTAATGTACAATGTAATTTATTTAGCATCTCATATCAGTCCTTTGCCCCAATCCTTCTCATGTCTTTTATCAGCACATCATTATTACTGTAATTCTATAACAATCTTATAAATGAAAAAATATACCGTACAATTAGGAACAGAAATTAAAAGTATCTTGCCCAAGTTAATGCATCAAACAAATTACAAAGCCAGAATTGTAAATTATATTCCTGGGGAGCCCAAAGAGTTTATGGAGTCAATAAAATTAATTTCAACTTTTATTGAACACTATATATGGCCACTTTGATTGATACTATGAAGGAGTCAAAGATAAAGAGGTATTCCCTACTTTCAAAGAGTTTATTATGTAGTGTACCAGAGCAGATTTCTAAAAGTGAATTATTTCCATGGAATACTAGTTAGTAGGTGTTACATGAAAAAGGTGTTTTATGGATCAGTAAATTTTAGATCGAAAATGTTGTCTGACCGATACAAAGACAAGAAAATCCCAGGTCACATGATTAACACAGATCAGGGAAAGAATGAAGCCAAAAGTGTGAGATGGCAGATTTGGTGCCATTCAATGAGCTAGTAAAATGTTTGTAGAGAATACAAGGGCAACAAAGTCAGACACATTGGGTGGAACGCAAAACCACAGCAAAGAGCCATTAGAGGTCATTGAGCAAGGGCTGTTCTGCCCTCCAAAAAGAAATTCAAATCCTAACAAAAAGTGAAGACCCGATGGGAGTGGGGCAAGTTAGGAGGAGGGGAGCAGGCAAAGGTCAGCTCATTCATCTCAGCAAGGAGTACTATGTTCTGAACTAGGAAGGCCATGACAGAAAGTTGAGGCTGGAACCACTTAGGATAAAATGTAGGTGTTTTGACAGCTTCTGTATGTTTCGTTATATTATGTGACCTCTTGTTAGAGTCATCAGTGGCCATGCTGTGTATACTGAGTTTACAAGATCGAACCCAGCCTATGTTCTCAGCACGGTGTGAGCTAGAGAACATGGGCAAGGTGCTAAAGGACAGGAATATTAATTCTCACAACAAAAGATTTCCAGGACAGGAACCAGTGACACTGAGTGTGACCAGATGGTGACAGACTCTTGTGATCACCCAGAAGATGATTACTCGGTAAAACTGACCAGGAGTTAGAGCCAAAATCCACTATGCATTTCTCTTCCTTGACACTTATGACTGTCAGGATCTGAGAGGGTCCCCAAACTCCACTCCCTTAGAATCCAAGGTTTCCCAAACCAGAAACCATATTTAATTAAAAGTGCTTCCTGCATAGTACACAAACAGGCCATTCAAGCAATTAGAGTCCCGAGCCTCTGCTCCCTTACAGACTAATTGGCCACCATACAGTGTGTGGCGTTGGGAGTCTAATTGCTCACAGGGCGGCAAGCTCTCCAGGCCTCCTGACCTGGGTCCCAGGAACGGAGACTGCCCCGAAATCGCGGCCTCCCATGAGCGCGCATGCGCAGACAGGCCCAGCACTTCATTTATCACAAGGAGCCCTTGCTGCCCCATCCTGCCCGAAGCAGATGTTTGCCTCCTTAATTGTTTGAAATTGAGAGTTTCAAGCCAAAAAGTAAAAACCCTTCCTCCAGGCAATGACGGCCAATGAAATCGCAGGCTTCAAGAGAAAGACGAAGACTACATCCTCCCCTCTCCCTCTCCGTGTGAGTGACTCGCTCTCCCCTGGGTTTATTTGGCCGCTGGTAGACTGGAGCTTCCTTCCATGGTGCGCCCCTTTGTCAGTCCCCCATTGTAGCCAAAGCAGAGAGGCTGGACACCGGTCCTCAGGGAACTTGTGTTTTCCGCTCATTCATTTATTCAAAATAAACGCCGACAGCCTGGTCTTTCAATGTCCCTGTGCAAAGCAGTGTGTTCGACGCAGTGAGAGATAAATGCAGGCATGCCAGAGTTAGATGACTTCTAAATGAGAAAAATCAGGGAAGTGGTATTTGAGCTGCGCTTGAAGACTCCGAAGGATTTTAAAAAGCAAAGATGATAAAGAGAGCCTTTCCTGGGAGAGAAATAGTATAAATAAGAAAATATTAGGTGAATAATGAAAAGTCGTGTTTGGGTCCAACACAGTAAGCCAGGATGAAGGCAGCAGATGAGAAATTTTGTGTGGTTTATGCCTCAGTTGTGTGAATGAATGAATAGATAGATTTGGATTATTTGCATAACTGATACAACAGCAATAACCCTTATTATAGTTTATGGAAAATGTGCATGATCTAAAAGAGCTTCAAGGAATTGACTTGGTTGCAGAACAATGTGGAAAATCAAATTAGAATTTAGAACACACACACGCAAACAGATTCTAATTGTCCTATAAAAAGAAAGAATGGATTTATCAGCCATTGTTCCTAATTAGAAAAGTCCATGCCCCCGTCTGGCTATCCAAGTGGCAGACACAATAATTTTTACACATACACACTTGGCAAAAATGAACTACAGTTTATTTTAAATTTCCAAGTTTGTTTTGGAAGTATATACACCCCTTTGGTTATAATGAGATATAATCTGAATGATAAATATCAGTTGAATAATGTATACAGGACTTCAGTTTAACCACTGTTTTAACAAAAAAAAATTATTTGGCTATTGTTAAATCTTAATACATGTTTTAAATAATAAATTGGCCTGGAGTAACAGCTGGCTATTAACTCTCATACTTGTTATTATCTACTAATGTAGTGCTTTAGAGCTAACATGGTTTTTATCATTGTTTATTTTCACAGTTACCGCTTAGATCTAATACTGCATTTTGATTCCTCTGGAGTCTTGGAGCTCTTTTCTAGCATTAACAATGACTCGTTATTTTTCTACACCCCTGATGACCTCCACTCCAATGCAGATGACCATGGGGCTTGTTCAAGTACCTGCCTCCTCAAACGAAGACTCGGCTTCCAGAATTCTGCCAGACTCTTGTCTTTCTGGGTCATGACTTTGACTCATTTTTCATTTCAATGATGCTTCAGAATTTGCTGCCACCCATGATTCCTGGGGATGAGAGGTACCTGTTGCATGAGACTCACTGTAACACTGAATTCCCTTCTGTTCTCTGTCATAATGAGGGGATTGAAGAGTACATTTCTTGAGAAAGGACCTGAGGCCTCACAGCAGAGGAAGGACCCCCCACGGAACGTCACTCTAGATCAGATGGTGCTAGATCCCCACCCCTATTTGGACCATCTTTTCCACTTGAACCCTTGGAACAGGTCTCGGTTCCTTTAAGGGCCTCCACTGAGAATTCAGTAATTGTCTCCGTGGAAAGCATGAGTTCCCCCTAGTGCAGCATGATAAATCATGAGTAATAATAGCTCTTTCTGAAATAATCCTTAGGCAGAGGCAAAATCCAACTGAGAAGGTTGTTCAGAGTCAAAATGTGGGACCTGGATCTATCTTTTATTTAGCTCTATAAATACACTGAGTGTTTCTTTTGTCACTGCTCTTGACATAATGTATTATTATTACTATTCAGCTATTATTCCCTTCATGCCTATATTTTTGTCTCTTTATTTCCTGCCAGGCCTTCATTCAATGGGCCAACTGTCCACTTTTAACCCTTGGTCTTCTGCTGACCAGATTATAGTTCTCAGTTTCTCCACTTTTACGCCCAAGAGTCAGTACTATACTTTAGGGAGATTTCTAGAAACAATGTGCAGGTGTGAGTGCTACAGACCCAGGTTTCTAAGTTGTCCTGATTTCACTCCATAGTGGTGGGAATTACTAAGGATGGGATTTTTTTTCCAGGGATAATTCCTATAACATTTATGATGTCATTTTCACAGTATAGGAACAAATTGAATTTTTTATGCCTATACACAGGGGCCCTCAGAATAACTTTCAACACTATTCCTACTGTAACTCGTGGGATGGTTCATTTCATGTCACTTGACTAGGATAAGGGATACCCACCCAGCTAGCTTTTGCCCATTATTTCTGGATGTGTCTATGAGGTGTTCTTGGAAGAGATTCACTTTTGAATCAGTAGCCTGAGTAAAGAAGATACATTCTCACCAATGTGGGTGGGCCTCATCCAATGTGATGAGAGTCTCAACAGAACAAAAAGGGAGAGGAAGGGCGAGTTTTCTCTCTCTTCTCTTGGCTGGGTTGACCATCTTCTCCTGCCCTCAGACACAGCCCCTTCTGGGTCTCAGGCCTTCGGGTTTTGGGGCTTGATATCAGTGGCTCCTCAGTTGCCTCAGACTGAATCACACAACAAGCTCTCCTGTTCTCCAGCTTGCAGAAGGCAGATCACAGGACTTCTCAGCCTCCATCTTCCTGTGAGCCAATTCCTGCCATCTCCATGAATATATCCTGTCGGTTCTGTTACTCTGACAATTCCTGACTAATACACTCATCATCTTGGGTCAGCTGGGGCTGGTTAGGGGGCGTTGTCATTGGCAGAGATATGGTAGTGCTACCAGAAGAGCGTGCAGAGTGACTCACATCCACAGTTCTTAGTGGGTACCACACGCTCCCTGGAAGATCACACACCCACCAGAAGACTCCATGTCTGTTACACTTCTGCACACCAGGTTTTCCATGTTTTCTTGAGTGGTGAGCTACCCATAACTCAATGAGTCAAGTCCCCTCATTGGGCACTTTAAGCATGAAACCTTAGCTCTAAGACCCTGGTTATTACTTCACCCATGATTTATGCTTTGCTTCTTTTTGACGAATGGGACAAACCAAAATTATGATTCTATTTTAAAATATCATAAGGCAGATTGTTTCATTTTCTCTCTTTAGAGTGTAATTATTCCTAATTCCACAATTACTTTGTAAAGTGACAGCGTGATGATTAAGAATGCTCGTTTTTAGCAAATTTTTTCTTATCACCAAAATCGGTAGAAATGTAACTTCCTCCAAAAATTATGATGTTGTTGAGTAGTTTTTATTAGACAATTTTGGGACTTGAAAATTCTTTGTGACTAGTTCTCCTTTACTCCACCATGTATATAATTATAATTAATTGCTTCTCTGCACATTTCCTTTTTCTCTGGAAGGAAAGAAATAGTTTGGGGGAAAATAAGAATAGTAGGAAAAGCAGGGAAGGACCCTTCTTTCTGTTAATTGTGTGGGGCTGACAGCCTGTCTGGTGTACAGTCAGCATTTCAATCAGCTTATCCTTTCAAGCCATGGCTCTGAACAGCTGGAATGTGCTATGTGAATGCGACACAGGCTAGGATGAAAGGCCATGGCGTTGCATGGCTTCATACCCAGCAATCATTTCTCTCTCTCTCCCTGTCTCTCTCTCTCAGACACACATGTACACACACAGAGAGACTAGCAATTAAACTATCCAGAGTCTGTACTCTATGAGCATGTGAATGAGCAAACCTAAACTCTTGAACTTCTCTGAATCCCAAGTCATATCTGAACCCCAAGTCAGGAAAAAACTAGGAACACAAACAGCCTGATCACTCAGGTGCGTGTCTCCCTGTGGCCCTGTTATTGTCACGCACGCTAATGGTCTGGAAAACCAAGCTGCGAGTCTCCAGAGCCTCATCCCATGTGAGCCTGGGAAGGAGGATGAGAGAGAAGGTTCAGAGGCCCGAAGAGCTCATGACCGTCAGAGAAATAGACTTGCCTGGTCCTTAGCTTTCCTGCATGACCACAGCTGCATCAGCCTCTTTTGGGAGGGCAGTTATTGCAGGTTAGGGAAAAAAAAAACCAAAGCCTTGTTTATCCAATTACAGCGGAAGGATTATAGAAAAACACACAGCCCAGTGTTTGATGGAATTGGAGAAATTAAAAATTTCTTATACTTGGGTATTTTAATTACCTGAGGTTTAGTAAAGTCTGCACCTTGCTTACATTATTCCTGAACCCTGCTTTCTGACTTGGAACAATGGAATCTGAGGCGGAAAGCTAGATGAAGGGCAGGGAGCGTCTCCTAGACTATTTCCAGGAGGAAGTGCCAGAGCAAGCTTGTGAAACTTCTATCTTAGCAAGCCCAAGAGGTGAGGATAAGAATAGCTCATTGCTGTCTGTGTGTATGTATGTGTGTGTGTCTTAAATGTACTAAGTGCTTCTTAAACATTAGCTCATACAGCCTCATGGCCCCAGTGAGGCAGGTGAAGAGCTCAATGCCTAGTTCACATGCATCGAACGTCAAAAATGAAAATGAACCGTGTACAAAACCTCAGAGAGAGTCATCAGTGCTTAGTGAGTTGTTTCCCCTGATCCATTAAGAGCTGACTGACAAATACAGATTAAATCCCCACTGCATGAGTCATGTTGTTGTGAGTAAAAAGGGCATTCTGGGAAAATGGGAGATGTAGCCCTTCTTCTCAAGGATCTAACACTTTTAGGTCAGGAAATAAACCAAGATGTGTACGTAAAGCAGCTAGAGGAGAAAAGTGGGCAATGTGGCCCCTTGTGAGGGAGCTGGGGTATGGGGAATGGACTGCAATGGCTACTCAATCCCGTGCTTCGGCCTCAAGCCCGGCCTTGGTGGCAGACCGCTGTGCTTCTTTATTAGTGCTACAAACAAACCCTTTGGAAAATGTGGGTTCCTGTGCAGAACTGCCATGATAACTTCAACTAGTGTAAAGACCCCAGTGGTTTGGTTTTTTGAGACTCGGGAACTGCTCTCAAGACAAGCTCCCTTGGCGTCCTCCAGCCCAAATGCCACAAGGACAAACGCATGTCCTGGAAACTGCTGGTTGCCCCTCCGAGGTGCAGTTGGAGCCCCTAGATGTGCTGGGTGGGCCGCTGATGGCCTCCAGTTGGGAGGGCATACATCTTCCCGTGAACTCGGATGTTGCGGTTCTTCCATTAACAGGCCCCCGGGTCTAACCGAGGGGCAGAGGTGGCGCGCAATTCCAGGCCGCCCTGGCCTCCCTCCTCAGGGTTGTGGAGGGGAGCCAGAAGGGCCCCGCTGAATGGGGAGAGGCGTTCCCCCCTGTCTCTCTGTCAAAAATAAAATAATAATAATAATGTTTAAGATGAAAAGCTTATTATGGCTTGAGGGCGAAAATAACATTTTTAATCTCAAGTCTATGTGACTTTATCTGAAACATCGAGACATCCTCCCATAGAAAATGATGAACTTGCACATCCGGAAGTGCAAAGACTGTTTAATCAAAGCCTTTAAGAAGATCAAACCTAATCGCGAGATGTTAAAAAATATATACAAAAGCAGATAAAAGGAAGTTTTGGTTGCATGACCAGAATCTGAAAATCAGAAAAGAGCCTTTTAGTTTCTTCCACAAGAGGAAAAAAAATTTTTTTTCTTGCTCAGCAATCCAATTTACTCACTACAGTGGGTATGACATTGGACTTAAAGAGCATGGCCAGTCAGCCAGCCTGCAGATCAGGGGTGTTCTCACCAGGCTCTTGTCCACCACATGGTTTGCTATCGATTGTCCCTGTTTTACTTTGGTTCATTTGAGATATGATTTTGAAAAGCTAAAGAGATCGTAGACATTCCAGAAGATATGAATGAACAGGTACCATTAAAAGAATAAACAAGGTCTAGAAGGACGTGGCCCCTGCTGGCCCCACAGAGGCCCTATGGTTCAGAGCCTCACTCTAAAGACCTGGCCACACCCTGCCTTACAGAGGGCCCCACATGGACAGCGGGACGTGAAGGCACAAGGAAACCCTGCAGGAAAATGGGTGGAACCAACCCCATGAGGACAAGACCCAGGATTTGGGGTAGACCAAGACTGAATGCAGAGACAGGAGCATGTTACTGTTACTGACATGTCAGCATGACAGAAAGCCATCAGTACACACTGCAGTCCCGGGGGACAATGAACAATGGGGAGATGCTAGTACCGAGAGTTACCATCAACTCTTCACCATGTGCCATGCGTGAGCCACGCCCTTTCAAACGTTATGTCTAGTTCTCTCAACAACCCCTCAAAATGAAGATCCTTTAACCTCATGTTGCCTCAAAAGATCAAGCCCCTTGACCTAAGTCATAGCTAGAAAACGCAAGACCTAAAATCCACCTCAGATCTGCGTAATTACAATGCTCTTTCACTTCCTGAATAATACCCAACCCTTTTCCAATTGAAAGACCCCTTTTTCTATTAAAAAAAATCTAGAAATGTTACAGAAAGTGGTTTTCCCTTTCCTGCATGCAGTCTGTAGACAATGCCTGGTGCTCACTTGTCTTCATCAGCCCCCAGCAATCTCCTCACAGCTCCAGAAGTGGTCATCTCTCATCCCAGGAACCTTAGTATCCAAACCAGCCCTAGAAAAGCCGCCCTGATGGATGGGCAAGTCTTCAACATTCCCACTGCATGGAACCTCCCACGGAGAAGGGAAAGGCTGGCCGAGCCACTGGACTATGAGACGTAGCAGCTGCCTCTACTCCTCCTGGCAACCCCTCGAGCTTCTTCACCTTTTGTAATAGCTTCTTCCTCCAGCATGTTTACCAAATGACTGTTTTTCTGCTGTTCACTCTTTGGGCAACCTTGATTAAGGCAGCCACTACAGATTAATCAGATCTCACCTATACAAAAAGCATGGGGTGATTTCCCAGGGACCACACAATCTGCTAGAAATGGCTCTGTGTAGAGTTTTCTGGAAGGCAAACACATAAAACACACACACAGAATAAATGAGATATCAGTGCCCCTAAGGAATATATATACAAACACACATACACACATACAAGTATAGGGCAAATATTGATAGTATTATAAATAATATTGATAATCATTATAGCATAAAAATGTGCAGATGAACTAAGAGAATAGGACAACATAGAAGAATGGTAGCAATATGAAGTTTTTTAGAGAAGTTTTACTTATGGAATAAAATGAGTTATGGGCAGATTTTGAGTGGAGGAGAGAGAAAATAAAATGAACACCCCCACAGTGAGAAGTAATCAGTGAATCAGGCAGAATGTAGGACATGAGTTTTGATATGTTTACAGTTTAGCTGTGGCCAAATAAATAATCCACATTAATAGAAGAGATACTAAAACAAACAATATAAGGCATCCAATTAGATGTCGCTGCTAAGTTTTGTCAACCCAGGTCTTTTCTTTCCCACCCTCTCCCTGGGAAAGGCCTACTTTCCCAGAAAGTAGAAAGAAAGAAAGAAAGAATAGGCCAGAAAAGACCCCAGGACAAAGGTTTCTGCCCATCCTTGGCTCCCTGTCAGCTACTTCTGAGCCCAGGTTTGGAGGACCACACAGCAGACACAGACAGGGCATACGGTTCTGACCCAACAGTGCTTTGCGAGTTGTACACATGCCAACTGCTCCTTGAAAAAAGACAAAAGACAAATGTAAGAGACAGCATAATTTCTGCATGTGCCTCGATCACTCTCTTGCTCAAACCTGTCACCTCTGAAGAAGGGAGTGAAAACAGGTTGCAAGACAGTTTTTAAAGGGAAAGAAGGATGCTGGTCCAACTTTACATTCTGTGAACAGCAGGCATGTCCCTGCTGCCTGGGCTGCAGGGAGGATATGGACCTCTGCCCCTTTGGGGGAGCGAGTCTCACTCTTGTGAGAACCACTCAGTTTTATGTTCAGCAAATACATCTAAGAGCTCAGAGGCTGTGAAACTTTCACCAGCCAGCCTCCCACTAATTTGAGGAAGTTGCCTTTCATCTCCTCATGTCACATATACAGAATCAGAGGCACAGAGAGATAATGGATGCAGACCCTATAGGAAGCCCTCTGGACCCTGGTGACCACACAGGAGCTCTGGGTACCAGTGTGTATTTGAAGAGTTGTTTTCTTCAAATATACTTGCTGGACCAGGCTCACAGAGAGAGGCTGGCTGCCCAGGTTTGCTGAATACCTCTCTCCATTGAACCCTTCCATGTATATGACTTCACTCAGTCCTTACAACAAGCCTTCAGGGCAGACAATATTATTACCATCCTTCCCTAATCAAGGAGGAAACTTCCTGGCCCAAAATCAAACAGCCAGCAGGGATTTGATTCAAGGTCAGATCAGTCTGATCCACAGGCTGCTGCAAGGACAAGAGCACCGGTCCTGGAACCCAGATAACACAGTCTTTGGAACACAGTCCGGAAAGGGGCAGTCCAGCGGTGCACTGAGCAGAGACTGAGGCATGTGTAAGCAGGGCTGGCTCCTGAGTGGAAGGCATGGTTCGGAGCATGGAGTCTGTCTCCAGCTGCATCCAGGAACCCTGGTCGGTCACACTGGTGCCCACCTGGTCTAAGACCCAGTGCTTTTTGCCTTCAGCAAAATTGTGAAGCAGCCAAGTTTGGACTTGGTGTCCCTCTTCATCCATCTCACTATCCTCTCTCTCCCTACGGCTCTCCCTCCCTGCCATTCTTTTAAAGCTACATGCCCAGGAAAATTTTCATGCACGTTCTTTTCATCCATGTTGTGTTTTGTTGCAGGTGCATGGCCTTTGTTTATGCTCTTCTCCTAACCCTGGATCTTTTTCATCCTTCTCACAATTACTCCTTTTCTTTTCTATAATATTCCCTTAATTCTTGTTTTAATTTCCATTTATGTTTTCTCTCTTGAGAGAGCAAAGAGAACAAAAGAATGAGAATGGGAGAGATCCTTTGCATCTCCATGAATGATTCATTATTTGATTTTTTCATTACATTACATTGTTTGAATGAGCTTCATGAAACCTGTGGTCACCAGACACCTCATTTGTATCAAACGCTCTTTTGATATGTTGGCACTGTCCAAATAAGCATTTCAGAAACTCTTCATTCCCCCCTTCCTCTATTTCACAAGTATGATGGTTGGGTGACTAGCACTAAAAAGAGAGGAGAAGAAAGGAAAAAGAGGAAAGATTTGCAGAAAGGTCAAACATGTAGAGAAAGCCCTGTCCGTTCTCTGGGCCACTCAGGCCTTTGTATTTCTCTGGGAGTGGGGGGAACGGGCGGGGCAGAAATTCAGAGAATGTCACCCACCTGTGCCTATTGCTTATTTTGAGCTTAAGGCACTTGAGAAACAGCAGGGGCAAGAAGGGCTCTCTGCCCTCCATCTCTCTCCCTAGAAGCAGGACATGAAATTTCCCATGAGGGAGGTCCTTTTCTAGACCAGGGAGAGAACATTCTTATCACTAGAGACTGGGAGTTGATGCTGAAATGGATCTGTACAAACAGAACTGCTAAAATAACCTTGATCTTCCAGTTTCCCCCATACATGAGGGGGGGACACCTCAAAAAGCAATTATCTTCTGGAGGGCAGACCCCTTGTAGTACAGGCTTCCCCTGCTAGGTGGATGTTCTAGGAGCCCATCTGCATCACTGTACCAGCTGAGGTTGTTGTGAGAGGCTGTGTTCAGCTTCTGTGAATTCTTTTTTGAAGTCCCTTTCAATGCCTTTGCCCATTTCATGATGGGTGATTGATGAGTCCACCTGCCCACGCTGTGCTGAGTGTTCAGCAGTTTTGGACCCAAACCAATATGACCCCCATACCCCAACCTCCCTATTCACTCAATCTCACCCTGAGTGACTTTTTTTGTTGTTTCCCCAGGTGAAAAAAGTCATCAAAGGGAAACGTTTTGCTGATGTGGAAGAGGTGAAACAAAAAACAGCAGAAGCACTAATAGGCATCCAAATCCACGAGTTCAAAAACTGTTCTGAGCAGTAGGAAAAAACATCTCTATAGGTGTATTGCTTCAAGTGGGGAATACTTTGAAGGTAATTGAAGTTTAAACATGTAAGAATGAATACACTATTTTTTATAAGTAAATTCCAGTTTTGGGGGTCCCTCCTCATATTTCCTAGTCGCTGTCCCACAATTCACCACCCCTAGAAGCTTAAACCCTTTTCCCTTTGTCTTGTCACTTTTCTGCAAATTTATTTTCCTTTGTTAAAAAGGTATATAAGCTCTCAGTACTAATCACTCTTCCGGGTCTTCATTTTCCCTACTAAGGTTTCCGTGTGCACATAAAAATAATAAAACAGGATACAGTTCTTCTGTTAATCTGTCCTTTGTCAGTTTAATCCATAGGCACCAGCCACAGCAATAAGAAGGTAGATTAAAATTCTTTTTCCCTCCTTACAGCAACAATTCGGTATTTTGCACACACACACCCCCCCCCCTCAATTCTGGCAATGTCAGAGAAGGAAAGGCACAAAATCGTGGAGACCGCCCATTCACTTTGCAGGTGCAGAATCTAAGACACAGAGAAGCAAGGTGGATTGGTTAAGATCCTACAACCAGGTCAGGTTTGAACCCGGACTGGAATCCAAGCACTCTGATTCCCCCTCTTTAGTGTTCTTTGCACGACCCATCTAGAAATGAAGTTCTGAGTCTTTTCTGACTTTCCCTTTAGTAATCGTTTTTTGACTCCATTATCCACCAACTTGCCTGAAGTCTTCTTGCAGCTATTTCTGTTTTCGGTGTCACGCTCCCAAGAAGAGCCCGAAGCCACTGGGACAGAGGGAGATGGGAATGTGAAGGGTTTTATTTTTGTGCTCTCTCGGATTCATGACCCCTTTCCTTCTTGTAGCTTTGGAGAAAGATGGATGGGAGAAAGGGTTTGTTTTGGAAGGGGCCTCATTGCAAGCTGTCTGAATTTTCCAGGACGTGAGTTATCGTTCCTCCGGCAGAGAGAAGCTAGCAGTAGACAGAGATATCCAGGTAATCTGGCCTGGCTGCGCTCCTGGACACCTGTCCTGTTCTTACATGATAGCCAGCAGTGAGCTGAGAGGCAGAGCAGCTGGTCATGGATGTCTCAGGCAAGGGCCCAACGTGTATCAAAATCTCCACTCACCCCTGGCAGATAGTCAAGGGGCTAAAATGCCCCATCATCCCCTAACTATTATGAAAATAGCCCTTGGAAATCAGCTGGCTCCTTCTCCAGTAGAAGATCAAGGGAGAGTCAAAAACAGCCCAGATTCTCAGGCAACCAGAGCAGGTGGATGCTGCCGGGGGAGGCGTCCTTGGTTTTGGTCAGCTGTTTGGAACTAAGAGATTTTTCCATTGTTTCTTGAAAATCAAAAGTCTGAAACAATCTTCTTCTGAATGATCTCAGCCCCCTCCTGTTCACTCCCCAGCCACATGGCCTTTCATCTTACCTGGGACTCAGCATAAAAGGGCTCCAACCAGGTAGAGACAGAGACAGGAGGAAGAAGAAAGTGCTGGGTTCTTTCCATGTAAATATGAAGATACTATCTGCTTGGGGGATTTACATAATTAAAGCAGCCTATTGATGCAAAAAATTGGGTTGATGGGGAAGAAAACTGACTAAGGGACTGGGGAGAGCTGCAGTGACCAACCAGAAATGAATCTGTGCCACAAACAGATTCCCTTTCTCCTTAAGGGAATTATCATTTCAACTTTGCTCTGTCTTCTCTGTGATCATTTAGAGGAAGGAAGGCTCCCAATCTGCATTTAAATGGAACGATTTCAGGATGCACGGAAGAGAGTGTAAGCTTTCCCCACCCCTCCCCTGCAGGAGAAGGCCTCAGATGCATTAAAACTGACAGCTGCTCCCTTCAAATGCAGCAACACTCACCCGGCTTCCAGTGGCCCTGACACCGCAGGCATCTGCGATTGGGTTTCAGGAGATGGAGAAGGTCCTTTGCTCAAAGGAAAGGATCAAATGTTTTCTGGAATTCCACCTCTTAATTTAATTGAGGTTTTTCCCACGTTGCTTTGATCTGTTTTTAAACGACAGATGTCCCAGAAGAGGTAAAGCTCTAACTGTTGTCAGTCGTTTATATCCAGGGATGACTGGGAGCTTTGAGAAGAGTTTTTTTGTAACAGGTGTTTGGAAGGCAGGCACCGTGCTCGTCCCTGGGATGCCCACAGCGAACGCGCAGGTACTGCCTGAGGAGTCCTCGGTGGGGCTTGCTGCGTAGGGTAAAGAAAGAAGGGACAACATGGAGAAAGAGAATCTGAGCTGTATGGAAGGGAGCAAAGAAAAAGCAAGCTGGGAGCACCAAAGGCGCGCATTTATGACGCATTAATGATTCTCCATTGTTCATAGGGGCAGTCCCTGCCTCTAGTAATTGGCTTCCTCTTTGGCTTCTGGAGATAGAAGGCACTTGTCTTTCTCCTGCTGTCCCTAAGAGAAGAGCAAGGAAGGAGGGAAAGGCATGGTTCCCATATTCTAAGGTTTTATTTTCTGTGTCTTCTCCACCCCACCCCCAGGCTTCTTCGTTGACCAAAGGAGGGTCCCATCCTCCTGTTGAAATGTCCCTTTGGGTTTCTTTGGTCAGCTCATGAAGAAGGATCAAGGATGGTGCTTTTTCATGAAGATTATTTCTTTTTCTGATGGGCTCCTGGGTGGATCACAAGACAGATGCCTCAGTCCAGTGCTGACTGGTACTCTCCTGCTACCCTAGGTCTTGGGAATTAGTTTAGGAGTTGGCACTCCACACCCTGGTATTGCTGGGGGCCAGGAACTCCCATAGGAAGCTGGGGCAGGTAGGAGACACGGCTGTGGGGAGAGGCCCTGGAGGAGCCCTGGCAAGCATCGGGACCTTGGCTTTCGGCAGAGAGGAACCAGAGCTCCCGGGAGGGGAAAAGAGGGGGAGGGGAAAGGGAGAGGATGGTCCATCTCTAACAGCCCATAAAATTCAGTGCAACACCAGGACCTTCTCAACAGGACAGGCTTCCCATTCTACCACATTTGCCCCCATAGAAAAGATCCTCATTCCATCCTTCTGAGAAACGAATCCTGAGCTCTGATTTTGCTGCACAGGACTTAGAAACTTAAACATGTTGCAAAGTCATCCATGGGTAAAGGAGCCAGTGTCAGAGGCTGGTGATGTGTTGGTGACAGGAGCCCATTTGGAATGTCCCAGAAAGTTTGCCATCTTTGCTACTCACTGTCTGGTGGGCCATTGCAAAAACTGGGTATTTGCTAGATTGATTTGCAAGTTTCCAGGGCAGGAGTTGACAATCCCATGGATCAGCAGCTGGGCTAAAGCACTTCTCACAACCAGATGGCACCCAGGTTCAAGCTGGTAGGATTCTTGGGATGGTTGTTTTTATTCTACAGCTGAGGTATGTAAGATCACATGCAGCCACAGGATCTGCCCAAGGCCCCTCAGGGGAAAGAGAGGGTGCTAGAGCCCTGGTCTCCTCCCCTAATGCAGGGTTGTACTAAGCCCTTGTCCTCTCTGATTAGAACTTAGATCACTAAGAGTACAGGACAGGGACTCCACGCCTGCTGAGAAGCCATACTGGGTTTCAGGGCAGAAGGAAGCCAACGGAGGTCCCCTCTCTAGGACTCTCTGCTTCCTGCTCAGCCTCATCGGCTGTGGCCAGTCAAGATTCTGGTGGGAGTCTTGTCGTGGGCATGGGGAGAGACTCTTATTGAGGAGACATAGCAGAGCTCCTGGAGGAACCTTTCTTAGGGACAAAGACATTCTCCTCTGACAAGTAATCTCTATGTGGAGACAGGTACTCGAAACTCATGGCCACCAAGCCACCTGTGTTCAGTTATCTATACATTCATTTGTTGTTACATATTTTGTGAAGATTTTATTTATTTATTCTTAGAGAGAGAGGGAGGAAGGAAAAAAGAGGGAGAGAACCACTGAAGTAGAGAGAAACATCGATTGGTCACCTCGCACATGGGCCCTTACCAGGGGCCTGACTGAAACCCAGACATGAGCCCTGACCAGGAATGAATCCAGCAACATTTTACTTTATGGGACATGCCCAACCCACTGAGCTACATCAGTCAGGGCATGTTTGTTGGTGATGCTGAGCACAGCTGGGCTGACCAGGCAGGCCCAATGCGGCCACAGAGAAACACCAGGCCATACCCCACCCACCAGTTTACCTACCCAGTCAGGCCGTGGTGGGTGTATATGTGTAAAAGGAGCTTCCTGCTGCTCTAGGTTTTGTGAATGAGGACCCACAGCCATGCTGGATATTGAGTTTGGAGAGGATGCATTGCCTAGAGTCAGTTCCTCAGTGGACAAGGTTGTGGAAACGGGCAGCGACAGGGAAGGGATGGCTGTCATGGAGATAACCTTTGCAACCTGATGAGTTACAGGCCTGGGAGTCTGGTGCCTGATTCAGCAGAAGCCCTTTGTTTTATTGCACCTGGTGAAATTCAATCATTCCCAAGGAGGGCCTTTGCCTGGGAAGGGGAGATTCAGGCTCTTGTTAGGCTGGCATTAAATTGCTGATTCCAACAGATGGAAACTAATGAGCACCGCTGCTCTGCAATTTGCAGGGGGCACCTGCAGAGGTGAGGGAGCGTCCCCACTGAGGGGGCTTGGACAGGATGAGGGTTGGATGTGCATCTGGAGGCGGCCATGCTTTAAAGCAACTCAGTCTGACTTCAAAGGACAAGTTTCTTCCTAGGTCTTATTTTCTTTCTGGTCAGCACCGAAGGGTGACAAAGTGTGAAGATGTGAGCCTGGGTTTCTCAAGAATTCTAACCCTAGGGGTGTCTTGCAGGCTTTTGCACAAATGGCCAATCAGTTTCCTTGGCCCTGTACAGTGGTGTCCCCTTTCTGAGTTTTCAGCAAGCTTGAAAACACCTCCACCAGCCTTCCCTGACCTCACTGCAAGGGTGAATCCAGTCTTCGTGTGTTTGGACTCTGGAAGGATGGGGAGGGCGGCCCTCGCTCTGGGGCAGTGTCTGTTTTTCATCTTCAACTACCTCCATCTCACATACAGGCGCAACTTTGGCCAATACCTCATCAGGCAGCCCATTAGCTTGGCTTAGTAACAATCAACAATGACCAAAAGTGAAGCATAGCATCCAAGTAGCAAGTTATGATACTATCTTCCATCTATTGAATAATTACTATGAAGCGGGGGCTATGCTAAGCTCTCTACAAACAACATCTTTCTCCCTTCCTTTTTTTTTCTCTTTTTTAATCCTCACCACAGCTCTGAGGCTGGTATCACCTTTCACTCTCAGAAAGCTTGAGCACCGTACCCAGGGCTACACACCAAATGAGGTGGAGCCAACCCCAGGCAGTCTGACGTCTCCGTCTTTTGCCACAGGTGGCAGTGAAAATTGGGGGACAGAGAATCAGGAGGCACAGCAATTTTGTTTCAAGAGGAGCCAGAAAGGAACAACAGAGAACACGATGTGACTTAAAGAGTCCATGTTTTCAGAGCTGCGCAGACCCTGATTTGAATCTCGATTCCAACATCATCTGCCTGCTTTGGGTGCTCAACAGCCCCTCACCCGTGCTGACTGTCAGCGTCCTCATCTGGCAGGTAGGGGTAATGACACCCCCCTTCACTGCCTGTCTCATGTCTTCGCTGGGGTGTCCAACCTTTGGCGTCTCTGTGCCATGCTGGAAGAAGAACAGTTGCCTTGGGCCACACACTAAATACGTTAAGACACATGATCACAAAAACCTCTCATAATGTTTTAAGTACATTTACAGTTTTGTGTTGGGCTGCGTTCATAACCATCCTGGGGCACATGCTACCCACAGGCCACAGGTGGACACCCTGACTGGGGCTTCTTGTTCTTGGAGGATGCCCTGACTGTTCACCCACTTATTTTACCCTCCTCTGAATATGTGGTACAGGCAGCACTGTTTTAGCATCCACTGAGGTGTGTACTCCTTAAAGGGGATATATGTCCTGTCTACTGCCCTATCCTCAGTACCTCATAAACACTGAATGAATGAATGAGTGAATGAATGAGTGAGTGAGTGAATGAACTGACAAAGAGGAGTAAAATAATGTGAGACACAGGAGACCTTCTAGAGATTAGCTCAGTTCGCCCTTTTGACAGTTTTGCCTGGGGTCAGCTTCAGTGTTGATGCTCAGAACCACCATTGCTGCTTCTGTAAGGTAACAGCTGTTGAGGAAGAAAGAGACTTTTATTTATTTATTTTTTAAAATATATTTTATTGATTATGCTATTACAGTTGTCCCATTTCTCCCCCCTTCACTCCCCTCCACCCTGCACACCCCCTCCCACCCACATTTCCCCCTTTTAGTTCCTGTCCATGTGTCATACTTACAAGTTCTTTAGCTTCTACATTTCCCACACTATTCTTACCCTACCCTTATCTATTTTATACCCACCATCTATGCTACTTATTCTCTGTGCTTTTCCCCCCTCTCCCCTCCCACTCCCCTGTTGCTAACCCTCCATGTGATCTCCATTTCTGTGGTTCTGTTCCTGGTCTAGCTGTTTGCTTAGTTTGTTTTTGTTTTTGTTTTAGATGTAGTTGTTAATAATTGTGAGTTTGCTGTCATTTTACTGTACCTGTTTTTTTATCTTCTTTTTCTTAGATAAGTCCCTTTAATATTTCATATAATAAGGGCTTGGTGATGGTGAACTCCTTTAACTTGACCTTATCTGAGAAGTGCTTTATCTGCCCTTCCATTCTAAATGAAAGCTTTGCTGAATAGAGCAATCTTGGATGTAGGTCCTTGCCTTTCATGACTTGGAATACTTCTTTCCAGGCCCTTCTTGCCTGGAAGGTCTCTTTTAAGAAATCAGCTGACAGCCCTGTGAGAACTCCTTTGTAGATAACTCTCTCCTTTTCTCTTGCTACTTTTAAGATTCTCTCCTTATCTTTAATCTTGGGCAATGTAAATATGATGTGTCTTGATGTGTTCCTCCTTCGATCCAACTTCTTTGGGACTCTCTGAGCTTCCTGGACTTCCTGGAAGTCTATTTCCTTTGCCAGATTGGGGAAGTTCTCCTTTATTATTTGTTCAAGTAACTTTTCCATTTGTTGCTCTTCCTCTTCTCCTTCTGGTACCCTTATAATTCAGATGTTGGAACATTTGAAGATGTCCTGGAGATTCCTAAGCCTTTCCCCATTTTTTCAAATTCTTGTTTCTTCATTCTTTTCTGATTGGATGTTTCTTTCTTCCTTCTGGTCCACTCCATTGATTTGAGTCCCAGTTTCCTTCCCATCACTATTGGTTCCCTGTATATTTTCCTTTATTTCACTTAGCATATAGCCTTCATTTTTCCATCTAATTTGCGACCAAATTCAACCAATTCTGTGAGCATCCTGATTATCAGTGTTTTGAACTATGCATTCGATAGGTTAACTATCTCTTCGTCGCTTCGTTATATTTTTTTCTGGAGTTCTGATCTGTTCTTTCATTTGGGCCAATATTTTTTGTCTTAACGCACCTGTTACATAGTGTCGGGCGTAGCCTTAGGTGTTCCCCAGGGCAGGGCAACCCACCTTGCTGCATTGTGATGCTGTATGTGGGTCAGGGGTCCGAGAGGAAACAGCGGCACTTGCTCTGCTCTCTGCCAGATTTCAGTCCCTTCTCCCCCTTCCCACAAGCAAACTGGGCCCTTCTGGTGCTGATTCCCATGTGGGTGGGTTTGTGCACATTCTGGGACCCTGGGGGTCTCTCCAATGAACTCTCCTGTGAGGCTGGGAGTCTCTCCCAGCACCTCAACCCCCACAGGTGTTTTCAATCAGTGATTTGAGGCTTTATTTCTCAGCCCTGGGACCCTGGGTTGCTCAGTCCATCTCGCTCCCCAGTTTCTCCTGGTTTATCTGTGCACAAATGTGGGACCGCCCGGTCCTCCAGCTGCCTTGTGTTCCACACCTGTCCACAATCCACCACCTCACTGAGTCCTCCAGCAGCTGCCTTGCCGCGTGTCCTCTCCACCCTAGCTGCCCGACTCCAGCCAACCTACCAGTCTGGATGAATGTGTCTTCTTCAATTACTTGTTTGTTGGACTTCCATATAGTTCAATTTTCTGTCAGTTCTGATTATTTTTGTTTTTAAATTGTGTTGTCCTTCTTTTGATTGTTCAAAGAAGCACAGTGTGTCTACCTACACTTCCATCTTCGCCAGAAGTCCAAGAGACTTTCAGTTTAATATTTCCAGAGTTGGTCACTCTGGCTTTTGGCTGAGGGCAGAAGTGTCCAGCACAGTGGCAACATGGTGCTCAAAAGGTTGAGCTTCTCAAAAGCCATCAGTGTCTCCTTCCAATGTGATCTACCAGTCGTCGAGTGAATGCTGAATCAACTGGAGGGGGCGGTCTTCCTTCCCCCATGTTTATGTTTCTGAGGCGCTAGCCTCATCCTGAGCCAAGGCAGAGGTGATGGCGGCAGAGTGGAGAAACACTCAGCTCTTCTGTGAAGGAAGACCACAGCCCACCAAGGAGCCAAGTGCAGTCTCTGTGAAAGTGGATGGGGTGAGTTGTGGGAAGGCTCTGATGAATGCAGCCAGCCAGCCACCTGAGGCCCTGACTCATGCCATAGAGCAGGAGCCTACAAATAGCATCACAGAAAGGCATGGGGAGCTGGGTGGGTCCAGGCAGAGCAGGCTCTTTTTCTACTGCCCCTCCTGCTAGAGCCCATGTTGCCTCCACGCAATCCCAGCAACTGCAAAAGAACCAGTCCCTCCCTCCACCTTCCCTCCCCCACAACTCGCTCCTCCACACCCCCAACTAGTTCACCTCCACATTATATGCTTCCCAGCAGACTCTTTTACTCTGCAAAGCATTATGTGGCAGCAATAGTAATAAAATCTAATAGAGACAGAGGTCACTATGTGTCAGGTCCCCACCCTGGCTCCCACAGTGACCTTCTGAGGGATGTACTTTTATTCTCCCATTTCTACAGGAGGGGAACCTGAGACACAGAGAAGTTAGGGAGCTTGTACAAGGTCACACAGGTGGAGAAAGCTAAAGTTAAACACCAGCAGTCTGGCTTGAGGGTCCATGCTCCCAGGAGACAAAGGAGGAGAGGGCTGAGAAGGGGGCCAAGCCGATGCATCAACAGGAAAAGGAGAATGTCCATGGGTGGGCAGCACAGCCCCTTGAGAGGGACTCTCCTTACCCTCAGTTTCTCATTTATGTGCATTTGTTTCTTCTTCACTCCCTAGCGCAGTGATTGTTAGGGACCATGACACCAGAGATGAGCTCTCCACCCAGGAGGCAGCTGATTGTGGTCTCTGTTCTCCAGGTAAATGTCACACCTGTCCCCTCACCTGGCAAGCCTAGAGTATAGAGATAGTCCTTTGTCAGTCAGCTTGTGGGTTCTTCACAGCCTGGTGGAAGTGAGCTCAGCTACCCACCTTCCTCCACTTTATACACACACCTCCCCACCTTAGACCCCACCACAGATGTCAGCTGCTCCCCTCACCTGGAATGATGTGGTGGCCCCGTGCTACAGGGACAGCCTCCTTCCTGTACACTGTCATCACCCACATTGGCTTTTGACAACCTGGCAGATATGTTTCAAATGACTTTTGTTTGTTCCCAAACAGAGAAAAAGAATGTTCCTGTCATTGCTCACTGTTCTGTTCCTTCCCCCTATTAGCTCTGCTAAGATGCACCCAAAGAAAAGGAAATACAATTGCATACAATTAGCAATGGAAATTATTAATAGGAGCAAGAGATTCAATCCATTCTACAAGTAATTCTGTAGTGATTTTGGTAATTGATAGTAATTAAACACTAATTAATTCATTTCCTAACTAATGTATTTACTTTATTTATGGGTGTTCACTTTAATTACACTTGTTTGCATTCTGGGTTAAGTAATACAAATTTGCTCTCTTTTCTAAAAATATTTATTTGAGCTTCTTGAAGTAATTCTTTGAGAACATCTGGGAACAAAGACTAATTGCTCTGAACTGCAGCTCAGCACATTGATCTCTCTCTTTGGAACGCAGAGCTAGTGGGAGGTAAGGCTTTGGAGCCCACTGGAGTAGGCCTCACCTCTGCTTACCTAATTTTTGGTCCAGCTGTCTGGCATGCATTTTCTGAGGGTTTGCCTTAGAAATGATCAGGATCTTGGCTGTGGGCATAAATCTCACATGGACCTGAAATGTCAGGGAGTGAAAACCCCATCTTTGGGACTCATTTAGAGTACGTATGATGACCCTAGACAGACATGGCAGGTGTACTTTGGATTGAGTGGTTGTCAGCTGTTCTAGTTAGATTCCCGGGACTGGAAGTTCAGTGTTAGTGCCCCCAGCCCAGCCACTGGGCAGATGCACCCATGTCTCCATCTCCTGGCCATGTGGCCTGTGTTCAGACACTCCCCACAACAGGCAGTCTTGGGGCAGCTCCAACTACCAGAAATTCTTCCTCACACCGAGCCTAAATCTGTTACTTTGAAAGTATCTTCCTCCCTGACCACCCCATGGCCACTGCTCTACTCAAAGGGCCACAGAGAGTAAGTCCAATCTCTTCCACCAGTCAGCCCACCTGATCCTAAACAATGAACACAGTGGCACCAGACACCAAATTCCTTTCTCCATCCTCACATAGAACACATCTGTATCCCTTTAGCATCCTGTTGGCCAAACGAAATCTAGCCTCCTTTCATCTCCCCTAAAAGATGTGGATGGTTATAGCTTATCACATTGGAAAATGGACATGACCTCCCTCAGTCGAGACTCAATGCTTGTATTACTGAATGCATTAGCTTGAGTTAGCCATGTAATGATAATGCCTAATGTGAGCCTTGGACCGGCTAGGAGCAGCAGGCAGTGTGCTGAGTGCTCCTGAGGATTCCTGATGCGGGCATGTGAAAGCACGAAAGAGACTCCCTCTCACAGAGAAAGGTGTGGAAACCTCAGCCCGGCATGGGCTGTATAGAAGGAGAATGCCTCGTGTGCCCCTTGTCTCCCAAACCATGCTACCTCTGACTGGCCAGGAGCAAAATAGAGGAGGGGCCAACAAGGGAGACAAATCATGCAGGACGAGGATGGCTAGCGGGCCCACACTCAGTATGAATTATTTTGGCAGCAAAGTCATCCTTGAGTCCCCATCACCTCAGACCCCAAGCCTCCCCTCCTGGAAGGAAGGAGGACAACGTAGGGGAGCAGTGGTTGAAGAAGGAAGGAATAGGAGAGTTGGGGGTGGGTCTGTCTTCTACAAAGCCCTGAGCTGCATGTCTGTGAGAAGTGCGTGACCCTGATCAAAGGTGAAATTCCATCTAGACTTGACTTCTACATTCAGGACCTGCCGCCCCATAAGACTGATTGGATGTGTCATTTTTCTTTACTAATTGGTCTGGACGAAGACAGAATGAGGAGCTGAGGCTGCACAACCAGCTCATTGCTCATTCACTGGCCTGTGGAGGCCCCAGGGCCCCTGCTGCCTGGGCTGGAGGCTGACCAGAGTGGGGAGCAGGGCCAAGGGAAAGGCTGTGTCTGAAGCTTGAGCCCTGAGCAACCAGGCAGTCTCCCTTCTGAGCATAGAGGGGCTGTGCCCTGCTGCCAGGGCTTGACTTCCAGAAATTCACCTTTGCAAGGAGGCCACAGATGGTGGGCACAGGAACCCAATCAAATTAGGACAGAATTGCAACTGGGGCTTGAATTACTAATAGAATTATGGTGGAGTAGGGTTGGGGAGTCTTCCTAGAAGAAAGACTCATGTTTTTTTGTTGTTGCTGTTTTTTGGCCTTGAGAAACACTTTCATGTGTACCTGAATGAGAACACCTGGATGCCCAAAGAAGGGTGGCAGTAACGACTGGGCTTCCTTCCACACTTGATGGAGCCTCTTCCTTCCCCACTGGGAAGAGAGCCCTAGACTTCCAATCCCCTTTTATGTTTTGGTCCCTCAGAAACGCCTTTCATCTTATTAAATCACCTCTGCCTAACTATTTTTTTTGAAATGCAAAGAGAAGGATTTCCAACTATGTAGAAGTGAATATATTAGTAATATGGATGTCTGTGGGTTGTCATGAAAATAGCATGTATGCATGTGTGTGCATGTATGCATGCCATCTAGAGAGCAACAGACGTGTGCGGTTCAGTGTCATCAGCATGCAGTGCAGGATTTGCATCTGCTAATCAGCCCAGAATTCAGAAAAGTAGCTTCTGATAGATGAATTCCATTACTAGCCAGCGGGCTGTGAAATACTGTATCTGTCCCATACCTTCTAAAGAAAGGGCTGTTTTCATCTCCACACACACATACCATGTGACCCTGCCATGCCACAAGGGAAATCAGCTAAGAATTCATGAAAACGTGCCTGAAAGAAAAAAAAAACATCAAGGCTCTTTGAATTTAGTTTTTCTATGAACTGGAATGAGATATCAGGACCAGAATCTTTAACGTGCTATTTCATAATTAAGGAAAAAAGGGAACAAATGAAGGGAGGAAGGAGGCTCTTGCAGACACAGGAGTGTGAGCTCCATAAAAAGCTATTAAATGAAAAATAATAAGTATGGGAGTAAAGTGCATGTAACCAATACATAAGTACATCACCCCAGCCGCTTTCCTTCTCTTGTCGTCTTTGGAGTTGTGGCGTGTAAGCATTGAATGCAGTTATATCCCCCGAGCCAGTGCTCACTGGGATTTGGCTCTGAGAATACAATGTTAACTAAAGTTTAAGAAAATGAACATATGGAAGAGAGGATAAAATCAGATGGAATAGAACAAAGATGACAGGGCATTATTGAGAATTAAGTCCAGTATCCTATGCATTGCTAATAATGATCTTTGGCCTTGGTTTCTTGTCCCAGAAATAGACTCTCTCCACCTTCAATGTGTGTTGTGTATTTGGCTACATTAGGCAAGGAGATTCCTAACCCAGAAAAATAAAGAGAGCACAGTCACTCCTCTTTAATGGGAATAATTCAAATTGACAGTAAGGCACCATCCCCACCATTCAGTATATTGGCTGGAACAAGATAAATATTCTGACCAGCTTTCTATGTAAAGTGAATTTCATAATCAAGAGCCTAATTACTGTAAGGTTTCATTGACATGATATGAAAACTGGGGCAAAGCAAGTGACCTAACAATTCCTTAGGTAATAAAAGATGATTCACCTAAAAGAAAGAAAATTAGCTGAGTACACCAGACAGGATCTAATCCAGGTTCAGAACCAAGTTAAGGGTTGGAGGGATCAACGAAACAAGACAATATTCATCTGTTCTAAAGATGATGATGGCACATACTGCTCTCTCCCCATTAGCAGTTTCACACCATTTCTTTCCTATTCCCTGCTTATGTAATTCTCATCCCTCCAAACACTCGCGTGGACATCCACATGCATGCAGGCAATTGAGCCCCTGTGAGCACACCGCCCCCACCCACAGAACCAGCTGTTTATCCACCCGCCTGCATTGCTCTGCTCCTGAATTTCACATTATTGACCATCCCTCTTCCTTCAGTTACTGAGACACTACTTTTCCTGTTTTCTTTCAACAATGTGGAATTGAGTGTATAGGTAATTAGGATGTGTGTGCATTTTAATCTAAACGGTGTATGTTTGCTCATGCCAGCTAGAGACCCTCCTTGTTCTCCTTTCTCTCCTTCCTCTTCTTGAGTATAGATATTTCCCTCCACCCACTCTTCAGTCTTTTCCCTGTATTTTCTCCCATAACAATTGCATTCATGTATAAGGCTTCAACTATCACCTCCATAAACACAGTGATCAAATTTAACTTCAGTCCTGAAATCCAGCCCAAGAACCCCTTCCAAATGTCCAGTGTCTTTCTGAGCTTCTCCATTGGGATGTCCCCACCAGTACTTTAAACTCTACACCTCCCAGTCTAAAGTCACCATTTCTCTTATACCCCATGCAAGAAGAAATGAGCTTCTCGGTGCATCGCCTGTGCCTGTTATAACCCTTCCATCATCTCAGGCCCCATACTCTCCTCATCCTCCTTCCTCTTTCACTCCACAGCTAGTATATTTTTGAGCTCTGCCAATGTGGGCTCCATCTATTTCCTTTATCTGCCTCTGCCAATCCCTCAATTCATACACTCATCATCTGCCCTTGGGGTACTGTGGTAGCTTCATAACTGCTTTTGATGCCTCTGGTCTTCCACATCACCAATTCCTATTACAAATCCTTGCCAGGAGAGTGGTCTTCCTGAAGCCCCTCTCTGATCGTCTTATCTACCTGGGTAAAAATCTTCCTTGTCTCCTCAGTTGCTCAGTCCAAAACTGAATGGCCTAATCTACATCCACCAGCCCCGACAGTCTAACAAAAACTGGCCACATCTCCCACTGATCCCTCCGCCCACCCTGAGCGTTTCAGCCACACGGAATGACTTGCCATTCAATGCACTCAACCGTTTCCAGCCTCGTGCCTCCTGTCCTGGGGCTCACTGGGCCTGCGGTGCCAGAATGCAAATCCCTCCCTCAAATGCCATCTCCTCCTGGAAGTCATCCCTGGTCCCCAGCTGAAAGCAAAGTTACATTCCTCTAATCTCATTTATCTGTTTTTTTCTTCATGACCCGTATCACTTTCTCCTGTGCATTAAAGTTCATGATAGTAGATAGTGTTTCATCTCTTTTAGGAAACCGAAAGTCCTTGAAAGGAAAGCCAGTATCTTCACCCACACAACAGCTGTCTATCACACCCAGCACCTCTCCAGGGCCCTCTACCTGGTACATGCTTAACATGCACAGAGTCCATGAACACACATGAATCAATACACGTGTAGGAATGCTCACACCTGTTCGCTAAACAGAAAGCCGTTCATGGTGACAAGAATATATGAATCAGTCACTGGAGGGAACAACCTCTTAACCATACATTTATAATGTTTCCGTGGCGAGAGCTGTGCATGTTTAATCGCATGCCCACATGCACTCATGCTTAAAAAAAAAGAAAAACAGACTCAGCCAACGGGCAGTGGCTTTTTCTCTGAGTATTGCCAAGTCATTGTAGCACGGGCACCTGTGTGGGAGAAAATAGCAACACTGGTAAGACTCTGAAAATGCCAGACCAGATAGAAGAGTGGCTGGGACCGGAAGAAGTCCACGTGCATGGGACAGATAGGAAAGGAGGACGGGGCCAGCCTGGCCCAAGCTGCCTCTGAGGGGTACAGAAACCCAGCTCAGGAATGTGCTTAGAGGGGAGACTCAAAGGCAAACAATCCCAAAATGGCTGTACATGGCAAACAGTCTCCCAAATACACAGCACGGCACCCTGATATGGTTGGCATGTAGCCACGTGAGTATGTGTGTGGGGGGGTGGATATGGGAATGAATGAATGAATGAACTCAGAGCACCCTGATAAATTCCCCCTGGGATAAAATCCAAGCATCTGCTTCTAAGAGATAAACAGAAAGCTCTGCTCCTCAGAGGCATCAGCAGTGGCTGAACACCACACTAATCTCCTCTGCACTGGGCCAATGTGAGTCAAAAAAAAAAAAAAAAAATGGAGGCAAAGAAGAGAATCTCACTAAAGGCAATACTGTGAATTCAAATACACTTTGCTGTTTGGATGAAAGCAACCAAAATTGATGTTGTTTCAAAGAGGGTATAGGAGCAAGAGCAGAGAAATAGATTAATTTGGCTGGAGAGATGAAGAAGACTCCCTGCTAAAGTAAAGGGGTGGGGACAGGCCTGCTGCCAGAGCATAAAAATGTCATACATTTCCCAGGCACTTTGTACTCTCGGCGTGCGTTCCCATTTGCTGTGTCATCTGATCCTCGGGCTCCCAGTGAAAAGCAGCACAGGTGCTATTTTTCCTCTTCCACCAAAGAAGTTCACTGAGGCCTCAGTGAGCCCCAGACTGACGTCCATCTCTTCCAGGCCTAATCCGGGCCTTTAGGCTGGTATGTGTGGGGCTTCCATAAAAACATCCCCCAGAGGACATGTGGAAAGTCAGATTCTAAGTCTGCAAGTTTGAGCCGAGACCTGAAACTCCACAACCCCACAAGCTCCCAGGGGCGGCTGATGCTGCTGGTCTGGAGTCACGTGATGAGTAGCATGACATGGGGCGCCACATCCACGGGTGTTGGATTTGAAAGGCTTGTCTCAGTAACAGCCAGACAATTGGTTCTTTTTCTGACAGGTTATTACTGAGTTTACACCACTAAAATTCTAGACCAGACATCAGCCACAAACAGCTCCTGGGGAGGACCGCATGGTCTTTAGCTCCGACCCTCATGATCACTGGAGGAGATACCTTCCCTTGTCTGACGCGGTGACCCATCAAAGGTCACAGGCTCTCATTGGACCTATCTCTTCCTGTGAGTGACATCAAAGGCCATACTCTGCTGTACCTCAGCTATTGCCCCACTGAGGAGCCCAGGGGAGACCTCTTCTTCTGACTGATTTAGGTCTTGCAAAGTCCACGAAAGTCCTGAAGCACTGAGACCAACCACCAGGCAAGGAGAACTTAACTCCATGTTTTCCGTCAGGAATCTCAACACACTCTGTCACCACCTCCATGTCCCTCATAGGGTAAGAGCAGGCAGGTAAATTACTCCACTCTCTCCTGGGGAAGGTGGGGGTAAGGAAGGAGAGTGTCTCAGCCCACACCCTGGAGCAGGGTCAGGACGGGACTCAGGTGCCCTGATTGCTGACACCACACCTTCGGCCGGAGGACAGAGGAAAGACCAGTTTCCTCACCCGTCTTCTCTGACCACACACAACACCTGCATTCCATCATTTAAAACATCTTCCTTTGGGATTGTAAGTCTTGTTTTACCTTCAAAGAGTGGTATAAACATACATTAGAGTGTTATTCAGACTTAAAAAAGAAGGAAGTTCTGTCACATGCTACAACATGGATGAACCTCGAGGACATTATGCTGAGTGAAATAAGCCAAACACAAAAGAACAAATATTGTATGCTTCCAGGTATAAGAGGTTCCTAGACTAGGCAAATCCGTACACTGGAAATCGGCATGGAGGTTGCCAGGGGCTGGGGGAGGGGAGGGGGCTGATGACTTAGTAGACGCAGAGTCTCTGTTTTCCAAGAGGGAAAGAGCTCTGTGGGTGGAGGGGGGTGATGGTCGCACAGCACTGTGAACGTGTTAATGCCACTGAACTGTGCACCTCAAAACAGTCAAGATAATATATTCTGTGTCACCTGTATTTTATCACAATAAAAAATAGGGAAAATGTTTTTCTAAAATTATAAACATCCCTGAGGGGACCGTTTCACACCTTTCAGCCCTAACCATTTAATGACATTGAAGGAGGTTATGTATTCGACTTCTTGTGGCAACCAGGTGATACAAAGACACTCTTAAAATGAGTGAGATGAAGGAGGGCAAGAGGGGGAGGGAGGGCCCCAAAAAGCAGAGGCAAGAAGCCACCAAAGGCTGCCATTTCCTGCTGCCCACTCTGCTGGAAGCCAGGCCATTTTCCATAATCCCACCTGAGCCACCTGGGGTCACCCTGGGTACCTGACTGAGCTCAGAACTCAGGGGCCTCCCAAGTCTCCCAGGCCTGATGTGGGCTTTGCCCCTGCCTATGGGGCCAGGGAGCCCCCACAAGGCTTTAAAGGGCATGGCTTAGGGTCGGGGAGACTGGGCCCACTGCCTCGGCAGCACTCAGAGCTGAGCAGGCTCTCCCCACACCGCGGTCCTCAGCGGGCTCTGCAAGCAGATGACGGAGAAGGAAGACTCCGGTACCTCCACTCCCCTCTCCAGGGCCTGCTGCCTTGGCCTCGTTGCCGGTCCCAAATGCCCTTCAGAGACAGCCAACCTCCAGGAAAAATTAAATCCTCACCAAACACCCTTTAATTTTATCCACTTGGCTTAATGAAGGTTCCGGTATTAATGACCTCGGAGGCTTTTTGTCTGACAGCTCTGCTGGTAACTAAACCCTGTGCTATTCCTCCCCCCACTCCAGCCTGAATCTCAAGCATCGCCTCTAATCTTATTTTCTATTTCTGGGCTATATTGCATTAGCACCTTTTTATTTCTCCTGGCATGTTTGACAGTGAGTTCAGGCTAGTGAGAATCATTCCTTTGTGCAGGCAAATGGGGACGGCATCGGTTGTTTCAGAATAATGACTTATTGTTAAAATTACCTCCGGGATGTCATAATTACATGGTTGCAACTTTCTTCTTTGACAAGTGGAGACACGGAGCTCAGGTGGCCAATGGCAAGTTGCTGGGATAGAGGTGAGGGAAGACAAACAGGTATGTACCCAGAGTCTCTCCCTCCCCCCAGGAAGCGTGAGGACGGGGAAGAGAGGCCTAAGCTTATGCCATGATGTGATCAGAGGGGAGGCTGCTCACCCTCTTCCCATCTGGAAGGGACGCGGGAAAGCCGCAGCGCCTGCCTCGTCTAGGGTGGCCCGGTTTGCAGGATCCCCCAAACTCCCCAGAACTGTGATTAGCACAACCTGTGGAATTCACCACAGTATCTGAAATTCAGACACTCCATTTGGCCTAATTCGTTAAACGAAAGGTCTCCACTAAAGGGAACCATTGTCTGAGAGGGGCCCCATGGTTCGCACTGACAGTACCAGCTGGGTGGATTCTAGAGGCTCGCCGTGTTTCCTGCGTGTGCTTCAGTAGTGAGACGGCATTGTCTACGCCAACCATGTCGTGGGAAGCAGTGGTACACGGTGCTATGGATAGGCTCTGCCCCTCAGCCCTCCACCCCGATCCCACCCCGGAGGCTTCCAATGAGGGGGGTGGGGTGGGGACTCTGACTGGACAGCCAATGCTTTGTCTAAACTTCCAGAAGGGGCCAAGAGGGTGGCATCAGAGACAGGAAATGGAAAGGGTTTAAAATGCTGATTCTTGCCAGGTAAGAGGTCAATGGATGACGAGGGTGCTTAATGCAGGGGGAAAGAGTGTAGGACCAGAAGTGGACCAAGGATAAGCTAAGCTCACCCTGGGTATGAGCCAAGTCATGTCGAAGACCAACACAGTTGAGTGGCCATGACTTTGGAATCTGGAGTCAGACCAGGGTCTAACCCACAGGTGGCGAACACAAGGACGGAGGGTAGAATCTGGCCCTCCACTTTGTGTTATCGGGCCAGCACCTTGTTTCTACCCGGCGGCAGCGCTGAGCTCTTGCTCCACTCTTAAGGAGCAGTTACAGTTACACAGTCCTAAAGTTACACTCGGCCCTTGAAGGCCAGAGCGAGGCTGATGTGGCCCCCACTGAAAATGAGTCTGACAGCCCTGATAGTCCCAGCTGCACACGATGACCTGCCTGTCTTTGGGCAGATCACTTACCTTCTCTGAGACTCAGCTGCCTCAGTTCTAGGATGGGAACAACAACAGAACCTCACTTAAAGCGAGAACTACTACGCATGTTCACTCAAGTGAAGTGTTCAGAACAGCCTGTGGCACTGGCTTGTCCCTCGTGAGCAAACGCTGTTAATATTATTCTCATGTTGCAACTGTTAGAACTGCCCTCCTCAGTCCCCAAACTGCTGCTACCATGCTCTTCTCACTAGGAAGCCCCCTAAATGCCCCATCTTGCGGAAGGGGCTCGGAATACGTTTCAGGAGAGGTATGGAAGGAAGCCCAATGTGCCAGGTCCAATAAGCTGCCGTGAGGTTGGCCTTGAGTGAACCTGGGCTGGGGCCCAGCCTGTGCTTGTTTGCCGGGAGGCTGACTGGGAGCTCAGGGGCCACTCAGCAGTGCGGAGGGGCCAGTGAGGAAGCCAGTTTTCACACATGACCTCGGATGTGAGTCGTTATGGCCGCTGGGCCAAGGCAAGGGGAGAGGAGGGACCAACCTCTTCCCTTGTCCAGGGGCGTCCAACCTGGACATGGCCCAGGATGGCTATGAATGCAGCCCAACACAAAATCCTAAATTTACTTAAAACATTATGAGATTTTTTTTGTGATTATGGGTCACAATGTATTTAATATGTGGCCCAAGACAACTTTTCTTCTTCCAGTGTGCCCCAGAGATGCCAAAAGGTGGGACACCCCTGTGTACCCACCTTTTCTTCTTGTTTTCCTCTCCACCAGAGAGACCTTGAGACCTCCCCAAGGTTTTGAAACAAAATTACTTGTTTTTCCTGCCACAGGGCAGACTCAACCTGCAAGAATGAGGCAACATCACAGCCCACCCCTCCCCCACCCTGCCACTGCCAGCAGGAACGAGCATACAACGGGCCATTTTTCAAATGACACTAATATGAGGATTATTGGAAAAGCAAATCTACTTCAGCCCCTTGATTAAAACCCCTTGCACTCCCCAGCCCCCCCGTCTGCCCAGGGGGCGTTCAGCAGGCACCAGCGCTAGAGCAGCGGTCAGACCAAAGAGGTGCGTTGCGGGCTCCCATCTCCATCCCAGGTCTGCTCCCCTTTATGGCCGTCTCTCTCTGGGCCTTCCCTTTCTCCTCTGTAAGGTAGAGGGCCTGGGCCAGATGATCCCTGCAGTCCCTCCCACCTCTAAGACTTTGTAGTTCACCAAAAACAAAGACAAAATAACACAAAAGAGAGAGGAGCCAGAAATTACATGAAAGAGGGTCAAGTGAAGACCAGAACCTGTTCCCACACACTGGAGCTTCAGTTCCGCAGATTTGCCCATCCCAGTCCCCTTGCTAACCCCACAGTCCAGGTGAGAAGAAGGTGTGACGATGGCTGAGCAGTTGGACTGGACCCATGGGGCGACACTGCTCTCGTCTGCAGAAGGATCAAGAGCCCATGTTTTACATGCCGATTTACACATGCGTCCTTTCCTGCTGGTCAGTTGTACCCCCGTAGAGCTGAGAAAATGTGAAACAAAATATGGATTACAAGAGAAATCTATTTTTCTCCCATCGTTTTTCAAGTGTCATTTTGCAGTTTATGCACACTCAAGAAAAAGTAGGGGTTATGCAGGAGGCTTGGTCTATGCCCCGTTTTCTTGCTTTTGTGTGTGTGTGGCTCTGAAATAAATGATATGTTATTATGAAAAAAAGAGAGAGAGAGAGGTAAGCCCTCTGATTTTCACGTCGGCAGCCTGTGTTCAGACCCTGCCTTAGCTCTTGGGAGCTGGGTGACTTGGGCCCAGTGATGATGGCTCTGGTCCTCAGTTTACCCTTTGATGAGACAGGTGATGTGTGCACCTGTTAAATGGCATAGTGGAGGGGAGGAAGTTGCACCCTTGGGTCGGGCACACCAGCGGCATGCAGGAAGTGGTTGTTCAGTGATTAAATCAGGGGTCTGCATTGCAGATGCAAGTCACACCAGGGACCCCCTCCAGTTTCACCCTGCTTTTAAGTTTCAGCCTGGTTTTTTTTTGGGGGGGGGAATTGGGGTCATGTTGTTTTAAATGGAAGAGATCTTCAAAATTACTCTTCTGGATTCAACATCATGAGAGTAACACATTGAGGTTCCCTATTAGCCAGATCAGCTCCGAATACGGTGTCCCAGGCTTCTTTGTGATTCCCGTCAATACGAGCTCTTACTCCAGTTTTTCTGCAGTATGACCTCAACTCTTCCTGGCCTTCCAAGCTCCAGGCTCTGCCCCCTGCTACCCGGACAATACAAACAGCTGATTTCTTGGCGTCTTAGAGCTGTGTCATGCCTCTCTCCTGAGACGGCAATTTCTTTTCTGTTGTTCGTTGAATACATTTTTAAAGAAGATTCCCTTGGCCGCCACCGGTTCGTGTCTCTTTGTGGTTAGATGCGATGACTAGAATCTCGCACACACTTACAAGTCAATTTTCCTTTAATGATGACTTTACCTGTGCTGAAGCTTATCAGGAGGAGGGTTCAGGCACCAAGTCTCGGCTGGAAGCTGTCAGTGGGCCGCAGCCGCTCTTCTATAGGCAGCTGCACCTGTTTTGAATATCATCAATGTGATGCTAATACACAAAGCGATTTGTGATGCAGGAAACCGGAACCAACAATAAAAGAAACTCTGTTTGGGATTATAAATCACTTCCCATCTGCCGGTGAGCTTTCTGTGGGATTCAGCAGGCGACGGGACCCATCCCCTTCCCGGATGCCTGTTCTCTGACAGAAGGGTCTAGAGGCACATTGTTAAACGTGGCAAAAAGGAATTAGCGAGGGTTCAAGTGGAGCAGAGGCCTTAGGCAGAAGAAGGGAGTGGGGGAGCGAGGGCCTTTATTAAATGAAAAAAAGCACCAAAGAGACGTGCTTACATCTGCTTCTGTAGCTATGGCTGACGGCTCTTGCAGAGGTTTGGATGGAGAGTTTGGAAGTGCCGCCCTGCCGCAAGAAGAAGGGCTTCATTAGAGTTCATTAGAAACTGAAGTCTATAGTCCCCTTCTCAGACAACCCTCTTCTTCAAACTGTTGTTTTGTGACTTCTCAATTAACCTACTTCCATCAGCAAAACAGGAGAGGTGAGGGCTCAGACTCAGCACATAATGGCAACACCCTGGCTAGTTCCTCCACCGGGTTCCTTGACTTCCTTTGTCCCAAGAATGTCTCCTGCAATGAAGTCAAGCCGTGGCTGCCTCAACTGGCCCATCCACGAGATGGACCCAAACCCTCAACCGAGGTGCCAGGCCCAGAGAATTTCTCTCTGAAGAGAGCTACGCTGTTTATTATTGCTTTATTGTTCACACAGGGTTTACAGTGCTGTAAACCCTGTGTGGAAAAAGCTCAGAATTTTCTGGAAAGTTGCAGAGAAGATTTGCGTTTGGGGTGACAGGAGCCAGCAAGCGAGGGGGGCAGGGTGTGGATGAGAGAAGCCACTTCGTGCTCAGGTGCTCGTATCACAAGGGACTTGAGGGAAGTCGCTGCCCACTGCCAGCTCTGTGGGATAAGACCCCGGGCAGCAGCCCACCCTCGGGAAGTTCACGTAGCCGTAACAGGCTGAACAAAAGCACAGGGTGGCCTGTCCCCGTGTCCGATGTTGGTGCCCGGAGTGATGCCGGATTTCCAGGGAAGGGCACCCATTACCGTGCAGGACAGAGAGGAGGTGACGCCCCACCTGGAACTCCAGGAACTGGGGTGGAAGTCAAGTCGGGGAGGGCATTTGGGGCAGAAGTGCAGTGCTAGAATGAACGTAACAGGATAGGGTGACAGGAATGGGGGTGCAGCCTGAGGACGTGGACATGCAGGGGTGCAAAGCAAGGGGGCAGGAAGGGCCTCAGGGCCAGAGAAGCAATTGGGGGCAGGTCAGCAGAAGGTAGGGCAGTCCACATGGACGCATAAGTAAGACCCCCTACCCCGAGGGTCTAACTCCTGTGTGCTGGAGACGCAGGGAATGGAGGGTGGGGTGGGGGACCCACTGAAAGTCTCAGCACCCAAACGTGCTGGTCCTGTCCTCACAGCTGCAAGTGCTCTAGCGCAAGTTCACCAACACTAGAGGGGGTTAGCTGCCAGCGTGTGGACCCACAGGTGTCTGGGAGAAGCTAACTCAGCTCGTGTCTCCCAGTCCCGTTCCTGCAACTGCTGTTTTCCTTGCTGCAATAGGAACGCGAATCCCTCTGGATTTCTGGGGAGAAAATAGAGTTACTTACTTACTGGGTTTATTAAAATGCACCCATTACCTGAATGCCTCTAGGCAACAGTAAAAATTATTTTTTAAAAGAATGAGAATTCAATTAAGTAGAGACGCAGAAGCAGCTCCAGCAAGTAGGCCAACGGGGCTGTCCCTGCAGGGTGGGTGAGAGCCCAGACGGGGGTGTCCCCCAGGTGGGGCAGCACCTTCAGGCTGCCCTGACTCCGGGGAGGGGAGAGCTGTACAGACTTCCGGTCCCCTGCGTGCTTTTCCTCCCCCTGCTCGTCCCTGTCCGGCCTGGGGCTCCCACATCAGCAGCTCCCAGCCCTGGGCTAGTGTCTGTGATGAGACCCAGCAGGAGCGGGGCACTCAGGCAGCTAAGGGAGAGACGTCCAGGGAGGAGACTGGGAAAACACGGCTCCTTAGCTGCCTGTGTTTTATTTTGGCTTTATGCTCGGCCATACACTGAAACAGGCTGGTGGTTAGGCTGTGACTCTTCCTGCAGAAGTCTTGTGAGTTAGGTAGTCAGCTTTCTAGATCTCAGATCTGGTGACAACATCACTAACGACCTCTGTGGGTCCCCGGCATATTATGGCCCAAATCCCTTCTCAATATAGTATACATGTTGCGTTGTGATGAAACCACTAGCCAGCTTCCCACGCAGCCCCACCCCACTCCCGTCACTCGCAGCTGGCTGCAGGTCCCCCACCTGTGCTCAGCTAGTCCGCACCTCCAGGGTGTTGAAACTCTTCCACCTCTCAGGAGTTTCTGCAGTGTCAATATCAGGGTTCTGCCGCCGGATCATTTCCCTTCGTCCTGAAAGTCTATAGGGGCCTCGCCAACTCCTGGAAGCCTTCCCTGGTCTTCCATTCTGGGCCAGGTGCTCCTTCCCAAATTCTGGAAACTTTGTGTATTGTAATCCTTTTCACACTGTAGCATAGCCCTGTGTTTACTTCTCTGTTTCTCTGACCCAAGTGTCAGTTACATAAACAGAGGCCTTGCCATTCACCTCAGGATTCCCAGTGCCTGGAATATCCAAGTAGAAATTCTAAGTTAGACTTCAGGCCTGCCCTGACCACTAGTGTGGCTCAGTGGGTTGGGCATCATCCTGCAAAGTGAAAGTTTGCTGGTTTGATTCCTGGTCAGAGCATATGCTTGGGTTGCAGGTTCAGTCCCGAGTCAGGACATGGATGAGAGGCAACTGATCACAGTTGCTCTCTCCCTTTCCCTCTCCCGTCCCCTATTTCTAAAAATAAATACGTAAATAAGTAAATAAAAAGAATACAGGCCTGCCTCTAAGACCTGGCTCTCACCCTTGAGTCTCTACACCCTGGGCTCTCCTCCTCTGTAGAACGGAGATGGTAATACCACCAGCTCATTTAAAAACACATGTGGGTGAAGGAAGGCACTGCCTAGAGGCAACCCAGCTCAGTGTCTTGTGCACCACACGGCCAGTGTTTACAGACAAAGGAAACAGAGCTTTGGAATTTGTCCTTGACTCTTTTTAAAAGATTTTATTTATTTATTTTTAGAGAGGGAAAGGGGCAGAGAAGGAGAGGGGGAGGGGAACATCAGTGTGGGGTTGCCTCCATGCGCCCCCTACCAGTGACCTGGCCCACAACCCAGGCACATGCCCTGATTGGGAATGGAACTGGCAACCTTTTGGTTCGCAGGTTGGTGCTCAATCCACTGAGCCATACCAGCTAGGGCTGTCCTTGACTTTTTCAGAAGAAGAGACTGAGGCTCAGAAAAGTGAACTCACCCAAAGTCACAAGGACGGTAAGGAAGTAGCAAAGCAGATACAAACCTGAGCTTAGCCAACTCCCACAGCTCTGCCCAGACTTGTGTGACACCCAGGGCTCTGAGGACCAGGCGCACCCTCACTCCCTGGCCTGCGTCTGCCCAGACGGCAAGCCCATTTGCTCCACGAGGCAAATGCAGACTTCTGGGTTATTCCAGCTGACAAATTGGGGGAACCTTCTTTATCCTCATCATCTAGGGCAGTCATTTCAAATAACTTCTGTAGATACATTTGTTTATATCTGGAAAATATAACAACTTAATGGAATGAACAGTGGGCCTTGATTTAGCTGCCACCCAATGAAACAATTTTATCATACCAGTTACTTTCTAACTCTTCCTTTTCTCTATTGTGAAATAGAGATTTTGAATAAATTATCTCTATGGTACCATTCATCTCAGAATCTCTGTGCTGTGTATATGACAGAAAACAGCTAACCCCAAAGTCAAAATCAGTCTTGGGTCACCCACTCTTGGGCACCGTACATCTCTGCTTCCCTCCCTGAGTCTGGATAACTAAACACTGCCATGGCTGCTGTCCCTCAAGGAGAAGGCAGGGCCATGAGGTCAGCACCAGAGAGAAAGCATTTGTGCCCAACAGGGATGGTTCAGGGAAGCAGGCGCATGATGCAGAGCCTGCGTTTTTCTCCAGCACCCTACTCAGAAGCCAGTTCTTCACTGCCCCTCAAACCCAGAGAGGACCTTCTCCTGGAGGAGCGCCCTTAGAACAGAACCTCTCACATCAGCTACACAGCAAGAGACCAATATGAGGCTGGCCCTGCAATTGCTACTAAGAGATGATTCTCCACTAGGGACCCAGCTGTGTTTGCATGAACTCTCTCGGGTGACCTGCCTTCTGCAGAGGCTCCCGCAGGCACTCAGTCCCACAGCTCAGCTGAGAGGAGGAGGCTTACTTTCCAGGAAGAAGTGTGTTTACTGTCGATGTGATCCTGCCACAGGGAGCCTGAGACTCTGCTGCGGCTTTGAAAATGGCTGCCATAAACTTTTCTGTCTGGGCCAGGTCATCCAGGGCCATTAGATTACCCTTCCCTACTCCTCAGTGGTCAGAGTCAGGGAACCAGGAAGACATCATGTCCACCGTGGGCGGCCCTTCACGGAGGCAGAGAGGAAGCCCCAGGCGGCAGGAACCATCCCCGCAGCTGCGTCAGGCCCCGCTCAGCTCGCTTCTCCTACCATCTGCTCACTGGCATTTATGCACAATAGTAGCTACCTCACAGGTTTGTTGTGGGGATAAAAATGAATTAAAACATTCAAAGCCCTGAAAACAGTGCCTGGCACAGAATGAACTCTCTCCAAGTATTGTTCTTTTTATTCATTCAATCCAATGAATACTCAAATTCATTGGATGGGGAGCACCTACCATGGGCCAGGGACTGAGTCAGGCCCTGGAGGTGCACTGGTGAGTAATGACGACCCTTCAGGATACTTAGACTCTCTGGGCGGGGTCCACAGGTGTTCCTGGGGACCTTCTCTAGGGTGTAGGAACCTGCCTCCTGAGGTGGGAAGAGCAGTCACACAAGGCCCATTTTCTGAGACTGTATCTGGGAAACGTCACTCAAACTGATCTCTGCCTCAGAGGCAGAGGAGGGGACCCCCTCCCTGAACCTCCCCTTGGGCTCGTCTGGGCAGTTGTTGTCCAAGCCAATCCCTTCGACTGGAAGCCTACGCCATCCTGCTAGAACCCCGTATTTACCTGGTTAGAAACTACCTTTCACCAAGGCCTCCAGGTTCTATTTCCTAGGGGAGCCATTCTAGCTGGAATCAATCCCCAAGCCAGCACTTTCAGTAAAATGGTCCTTTGTAAGAAACTAGAAGAAAAATAACACTGTGAAAATTATCTCATGGTCACCTCCGATCATCTCATTTTGGGTGTCCCATAAAACCTTATTGGTAGGCAACGATCTGGTGTTAAATGGCTAATCTCCCCGCTGCAGAGAAAGCATCTCAGCCTGACCTTCTTTTTTATCAACGTGGAGAACAGTGCTCAGCACCCCCAGTGGATCACCCTGGGAGGGGTGCCCAGCTGTGTGAAATGCCAAGCAGATATAGAGGAAAGTCTGGGATTCCTCATAGGAATTAAATTTAATTGATCCACCATTCAACTACTATTGATTACATAATATATGCTAGACACTAGGGTTTAAAAAAAAAAGAAGTTACATCTTTCATTCAAAGAGCTCAAAATCCTGTAACAGAGACAAATGATGGATGAGTCTGATGATAGAAATGTGTATCTAGGATTGCCTTACTGCAGACTAATTTGTTAAAAAAAAAAAATCATTCCATTGCTGACAGGCTTTCCACCCTCAACAACTATTCTCATCTATTCTCTGGAAAGTTCTTGGACACACCATGTTGATTAATTCCTTCACCTGCCATGCCTTTTCTTCCCACTCCTTGCCCATATGAAAAACTCCTATTCATCCTTAAAAACCCTTTTCAGATTACCCCAGTCGTGTTAAACATTCTATTTCCTATACTACTTTCCTACCTTTTTCATATTTCAATTTGTGCACATAATTCTATAGCCTAATAATTTTTTTGCAAATTCATAGTTTTTACTAACCATAGGCTTCTTTAGGGCTTAATACAGTGACGAGCCCATGCTAGGTATTCTTAAATGTTAATTGAATGGAACTGTGTGAAAGATATAATGGTATTACTACTGTGGCCACCACAATAACCATTTTTTGAGAATTTTTATGAGCCAGGCATTATAATAAATACTTCAGATATATGTCCTCAGTTTTTCCTCAAAACAGCTTTGAAAGCAGGAAGAACCAGAGTTGGCTTCTCCAGTGATACTTCACACAAAAATGTGTTCTGTGAATTGTTACTTTTCCTCCATCTTTACAACCCATCTTTGAACCTTTTGCCCTATTTTGGAGTCAATAATCTGACTTAGATATCTTAGTGCAGTGTTCCTAGAGTACCCTGCGTATGTCCACGCAAGCATATCAGTCTAGTGTAAGTATTGATTTGGTTGTTTGCTTCCTTCACTAGACTCTAAATTCCTTTAAGTCAGACACGCCTTGTTCCTTTTTTATCCCAAATAATCATCATGATGCCTAGAACACAGCAAGTGTTAAATGAGTGTTTATGATGAAGGAAGGAAGGAAGGAAGACAGGGAGGGAAGGAGGGAGGGAGGGAGGGAGGGGAAAGCAATGCCTGCTGCAGACCAGAGGAGTTATTCAGATAGAAAATTTAATTCCTGATAAAACTCGAACCTGCTTTAGCCAGGGAAAGGAAAAAGAATCAGCAAGCATCTGAAGTCTAGAATTACGGAGTTAACCAATCACTTGACCTATGCAACTTGATAGAACACCCCCATCTTATGAAGTGAAGCTTAAGAGAAAGGAAAGGCCTTCACATTCTCAGTTGACTTTAGGCAAAGAGATCTTTTACTTCTAGCAAAAGTTGGCAAGATCAAGGGAAATTGTGCATTTATTGATTTAATATATTTTACTACTCATTCTGTGCCAGAGAGTTTACCAGGAGCTGAGGGTGCACAGCCTTGTCCTCTGAGAGCTCATATTTTTAGAAGAGTTGATTAAACCACCATCTTTTCTTTAGTCCCCTCACCTAAAGACTTGTAGAGAGAGAGAAAAACAGAAAGAGAGAGAGACATCAAGGTAACAGAGAAACATCAATCAGTAGCCTCTCATACATAGCCTGACCTGGGCCTGAACCCACAACCTAGGTATGTACCCTGATTGGGAATTGAACCCACAATCTTTTGATGTATGGGCCAATAATCTAACCAACTGAGCCACTAGCCAGGGAAAACCACCATCTTTATGAATCCTACGGCTCAAACCATCCAAGGTTATAGCATATCAGGGATGGCAATACCTGTATACAAGCAGGTCCTGCAATAGCGTTGCTTCATTCAGTGTTGTTTTGTATAATGTTGATAGGATGTATAGGAACTCAACTCTTGTTTATATCAATTAGGCTCCAGTAAAATTGGTTTCATTATACACACATCATTTGGCTCAAAGTTGCAAACCCTATGGATGAGGTTAAGTGAGAACTACTATGCTCAACTAGCCAATAAAGCTTTCGGTCTACACAAAGGGCAAGGAGAGAGAAATAATGAAGCAACTGATGCTGAGTGGGCCTCTGACATGAGCCTAAGAATTGGAGTGACTTGGGGGGCGGGGTTCTGCATAGGAAATAAATGTAAACTGTGCCTACTTTATTATTTCAGGCATTATAGTTAAAAATTTATTTATTTTTAGAGAGCGGGGAAGGGATGGAGGAAGAGAGGAAGAGAAACGTCAATCATGCGCACCCTGAAGGGGGACCAAACTCGCAACCCAGATGTGTAACCTGACCAGGAATCAAACCTGCAACTCTGCACCATGTGGGACAACGCCCAGCCAACTGGACCACCCTGGTCAGGGCTCCTGCATCATATTTAACAAATAATCTGTGATAAACACCTTTCCAGAGAAAATCTCCAGATTCATTAGAAGCTGCCTATAAAGTAAAGCCTGGCAGTGTGCCATCCCTCCCTCCCATATCGCGTTCTCTAAGGTGCAGCCGTGGGTTCTTCTGTGAGCCTGTGCCATGTGACAAAACTCATCCTTCTCCTAAAACATGGAGGGAGGGATTACTGTTCTCAGAGCTCCCTGCAGATGAGGCTGCTCAGAGCGGTTCCCAGTCCAGGCTCTCCCTCCACCTTCCCCACTAACAGGTGCACCGCTCCCCTTCCACTTCCCCAGTTTCCACAGGAAGCAGCTGCTCAAGGTCGGTCTAGTCACCGAGGGGTCACCCACTGACTCTCAGCGGCTACAGTGTTCAAGATGAGCCAGATCCCCTCTTCAGCTGGGGAGAGGAAAATCAGCTCCTTCTCAGGGAGAACTAACACTTCCCCATGCAGAGAACGCTGCTTCCCTGTCCTTCCCCTCCTCACCAGCCCCCCAACCCCATGCCATCCCAGGCACCTGTGGCTACAAAGCCCCAGTCAAGTGCTGGGTTGTCACACTGCACCTTGATGCCCAGAGCACTCTCCTCCCACCAGGGCTGCTCAGGCAGCGGGTCGGCGATTATAACCTGTCATCCCTCATCTCAGTGAGCAGGTGACAGGCTCCCGTATCGTGGCATCCAGATGGCGTCACCCCTTCTGTCGAGTACAATTTTAGGGCAAGATTCATACCGTTTCTCTGCGCTCAAAATAGATGCCCAAAATTGGGATAGAATTTACATAAGTTGGCTGAAGAGACTGTGTTCAATTAAAAAGCTTTTGTTGCCAAGGAATTTTTTTAGTTGATACATATGCTCCTTTACTGCGATCCTATGGGGCAAAGATTTTCTCTCTCTGTCTCTCTGTCTGTCTGTCTCTCCTTTCCTCTTTCCCCCCTCCCTCCCTCTTCATTATTCCTCCCTCTCCTTTTCCATCTCTTAATAAAAAGTGGGGGTGATGGGCATCTGCCCCAAAGACTGAGTGAGCACAAATGAAGCAGCAGCCCACACGGAGACAGCAGGGAGCCTGGCCCCTGAGAACCTGCAGCAGCAAGTGCCACCCTCTTGCCCAGCCCAGGGCACGGCAAGCTGCACAGCTCTCCCTCTGTGCTGTTCTGGGCTCTGTCCCAGAGAGAATGTGTTGTCCCACTTTGCAACCATCGTAAATTTAATGGGATGTGTTTTCAACTCCACTGACACCAGGGCATGAATTTAGAGATATAAAACATGTTTGGCTTTTTTCCAATCATGAAATAATACTGTTCTTCAGAAAAATATTGGGAAACAGAAAGTATGAAAGAGGGGAGAATTCATTGGTAATTTTACGATTCTGAAACGAATTCTGTTAACATCTCAGTGTATTTCCTTTCAGTCTTTACTGCAACTGTCTCTATTCACACAAATCTGGGATCATAATGTATAAATACTTTAGTACCTCAGCTTTTTGTTGCACTTTGCATCCTAATGTCCCGAGCATTTGTCTGTATCAAGTACATTTCAGGAACATCACTTTTAACAGATGTACTAGAATGCATTTAGCATTTCTCTATTTTGGATATTTATGTTATTTCCAATTTTGTTCGTTCCCCTATATAAACATTGCTGCAATTAACACCCTTGCCTTCGTATGCACCTCTGATTACTTCCTTAAGATAAATGTGCAAGGGTCACAATATAACGTGCATTAAATTGTACATTCGATAGGGAAGGCAAGTTACGCTGAGCTGTTCACAGGCTCGGGACTGACTCGTCTTCAGTTCACTGCCTGCATTTTCACAATGCCTGTTGAGCACCGGAAATGAAATCAGAATTTTAGAAAGTCATTTGTTTGTTGAGTGTTTTCTCATGGAAAGCCAAGAAACCCTGGGTTGGACGTCTGTTGTTTTTGCCTGTTCTGCCCCCTCCCCTGACCTTCTTCTGTGTGAGAAATACACAGTGGTCCCCACTCTCCATTCTTGCACTCTGGTGGAACTAGCAATCAATCCATGATTCATGGGTGGCCAATTAGATTTTGGATTCATGAGTGGCCAATTAGATTCATGATGAGGAACAGGTTTGGACTTTCAAGAGGACTCTTTCTTTCCTCTGAGATTGCAGAGTGGGCAGAGCATAAGCCCAGAGATGCTCGGGATCATCTTTGCCCTGCTCCGTGAACATAATCTCTTACAGATGTTAAGACGTGACATCCTTACCTGGTGTCCGTACCTTTCCCTGGAAGTAGGTCAGGCAAATGAGTACACTTACTGTTTTAAACCACTAAAAGCTCAGCTGCTCTGATAACTGGCTCTTTCGTGACCTTCGTGACCCAACATGCAGGACCTAACAAGGTGTCTTGCTTGTTAATAAGAACTCAGTATCGATTTGGCAAACTGAATAGCCCTGGACTTTGTTTGTTCTTCTGGTCCCTAGAGCTAGCCACACTCTTCTGCCTACTCCTCCGTGATCTCACCGCACACTCCCGAAACAGCCCTTCCAATATCTGGCACAAAGCTAGCAGGTGGGCAGGCTTATTGGCAGAATTCTCTGGCCCAGTTTTGTTTCCCAGACTATCACTGTCATGAGGACCACCTGGGGTGCCTGTTAAACACACAGATTACTGGGTATCTCCTCCAGGAATCTTGATTTGTGGGTTTGGCTTGGGGTCTGCCCATCACACCTAAGGACAAGTGCCTGAAATCAGGCTTTGGGCAAGTTTGAGAAACCCCGCAGATCAGCAGAGCTACCCTGGCTACATGACATGTCAATTACCCATAATTACAAGCAACGCATCAACCTGCAGAAAACAGTCCTGTAACGTGGACGGAACACCGCCAAGGTAACCCAAGGTGGAGGACTCAGATCCCAGCTCAAACGCTTGCTGGCTGGGCAGCTTTGAACAAATTATATAACCTCTTTGAACTTGTGCTTCTGCCTTTGTAAAAAGATGAAGGCACTACTTGCCTCTTTCCTGTCAAGGAATCTAATTAGATGATGTGTGTAAAAGTGTATCAGACATGGGAGAAATTTTCAGCTTGACGTCTGGAGCAGAAGCAAAGGCCCTAAGATGCTCTGTTTCAGGGGTGTCACACTCATTTTCACCAGGGGCCACATAAGCCTCACAGTTGCCTTCAAAGGGCCGAATGTAATTTTAGGACTGTATAAATGTAACTACTCCTTAACTAGGGGCACAGAGCTCAGTGCTGCCGCTGGGTAGAAACAAGGTGCAGAGCTGGATACAGCAAGGTGGAGGGCCAGATTCAGCCCTCCGGCCTTGTGTTTGCCACCTGTGCTCTATTTGATGGGAGAGAAAAGCCCTGCACAGTCGCCAGTTACTTGTAAATATCACCTCCACAGACCCCACTGCAGGCTTGTCCACACCAAAGCTGGAAGGTGACCTCAGTAACTGACCATCAGCATTTACTGAGCACTTACTCAACACCAGGCATGATGCTGGATGAAGGATTCAGATGGATCAAGTTCATCCTCACAACAGCTCTGTGTCGTAGCTACGACTTTCACTGCCATTTTGCAGTTGGGGAAACTGAGGTGTAACTTGGGTATCTCTCAGTTACCTCCCCAAGCTATGTCTGACGTGTAGTTCAATACCTGGTGACAGGTCCTGTGCTGTTAAGAAGCACAGGTAGACTTTGAACCAGACAGTCTGATTCCACAGTCCCTTTTGAACCCATTAAACCATGGGATTTCTAAGGGGGATGGGCAGTCCCACCAGGACAGACAGAATGCCCAGAGTCTCCAGTTATCCGCTCCATCACCGTCTGAGCACACAGGAGGGAGTAGATACAAAGGAGGAGTGGGCAGAGCACAGAGGGTTTTCAAGGCAGTGAGTCTACTCTGTACGATACTGTAATTGTGGCTCTACATCCTTACGCGTTTATCCAAACCCACAGAATGACAACACCAACAGTGAACCCCAAGGTAAACTATGGACTGCAGGGGACCACGGCGTGTCAGTGCAGGCTTATGGACTGTAATGAATGTCCCACCTGGTGGGGGATGTTGATGCTGGGCAAAGCTCTCCGTCAGCATCGATGTCCATGGGTAGGGGCAGCTCTCTGTACCTTCCCCTCAACTTTGCTGTGAACCTAAAACCTCTCTAGAAAAATAAAGTCTATCAGAATGGAAATGCAAAAGGCAGTAGTTTTGTTATACAACACCCTGTTGATGCCATTGCCCTCTGTGGTGTTCATCCCCTCCTGGAGAGTTATTCTGTAATAATTATTACAGAATATCCACGCTGGACCACACATTGGCAAACACTGGCTCTAGGAGCATCTCGCACTGGAGGCCCATGTGCCGAATGTGCCCCACACCCTTGATGTGCTCTTGTGTTTAGGGATGCCCTCCAGAGATGCCCACGCTGTGCAGCCTGGCCTCATCTTCACCTGGCCGTTTCTCACCTGTGATACCTGCCCAGCCCCTAGGGGCACTCAAGTTTACTCCTTTGATCCAACCCCACTCCTCTAAGAAGAAACCAAGAGCCTGGACAAATTGCCCAAGTTCAAAGGTAGTGAGGGGCAGAGTCTGAAATAGCTCCTAGCTCTTCCAACTCCCAGACCAGTGCTCTACCAAACCATCGCAAAGGAAAACCACAACAGCATCTGCCCATTAGAAAAAAAATAAAAAACATCATGAAGCCCAGTGAGAAAGAGAATGTATGGACAGCTGGAGACGGGGAACAGAGAGCCCCTGCTGGGGCCCAGCATGCTGGGGTGCCCTCCCAGGGGACTTGACCTCTGCCCTCACATCACAGGGGAATTGCATGGCCACTGTGTCACTTTGTGCTTGGAAAGTGGAAGCACTTCGAGGACACCCACCTACCCGCCCAGCGAGGCTGCCATTGTGGCACTTTAATGGAAGTCTGCAAAGAAGAATCCGGAGCCCCGCACTTTTCTCTCGAGCCCTGTGCACAGAAAGGCTGGGGCGGGAAGGGGCACAAAGCGGGCCCTGGGCTGCCTTCAGATTCCACCTCACAGTGGCTTGTAGCTCTGGAGAACTTTTAATAGAAATCTGCGGAATGAAATGGGCTACAGCTGTTTGCCTTGATAAATATATTTTATGCTACATGCCTCAGCCGCCATCTGTTTGCTGATATGAGCACTTCTTCATGGCAACTAAGGAGAAGTCATCAAAAGGAATCGCAGGAGGTGGTGTTCCGGGAAGGTAGAGGGGAGAGGGAGACAGGGCAGGGGAGCTGTTTTCAGGCTGCAAGGGGCTGGCCTCCGGCTGGGATAAAACAGATGGAGGGCAGGCGCAGAGCAGGGGTGCACTGGGCAAGCCAGACAAGCCAGCCCCCCTCCAGGCCTCGGGGATTTTCCAGGATGCTCTCACTGCAGTCCTCGAGTCCTCAGTCTCCCCTGCCGCTGCCTTGCCGCTTTACCCTCTAAAACTAAGATGGGAATGACGAAGCAGTCACAACAGTGCTCACCTCTGAGCTGACGCTGGCCAGCAGTCAACACGCCCGAGGCCCTGACCTAAGCAGCCACTCGCCTCAGTCAGTTCAACCAGCCGGGAGCCTGGGTTCCCTGCCTCTGATCCCACCGCCTGCTGAGCTACCTCCCGACTCCTCTGACCTGGGCTGGGTGCAGAGCAGACACGGACAGGGGCAAAGGCCAGAGCCCTGCAAATAGTGCAGCCCTTCGGAGTCCAAAGCCGGTCAGGGAGTAGGGTCACACACTACTCAGTTTCGGGTCAGTTTCGGGTCACCTCTGCTGAGCCCTAGGGCCATGCACTACCGCATTCCTGTAAGGATTAGACAAATGGTCCCTACGTGCTTACAGGGATTGGCCCACTCTGGAATGCTAAACCATTTTCATGAAAGGCGACAGGTTTGCTCACTCTAGAACTGTCAACGTGAGAGAACACAGAAGTTACCTTAAGAGAGACCAGTACGCACTGGGAAAGGCTACAGTACTTGGAGATTTCTGATTTCTGAGTACAGAACCTATACAAATTTGTCTTTCCTCCTTCCCTTCTTCCTTCCCTGGGGAAAATGTGAGACGGCAGTATGACCTGCCGCTGTCCTGAACGGCTCCTGTTTCTGGCATCCCTGACCCCTCGGTACCTACCGACCAGCTCTCCTGCTGCTCCCCTGAGAAAATGTAGTGGGCTGGCCGTTGAGCAAACGTGTGTCCTTCTCACCACGCAGTGGCCCCAGAGTGTCTCCCCGGCCCCTTCTCTTTCCTCCGTCCGCCCTCCCAGAGTCATGCAGGGGAAGATATTGCTCTGACCCCTCCTGGTGACCTTATGAGGGCCAGTGTCAGGACCAGCTGCCTCCTGTGCCTCCTTTCTCATCCCACCAAGGCTGGGAACCTGTAGAATGACTGGGTAGGGAGCAGGATTTGATATTGGGGGAAGGGGGGCAGCCCAAAGGGACAACCCAGAGATGGGCTGGAGTGAATGGAGACCTGGATCTGTGAGAGTGGAAAAGTGGGGCATAAGCCTCATATCAGGCAAAGGCGAGTTGGACCACGGACCTGCTGCTCAGTGCCACCTCCTCCCAAGGACATGGGCAGGGTGACTGTTGGTCACATGCTCTGAGACACTCTGACAGAAAGCACTAAGTCATTGTGTACTGAGGATTGGGATTTGGGGTCCAACAAGCCCAGTGCATTGGACGCACTTCAGAACTGCTGGCTGTGCATCGGAGCCAGCGCAAGCCTCCAGCACCATCAGAGCGCCAGCCCCGGCATCAGTAAGGGTTTCCATGGCACTTGATGTTTTGCAATGATCTTTTCTAACACGTCTGCCTTAGCAGAAAGAGCAGGCCACACGGAAATCTTTCTGCCCTCCCCAGTGCCTGTCAGCCTCTGGGGAGGGGGTCCCGACTCCCTGCTCACCTTGAGAGGAGATGAGCAGGGCCTGGAATGCCGCTACTTTGCAGACCCTTCCATCAACACTCATCTGCTGTTCCACACTCACTTCTTCCTCCACTCCTCTGTCCACATTTCAAGGCCAGCTCAAGACAAACTGACAAACTCCATCCATTTACTCATTCCACAAATATTTGTTGAGCACCTACTGTGTGCCAGGAACTGTTTGAGACATTGAGAACACAGCAATGAATAAAACAAAATAAAAATCCCTGTCCTTATGTACCTTACTGTCCATGAGGTGGTAGAGAAACAATAATTGGATAAATATTTAGTGTTATGAATACAAATAATGCCAAATAAGAGGGAGAGAGTAACCGGAAGGATATTGCTACAGATCTAGTGATCCAATGGCCTGACCGATGAGCAGAAATCTGCATGAAATGAGGGAGTAAGGCATTCAGGAAGAAAACCTCACAGGCACAGGGAACAGCAGGTGCAAAGGCTCTAAGGTAGGGAGACACTGAATGTTGAGAAAGAGCAAGGAGGCCAGTGTGGTTGGACCGAAGCCAGTGAAGGGAGTGAGTTGTCATGGTAACACATGTGGTTGAAAAGGCAGCCAGGTCCCTGGTCAGAAGCCCGTTCTTCTCCAGCTGGCCCAATCCAACTAGATCACTCCACCTTGACTCCTATACAGTCCCTGCCTGAAGTGGTTCACAAGGACCTTACTGACACATGTTTCGTAGCTTCCCTATTTCACACATTTGTGTTCCCTTTACTCAGGGCAGATGGCATTTCTCCAAGATTTACCCCCAGATTTCTGTGTCTTTCCCAAGCCCATGGTCATCCCATCCCTCCTGTCTGACATCCCAAGAATTTTTCCATTCCCCACCTGAAACAGAATGTTGTGAAAATGTAACAGTGGGGAATTGTAACCCACCCCACCATACTTTTGGCATTGTTTCTATAAATGCTGACTCTAACTAATATGTAGCTTGGAGGTAAGCAGCATCTTTGTATAAAAGTCCTAGGAACTACCTTGAAAACATACAGATTCTGACCTTCAATCATCCCAGCTCCGGGAGATTTGGTGACCTTCAAATATAAAACCGGGATGATGATAACCAAGATGAGGCACACCAGACCATCACAAGGGACTGTGCTAGTCTGCACGTAGAGAACTTTTCAACCTCCTCCCCTTGGTCTCTTTGTTCTGCTTTCCCTCTCTCTCTGTATTAAAAACCTCTGCCTGCACTGAGATGTTAAGGTGGGCTTTGGGAGACGAGTCTCCTATTTTCTCAGATTGCTGGTATCTGAATAAATCACTTTCCTTTTCACCAGCACCTGTCTCATGAGTTTGGCTTTAGTTGCAGCAGGCAGCCAGATCTGAGTTCAGTTACAAAAGCACCACGCCCAAGATGTCATATGTTCCTATGAACCCACCCAAGTACTCAGGAGCTCTTGCCTTGTTAACTGTAACTTCAATCAGTCAATGGTTCCACTGTTCCAGTTAATGTTAACCGCTAATCCACCTTTTGAAAGAGCACTTATTCATTCAGGCATTGATTAATTCACTGACTTTTTAAAAAATCTTCTACATGGTAGACACTGTTCTAGAGGCTGCGGATAAAAGGATGATCACGGTTCCCTCAATAAGCACCACGTCTGGCTTCCAGTCAGGATGGTGGCATAGGTAAAGGTGGTACTCACGTCCTCCCATGACTACTTCAAAAATACGATTAAACTGCAGAACCACCATCATTCAGAACCACCTGAAGTCTAGCTAAACAGAAGTCCTACAACTAAGGATGTAAAGAAGAAGCCATATTGAGACTGGTAGGAGGAACAGAGACACAAAACAGGCTAGCCCCACACCCACTTGTGATGGATAAAAATTGGGAGGGATATGTTGGCTTTGGAGGTCCCCCCTGAAGAGTGAGGGGTCTCAACCCCACACCAGGCCCCCCAGCTCAGGATTCTAGTGCCAGAAAGAGAAGTTCCTGTAACTTCTGGCTATAAAAACTAGCAGGGATTGAGGCTGAGTGAGGCAGGAGCTTCTGGAGCCAGGAGTTTCTCTTAAAGGACTCACGCAAGGATTTACTCAGACTCACTCACTCTGAGCTCCAGTGCTGGGACAGCAGCTTGAAAGGCATCAGGGAGATGTGGGGAGGAACTGAATTGTCTGGAATCAGGATGAGAGCTGGAGGGGTAGCTTCTCCCAGATAGAAGTGCTGGCAGAGACCACTGTCATCTTCTGAGTCCTCCTCCCACACAGCCATCAGGCGGGCACCGCATCTAAATCTTCATCAACCTGGCTAACACTGTTCACTCCACCCTGGTGATTCCCTGAGGCCCCATCCCACCCAACGTTCAGGCCCAACCAAGCTATTTCCGGTGGCTTTTCCGTATGAATGGCATATCTTGGCTCATGCTTCAGACTTTCCTAAAATTTCTCAAACAAGCAGCAATGGCCTCAGCATGCCCTGTGCCTCTCATTAAAAGGTGCCAGGCCTGGTACTAGTGGCAGCTAGGCTTGGTTTGCAATTTGGCTTCTCCTGGGCAGCTCCAAGCCCAACACAAGCAGCAGTTATCTGCTGACCACTCTGTAGCCCATGCTGGGTGGCCCTGGGCAGAACACAGGCAATGGCTGACTTTGGCCTGAACCTCCTGGGAGGCCCTAGAGCCAGTACAGCTGGTGGATAGTTTCAGACCACATCAAGGCACCACCCAACCACCTCCACAAGTGACATGCTCAAGAAGCACCAGAGCCCCACTGAAGTAAGTCCTGCTCCATGGGGTGAGACCCTGCAGAGCTGATCCTCCATGGTGGTCATTGCCAGTCCTTGCAGCCACTTGGCCTGGGGCAAATCACCACCATTGACCTGCTAACAGCAATCAAGGCTCAACTACAACAGGAGGGTGTATACAGCCCACACAGGAGGACATACCTGGAGTGCACAGCCTGGGGGAACGGGGAAGCTGTGCCACTGAGCCCCACAGCACACCTACTACACCAGGAACCTTACTGGGCACAATGGCCTCTTCCAGTCTGACCTTCAGGGTGCTGTGAATCAACACTGGGCGCCAGTGTTGATTCCCACAGAGAGCCGTTCTCACCCTGGCTGCACCCTCAGTTCTCCGAACACAGCAAGTGCTGAGTGGAGCCCTGCTGAACAAAGGGAAGACTGGCTCAGGTATAGATCCATTTAGGAATCAGGTGGCATGATTCCATTCTTTCTAGTCATGGGCATTTTTTTTTTTATCCAGGGAGATGTGTTTTAACTATCTCTAGAGAACAATTGAGTATTTGATAGTCTTTCTTTTTTTTTCCCCCTCTTCTTCCCTCCCTTCCTGCTGCCTGCCTTCCTTCCTTCCTTCCTTTTTCTTTTTTCTCCTTGAAAGTGTGCATTTGGCAAATTATGAGTATTCAGCAAAACTCATTTCTCTTTCCTCCTCAGCACATCATCAGATGACATTTTCCAGCTCCCTTTGGGGCTGTATGACTGAACTCTGGCCAGTGAGATCTAGTGAAAGAGACAAGCACCCCATCCAGGTGTGGCCCATGTGCTGTTCTTGCTCACCTTCCCCATCTGCTGCAGCATAAAGAGGAGGTGGAAGGTACAGTTCATCAGAGACACAGATGGAAGGAGCCAGAAAGCCTACCTGACAACCTGTTATTTCTTCACTGGGCTTGGTGGGAATGAAAAACTTTCATTGGGTTAAGCTACGGACATTTGGAAGTTTGGTTGTTGTGGTAGCTAGATTTGCTTGTTCTACCCAGTCCAGGGGACAGGGAGGAGAGTTTCACACAGAAAATTCCAACCAGTGGCTTCTCCAGCAGCAGAAGCCCAGAAGCAGGCAGGCGCAGCATCACCCAGGAATCAGTGTCCTCCCAAGTGTCTGTTGCACAATTTCATGTCTCTAGTCTGTGATCCTGTCTCCAAATTTGCCTCCAGATTCAAACAGACATCCACAGTCCAGGTGTAAAGAAGGAGGAGGTGCAAAGGAAGGTGTCCCGGGCTGAGTTAGTGCCAGGGACGAGCTTGCCTAGAGCCCACCCAGGGATCTCTGTTCACTGTGCAGGCCATGCCTCCTCACAAGGCACACTGGAAAACCTTATCTTTTTACTTGACATCTGGCTAGTCAGGGCAGAATCAGGGCTCTGTAAGTAAGGAAGGATATAGAATGGCCATTGGGTCATTCTATGACTCCAAACTTGGAGTCTTTGTTAGAAGGTGGAAGGCAATGGTGGTTTTGAATGGAAGACACTGCCCAGACTAGCTATGTGGTTGCTGGCTAATTTCTGGCTTCAGTGGCCAAGGGGGTAAAAGCATAAGTGTCTGAAATGGCTCTGCCCTGGGAGGCACCCACCACAACCCCTTTCCCAATTACTTCTGAGATGTGATGCATCCATCCCCCACTCATCCCTCACACTCAGCCCAAATACTCTGCCTGCTCACTCACACCTTGCTTCCCGAGAGCCCCTCCTACTAAAGCAAAGCCTCTCCCCTCTCCCACTTAGTCCTCCTCTCAGCAGAATTTCCCACTGTGGGGAGCAGCCAGGAGGTGCCCACGGCAGCTCAGTGTGCCAGGGACCCCGGGAACGAGCCACACCGGTGCCCCTGAGTGCCGGCTGCTTTCCCCCTCACAGTTAACACCATAAAAACACTCCTCCCATCAGAGGCAGCTGATTTCCAAGCCGTGTGTGGAGTTAACGCTGCTCTCACTGCCTCTCCTGCTTGATGTTGCTAAATGCTGTTCCCCATGGTACCCAGCACAGGCCTGTGGGGAGAAAATAACACAAAATTAACTTTAAACACAGATGTTGGGGGAAGAAAACAGCTTTACCAAAATGGGAATAATAAAGGGCCAGTAATCACCTCCTTTGCAGTGCCACATAGAAGGGAAAAAAAAAAAAACAACTGTCCTGGCTTTTGCAATTTTCTAATAGAACTTACTGTGGTCGACCAGTTAGTCTCTCTTCTGCCCACCTGCATGCCCAAGTAGCAACTGCAAAGGGGTGCACTGAGGAAATGACAGCGGGCCTGCTCTCGCACCTACTCCGTGCGACAGGCGTGGGGAGCGGCCATGCATCTCCACAGTGCAGTGGGCCAAGAACCCGGGCTGGCTCCTGGAACCCTGCACCACGCACCAATGTGCTGGGGTTTCGGGAATAGACTTCCCATAGTTTGGTATAATTTCATGATTTCCCAGTAGGTCAGATTGCCTCTTTTTGTTTCCCCGCTTCTGTTTAATTAAGTCTGCTTCCCCTCTCTCCCTCTTATATAGGAATTATCTTGTTCACCCAGTCTGGGTAATCTAGGGCAATGCTTGCTAACTGTTAATGCATACACACATGCTTGGGCATCTTGTTAAAATGTAGATCCCAATTCACTGGGTCTGGGGGAGGGCTAAGATTCTGAATTCTAACAAGCTCCCAGGCGGTGCCAATGCTGCTGGTTCCTGGGCTATGCCTTCACCCTGGCATCGTTAGCACACACTTGGACTGGGGGAGGCAACTGAGATCTGAAGGTATGTGTGTTAGTGCAAGATCAAGTGTGAAAGGAGGACCTGGATGGAAGACTCAATTTTAGAATTGCTGATCCTTGAACCTCAAAGGTCACGAGTCTAAGACTTAGGGGTAGGTTTGAAGTCACAGCACACTGACAAATGAACCACCCATGCAGAACCAAGTTGTATATCAGATGGCTTCGTTGTTTCCAAGATGCACCATTGACTTCACATAGTCTGTGAGAAGGTGACTCTGCACTGTGTGGTGTACCTGTGGAGCATTCTCTTTGCAAGTGGTCTCCCAAGCAGGGGCAGGGTTAAAGAACCTTATGCTTTCTTTATTCTTTGATATCAATGAATGACTTAGTTTCTTGGGGAAACTAAGGCTGGGCCGCAAGTGTTCACCAGTGCACGAACCTGAAGTCGCTTTCCTGTTAAACTTGCCTCCTCACAGTGAGGACCTGACAATGTAAGGAATAGTAGTGTCCAGCCCAGAACTGCTTTTCAAAGTGCCCACAACCACCCCCTGAGCAAAACCAGGCACTGTGTGGAAGGGCCTCTTGAGTCTAAAGAACTCTCAGCAATAGCCTGAGCCACTTTATCCACCTAGCTCTTCGCCCCTCACCCAAACTTCTCTCTCCTCTCCTGGAACTCAACTCCTCTCCTTTTCTCCTAGATTTCTCCAGTCATTCTTCATTCTGTCCTTGCTTCCCTCTGTGGGTGTGGCACATACTATCACCTTCCCAAAGACAAGTGGATAACTTCGGTTTCTCTTGTCTCGGACTCTGGAATAGGAAATGTGCCCTTTGGTCACTTCTCACTCCAGGCTCTCTCCCAGGTGACCTCGTCCACCCCATGGTTTCACCTCTGTGGGCTGAGGTGTCCCAAGTCTGTGCCTCCACATCAAGCCAGTCTTTAAAAATTCCAGACTCAAGTATCCACAGGCCTGTCCCATTCCAGGTGCTCTCACCTGTACTGATCATCAGATCTGAAAGAATAAAGAAGAGAAACAAGGAAAGAACTTGCTTTCTAATCCTTACCTCATGAGATGACACCATCACCTCTCATCTGCTCTAGCCAGACACCTGGGGACTGTCCCTCACTCCTGCAGCTCAATCCATTATTCATTCTGCACCCTGCAAATCACTCTGGCACCTGCCATGTTTTCAACTACGTATTTCGGTGTCTTCAAACAGCCTTTTCCCTCAGCTTGGGCACTTTCCTCCTCTTTGTCACTGGCTTATTGTTAGCCACCTTGGTGGCCCCAGTTGTCTTCGACTCTCTGGCAGTGTGTTACTGCCTGCGGCAGACCGAGTGGCGCAGGATGGTGACATGTGAGTGATGCGTTAGGAAAGGCTCTTGGTAAGTTGAGAGTTTTAACCAGAGCTGTATTGCCCTGGGAGTTTATGTCATTTAGGCAACACCATTGGGGACACTGATAATTTTTCCCCAGGAGAGTAATTTCCAATTTTTCCAAGAAAGCAGAACTGCGGCCATGACTCAGCATCAAAGCAAACTGTCTGCTCCTGGCGTGTCCTCTCTCCAGAGACCATATCCCCCCAGGTGAGAGTTTACCACGCAAACTCCCCTCTGACTTGTTTCTGGTCAACAGGGAGATAGGGAGAGAGAGACTGTTTGGAAGAGGTTAATGAGCCCAGGTGCTGGCTGTTCCAGCAACGCCGTGTTTCTCCCTTTCTTTTTGCCTCTCCTCCTTCTGCCTGGGAGCGCTTCTCCTGCAAGAACCCTCCTAGTCTGTGAAATGCAACTCAGCTTTCTACCACATATTCCAAAGTGCTTTATAAGAGCCAGGAGCTGATAAATGATGTGAACAGGTTGCAGAATTTTATGTAAACTAGAACCTCACAATTTGAATTCCAAGTGCTGAGTCTGCCACTTGCCGGTGACATACGTTGGGCAAGTTCCTGAACACCTCCAAGCCTCGGTGGTTTAATTTATAAATCAGGTCCCTACCTGCTTCCATTATTATGTTAATTATGGGAAGTAATGTCGGCATTTTATAAACTCTAAATCATGCTACCAAAATAAAGGTTACCCCCATCAATAATAGTAACTAGCTATAAACAAGGTTTTTTTGTTCGTGTTTGTTTTTGTTGGGGTTTTTTGTTCGTGTTTGTTTTTGTTGGTTTTTTTTTTTTTTTTTTTTTGCAGCTGGTTACAAACTGCTTCAAAATTATTAAACATATAAAGAGAGGAAGCTAAAGCTGAGGGAAGGTGGCAATGAGTCACAAAATGAAGGTGAGGAAGCCCCAGTATAAGAGAGGTTGGTGAGGGGAAGGGGCTGGTACTCAGATTCTGAGAGTGGGATATAAGTAGCTACCGTTCATGCAGACCCTTCAAGGCCAAGTTAGAGAAATGAGAGGTTTTCTGAAGACCATGGAAGCCATAAAAATGTTTTCAGCAGAGGGGTACAGTGATAAAGTTTTCATGGAAGGAAGTTATTTATGCTGCAGTGTGGATATTGGACCTGAGTGAATCAAAACTAAAAGCAGAGAAAACAACTCAGGGCTCTGTGGCAATGACCCGGAAAGGGCGGTGGGCGGGGCTGGAAGCGCAGCGGCGGGGATGGAGAGTGGTGGGTGGATTCAAGAACTGAACGGGGGCGGAGTGAATGAGTCACATTGTTATCTGCAGCACCTCAGCTGAGCAGGTGCCAAGAATAGCCTCTAGGAAGGCAGACTGGATTAGCAGGCAGACACCGACTTTCTAATCAAAAGATCTATATGTGATGCCTGGCATTGCCATGGATTAGCAATTAAAATTCGCTGCATGGATTTGGGCAAGTCATCTACCCTCTCCAAGCCTCTGTTTCCTCATCTACAAAATGGAGATAATAATAACTACCCTTCCTCACTTACTGGGCAGCTGTCAAGCTCAAACCAAATGCTGTGATACATGAGATGTGCTTTGTAAATTGTCAAGCAGTGCACAGTTGTAAAGCAGACGTGGCATTCTCCAGAGACCCCGTCAAAGCAAACACAAAGGAAACAGATGAGAAAAAGAACATGCAGCTCCTCATCCAGGCCTCCTTCCTGACGCTTCCTTGGCCTACCTTGACTTATATTAGGCCAGGACTTATTTCCATGGTCTCTTAAATTTCATAAAGCCTTTCGCAGTGAGAAAACTTTGGGAGAATCTTATTAGACAGAGCAAAGACCCAAATCAGCACAAAGTTCACATATAAAAGCTTTAGGAACAAAAATAAGGATTTCTCTAGAGGCCCTATATGTGCTTAAATGGCGCAGAGAGCTAAATTGTGAAATTACAAATGAGATGTGGAATGGCATATTTGATTATACAAAGGCATCTGCAATGCTTCACAACATGTAAGAAATTTGAGAGATTGTTTATCTGGCACTGAGCTCCGTAAGGATTCTACGGAATTGACTGAGCCTAATAGGCATCCAGGAGACAGAGGGCAGCTTTGGCAGGGGCAGGTGGGGGGAAGCTGCATGGCACGTCTTGGTGCCTGGGACCTGTCCCGCTCCCCCCACACACACACACACACACATTCCAAAGGCTCACATGGAACTCAGTTTGAACTCAGAATCTCATTTGAGATTTTCCTGTTTCCCAGGTAAGGTCACTATGTCCCAAGAGAAGTATAAGGTGTGGTCTCTATTCTCAATCAATTAACAACCTAACCGGGTCGGTAGGATAGGTGTGACGCTCATCACTGCCCTACCTGGCTCGTGCTGACTCCGCCTTCTACAGGTTGAGGGAGAAAGGAGAGCACAGGCTTGGGAGATGGGTGAGACTGCAACTAGAGCCTGATTCTGCTGCTCACTGGCCCTGAGGCCTCAACTAAGGTACCTGTGCCTCCCTGGGCCCTGATCTCCTCCTCTGAGAAGCAGGGGTGACACTGCCTGCCCTACAGGGTTGGGCCATTGAGATGCACATGTTGGTGCATAGCCAGAGCCTGCTCACAGAAAATGCTCAACAGCTAACACCCCATGTGTGCCTGGGGAGGTGCTCACAGGTAGAAGTGGCGGGAAGCCGTCCGGTGAGTCAGGCCCCCTCGGGTTCCTTGGTCAGCATTACACTCTTCTTCAAAGTCCCTAAATCCTCTAGGGGCACCTGAGTTTTAGCCAGTGTCCCAAGATACAGATATTACAGCAATAACCTAAGACTTCTGTATTTTGCAAAATAGAGACCAAAAGGATCTGACAAAAGCAGCTGCTCTGCCCTGACCCAAATTCAACTGGAACCCAGGAGCCAGGCTTCCATCTCTACCTGGGCCGGGGCTGCCATTCCCTGGGTGTCTTCGGAAAGCCCAGCCTCCGGGGTTGCTGACCTTCAGCCTGGCCCAGCAGGCGTGTGCAGGCGGGAGGAAGTCACAGGAGAGAACAGATTGAGAAGAGCCTGGGAAGTCACTGGCACAGATGCCACAGCAGAAGGGAAATTCTTCCCTGTGCTCCATCTTCCTACCCAGCAATTGAAGGAGAGGGGCCAGGAGTTCGAGGTTGGAGCTGCTTGTCTGAATCCAGCTGTGCCTCCTCTCCAAATGCAGGCAGCTGAGCCATGACCCTGGGGGTCAACATCGAGGCATATTTATCAAACCCCCAGCCGCAGGAGTTTATGATCTGATTGTAGAAAGCATGGATGACAAAACAAACACGTGATAAAGCTGTGTTTGTGTGTGTGTCCACACAGGTGTGTGTGAGAGAGCATGCGTCAGGGTAGAGGGAATGAGAAAGGGGGAAGCTTACACATTTTAATTTGATTTTACTTCTTAAACCTGAAAAGAATGAGGAACGGACTTGCAGAGAAGGAAGACAAAGGGCACAAAGACACGACATTTAAGCAGCAGTTCCCCATTTGGTGATGAGGTCATTTGTCTCACCTTTCATCTTGTCAAAGAAACATATTTCAGGGAACCCTGGTTACAGGACTCCCCCAGCTAATCTAGCCAGACCTCCTTTGGATTTGGCCTGCTGTCTCCCCTAAATCAATCTGCAGATGTTTGTTCTGTGCCTAGCATCCGCCGCAACCTGCTCAAGACCTTCCAGAAGATACACGGTCTGAGATTCTTTCCCCTGCAGCTACAATCCATCACAAAGCTCTACTGGTTCGCTCTGCTAAAAGTGTCTCTGATCAGCCAGCAGCCCCCATCCCTGCTGCCTTCACCTTCCTTTCCCCGAACCTCTAACTGGTCAGTTCAGGTAGGTGCCAGGTTCTCCAAGACCTGGCCCACAGCTTCACTGGGCGGTCCTCATCTGTGTCTCAGAGGTCCTGAGGTTACATTTTTGTAGCACTCACCACATGGTGTGAAAGTAGTGTGCTTTGGGATCTGCTTCAGACGCTAAACTGATCATAATCTCCTAAAGGGCTTAGTGACCCTTTGGCATCTAATCCAGTGTCTGCCACTTGGTAGAAGCCCCAATGGCATTGCTTGCTGATGCTTGGCCTCTAACACAGCACCTTTTACCTGTGTTATCGTTACTTAGTGTATCTGGCCACCTCCCCTGGCTGACTGTGGCTCCTTAAGGACAAGATTCATTTGGAAGCCACAGTGCCTAGCACCGTGCGTGGCGCCCAGTCACTAACGGGTGAGTGAAGGAGTGCATTCATCACACCTGATCGAACGTGTCTCGGAACTTCCATACGATTTCTCTGAAGCTGTCTGAGCACACAGATGATAAGTGCTGTTATATTCCTCAGGAGCAAAAGATTACTTTCGCCAGAACAGTTGGGGAAAGGTTTTAAAGAGAAAATGTGAGTTTAGCGGGGACTGGAGAATGAGCAGCGTTCCTGTATGTGGATGGAGAGACTGGACCTTCTGAGGGGCAGGAATGAAGAGCAGAAGTGGGGGGACAAGGCTGGGAAAGAGCCACCCCTCTGCGGCCAGGCCTGGCACGGTACCCGGTTTGCATGGAAAAGGGAGAATCGAGGTGGCTCTTCCACTCCTTCCTCTCCCTGTCCACTTCAGAATTCTCGGAGCTGGCCTGTTATCTGACTTTTTCTTGACATGGGATCCATCATAGCTGAAGACTCTGGGCTGAGGGTGGGAGGGTCGTAAGGTGGCCTGCTGTCCCTGCTCACCTGGAAGCCATGGTTTCTCAGGGATCAGGACTTCCAGCACTAGAACTGAGGAAGTCCCAGGCGCATAGGGATGAGCGGGCCACCCTAACCCTAGAGAAAGGACAGAGAAAACTGAGGGGTCAAACGAACCTTTTGGAACCTCTCTCTACCATCCCCCTAGTGTGGCCCCACGTTCCTGATTTATTTTCTCCTTTGAGGACATGAAGAATTGGTTTTAGAGCTGAAGGAAAATGTTTCGCCCTCCCCAGCAAGTTCTCTGTCGCACCCTCCCCCCAAGTTTAGGGGCACCACCTCAGCGCTCCGAAGTGAAGAGTGCCACAGCGCATTTACCAATCATTGCGCGACACTGATTTGTGGTCTACGTTCCCTGAACACTCAGCCTCTTTGCTGGTGTGGACTGTGCCCTCTTTACCCTTGTAGTGGCAAACTACCCAGTGCTTACTTACTGAGTGAACAGATGTGCTGATTGGTTGGTTTATTGGTGGTTAGATTGATTGTGACTCATTATTTAAATATTCCACAGTAACTAATGGATTCATTCAAAAGTGGCTAGTGTGGTCCCTCTTCCTGGGAACAATCAACTCCAGGTGAAGTCCCCATTATAAAAGGAAGTCCCCTGTGTTATGCTGGCTTTTAGTCTCAGGTATCTGCTCTCTAAGGCTGAAGGGCTCAGCCAGTCTTAGGCCACAGAGGCTCCAGACTCCCCAGACACTCTCTTAGGCTCAGTGATGAGCCAACCAGTTTTTACCAGGAGCCCCTGCTGGTGGGGCAACGGAGCCCAGAGGTGGCAGTGGTGGCACCCATCTCTGAAGACTCTCTGGAAGCCTGGGCCCCACTGGGCCATTAGGCCCCAAGCAACCCTTGCTGCGTCATGCTAAGATTTGGGGGGAGGGGGGAGCTGAAAGGGGAAGAAATTCCAATCTGGGTACAAGAGAAAGAATTTATGCATGAACCAATGTCAGCTACTTGTATTCTCCTCAAGAGTTTATTTAAAATTTTTCAAACCTAAAGAAGCTTGAAATTATAATATGATAAAAATACATATGCACTGCTCTTTCCACTAGGTTCATCCACTGCTAACATTTTTCTCTATTCACTTGAGATCTCAGTTTTTTATATTTTTGCTAAACCTTTTGAAAATTCGTTACAGATATTTTGAAATTTGACCCCTGAAGTACTTCAATATGTATCTGGTAAGAACCAGGAATTATCCTACATAAGCACAGTGCTTTTTTCTTTCCCAAGACATTGATACAATAATATTATCTAATACACTGCCTATATGTAGATTTTCCCAATTATCTTAATAATGGCCTTTATACTATTTTTTCTGATCGGGGTCCAACCAAGAATCATCTACTACATGTAATTATCATTCTCTTCAGTCTGGTTATTCTCTTTAATCTAGGACAGTCTCCTACTTTTGGGGGGGGGGTCTTTTATACTGATAATTCTGGAGTCCAGATTACTGTTTTATAGAGTACCATATAATCTAAATTTGAGTGTGCATTTCTTCACTGCTGAAATTAGGAGTACTAATTTTGGGATAAGTACATACGTGATCGTCCACATTTCTCCTTCCAGCTCATCACCAAACTCATAATGTCATTTATCAATATTGATAATAATCCCGCATAGCATCAAAGACACAGAAGCAAGAACTAATGACTGAAGGCAATCAGGCAGGACACTTTTTCTGTCACTTGGTTAAGGTGATGTCTGCCAGATTTGTCCACCATAAAAGCTCCTCTACCCTCTGTAGATAGTAAGTAACCTTCGGGGTGAGACTATGTGAATATCTCATTCTCTAACAGCTTTTATCCCATATTTTATTATCCGCTGATGATCTTTGTCTGAGTGAAATATTGCCTTGTTGGTTGCAAGTGGTGACTTCTCCATTTCAATCATTTCACCAGGAAATAGAGGAGAGCGTTCTCCTGTGAAGAGCACCACCCCATCGCCCAGGGCTGGGTGGTTCAGCTGGTGGGAACGTCACCCCATAAGCCAAAAGGACACAGATGTGATTCCTGGTCAGGGCACAAACTTCAGTTGTGGGTTTCATCCTGTTCGTAGCACGCATAAAAAGCAACAAACTGATGTTTCTCTCTCACATTGACGTCTCTATCCCTCTCTCTCCCCCTACCCTTCTCTAAAATCAATAAACCTAGCCTTGGGTAAGGATTTTTTAAAAGTTAAAAAAAAACAAAAAACACTACCCCTCATCCCACCGCCCCCCTGCCACACATGCTTATTTGTTAAATTTGTAACTGGAAATAAAGACCCACAAGAATTGCAAAAATGTTACAGAGAGGTTTAGTGTACCCAAAATCTAGCTACCCTGATGATAACATCCTACACTGAAAATTACCAAAACCAGGAAATTGACATTGACATAATATAATTAATTACACTACCGATTTTGCTTGGATTTCACTGCTTTTGTAAATTTCTAATTCTTGTTTTAATTTTTGAGCATCACTCTGGACTCATTTTCTTTCATTGTGTTATAATCTATTAACAATATTATTCTTTTTGATGCTCAAACTGTCTCACGTTTCACTGGTGGGATCCCCCGCAAGCCAGCTCACATGTTTTGTTGGTAAGTCACTGGCAGGCTTTCTGCTACAAGACGTCCCAGACTCAGACCTGGAAGTAGGCACTGCTCCAGGGATCCCTGATTGCTTCGTGGGGAATGGTGGTCAGAAACTAAGATCTGGCGCTACGTGAGCTAACGCTGCTCACGTAGTTTCTTGCGTCAGGGCATTTACAGTGGACAAACCTGAGTTTGGAGCGGGTCCTCTAATTCAAATCCAACATTGCAGGATTCTTCCTCCTCTCTTCCTATCCTATATTTCCAGACCTTTCTCCCTGGTTTCTGTAACCACCAATATATTTAACTCCTGTGCTTGGTTCTACAATATATTCAAAATTATCAGAATTACTACACCAATACCACTACCAACAACAAACAAAGTAAATTCAAGGTGTCTTTAGAGTTCTTTTTATAACCCACTCAGGATACACAGCTGGAACTCTGAGCTCTGAATTTTTGAATGAGTTTTTTTTCTGTGCCATTGTTACCAATTTGATACGTGGTTGGTTTCCTTTGTTTCATTTTGTACTGCTTTAAGATTTGCTTTATATTCATCCTCACTGATTTAATTTTAAAGTGTATGAAAGACTGCAATGATATGTAAGTCGAAGCTATGTGACAAGGTATACTCAGAAAAGTCTCGCTCTCATCCCCAGCACCCCAGCCCCGCCCCATGCCCACATAATAACAGGCAACCATTTTCATCGGTTTCTGATGTATGCTTTCTGCATTTCCTTTGCAAAAATAAGATGACAAGTACACGTTTTCTTGTTTGTTTCTCATATAAAAGGTAACACGCTATATGTACTTTTTCACGCCCTACTTTTTGCTCTTAACAAAGTGTCCTGGAAATCATTTCCTGTCAGTTTGTGGAGAGTGTCTTCACTCTTGTACACGTGATGTGGATCTTCTTGTGTGGTTGTACCATAGAGGATTCAACATGTCTGCTACAGCGTGGCCTTTAAGTGGATTCCAGTATTTTCTTATAATAAATAATAATACCACAGCACATAAACTTACCACGAGTGGTGTCGAAATGTACATCAGGTAAATCCCAACAACAACAGCTAGCTCACAGGGAAAACACAGGGTTTCCCCCCACGTGCAACGTTCTCCACGGAGCCTGACCGCGCTGTTCTCACGAGCAGTAGGAGGGCGTGTTTTCCCGTGGCCTCAGAAGAAGTGTGTATGGATTGTCGACCTTCTGAATTCTGCCTAACTGGCAGGTAAAAAGTGGTATCAAAGGGGCATTTTATTTTGCATTCCTCTTACTGAGAGTACGTGTGAACCATTTTTTATATGTTGGAAGATTATTTGTGCATATTTTTCTGTGAAGTGTCTTCCTTTTGCTCATGTTTTTTTCAGGTTTTTGGACTTTCACTTCTTGATTTTCAAGTGTTCCCCACGTATCTGGAAGACATTAGCCCTTTATCCGTAGTGTACGTGGCAGACGCTTCCTTCGAGTCCGCTGCTTGTCTTTTGGCTTTGTGACTCTGCAGCCATGCAAAGTTTTGTGCTTTTTAAAAAGTATAGTCAGATTTATCAGTCTTTTCTTTCATTAAATCTGGATTTTTGAATCACGACTAGAAAAGCTCTTCATACCCAGATTATGAAAATAATTCACCCATGTTTTCTTCCAGTACTTGCATGGTTTCATTTTTCTTCTTCTTTTTTAACATTTAAATCTCTGATCCACTCGGAGTTATTCTGGAACGTGGTGTGAGATGTGGATCCGTTTTTGTCTTTTCCCAAATGCCTCTGCAGTTGTCCGGTCCTTCATTAAGCAGTCCATTTCTTGCCCAGAGCTTCTGGAACTTGGAGGCCTTCTGCCCCACGCAAGTCCTACGGTCAGACCAAAACCAACTCATGCGGAATTCTCCCTGGGCATGTTCAGTATGATGCTGCTAAACCTGAAAGGAAGGTGAGACCCATTGACAAGGGTTGGGAACTCAGAGTTCCTAAATCCATGTATTCTATATAATATTTTCAAGAAATACATGCTGATAACAAAAATTTCAAATAGCACAGAAGTATGTACAGTGAAAAGTAAAATCAACCTCCTATATCAGATTCTGGCCTCTCCAGTAGCGACCACTGCTGCTCGCTGCTCCTGTGCTGCCCACGTGGCCCAGGCCCATGCAGACAGGGAGGACGTGAAAGAGGACGAGGCTTCCCATGAGACGGGAGCAAAGCCAGCTCTCACCTGCCGCACAGGTTACCACTCTTTCTCTTCCACCATCCCTCCGGGCTTACATTCTCACCCCACTTTACAGATGAGGCACTGGGGTTCACAGAGGGAAAGTGATTTGTCTAAAGATCTCAGCTAGTGAGGAAAGGATCTGGATTTGAACCCCTGCTGTCCCTACATGTGCAGGTGTGGGGAGAAGGTGGTCACCACATGTGGACAGAACTCTCGGAGGCTCACTGATAGCCCCTAAGCACAACTGGCACTCGGAGCCGAAGGATAACCAGGTTGTGCCAAGAAATGAACACTAGCCATGTTCACCTCTACTGGACAGGCGGCTCCCGAGATGTGCAGTTCATGTATGGCTAAACCTCCCATCCTCAAGCACTTTGAGTTTTTTTTTTTATATCCCTGTTACCAAGAGAGAGAAAAATCAAAAGAAAAACTGGATTATGTCAAGAAATGTTAGCAGCTATGACTCAAAGCTACATGGGGGGCAGATCTGTTGACTCAGAAGGGTCCATTTCTTACTCACTTAGCAGCTTTTACCACGCTTTAATCTTTTAGGGAGGGAAAGTGATTTACAAAGGGGGGAGAGGTAAAAAATAAAGGATTGCAACAGAAGGATTTGCTTCACAACAGCAGTCCGTGGCAGCCTGCAAGGAAAATATAGAGGAGAAGGCATTGTTATTCTATTCCAGAGAGCGGGCTTTTGAGAGCTGAAGAAGCGTGTCGATTTCTGTACATTAAAACATTCTAAACACAGCTCTGTTCTCGCAGAAGTTCCCTCTCTTGTAGTGGAAATGTATTTTTCTCCTCTTTAGGGATTACACCCCTGGAGAAGTGCACATGCTTACAGGGAGCCGGGGAGGGGGTGCTGCTACCCCAGAAAGTTCACAGGCTGGTTTTTGGGGGGAGTTCCCTAGGGATTTTACTGCTTCTCACCTAAGGTCCTTGAACTGCTCCATTCCTTGATAGACTGGAATGTTTGGTTGGGATGGGTCTGTCCAATGAGCATTTGATCAGTACATGGCAGAGTTCTAGTTTATGGTCAATCCTACCTATTCCCACCCTCTCCCCTTTCACTACCTGCAATCACCACAAAAGATTTTACAGGCACCAGAATTCTGTACCTGAGGCAGACATGTTACCTACTTTTTGATCTTCAGCTGCAAACCTGCACATCTCCCGGCCTTAGGCCTCGCGAAGATGCCCGTCCTTGTTGAACCCTCACTCTTGCATAAATGCTCACGCAACCAGCTGGGCGCTTGGGGGTGAGCTCCACCCCAGAACCCAACCTCGGGCCCCTAGCCTTCTGTTACTTCTCCTCCTTTCCTCCATTTTTTACCTCAGTTCTTTCAGCTCCTATTCAACTCAGATTCTAATCAAGGAAATAGGCTGCTCCTCCTCAGATTTCTGCCTCCCGACAGTCAGGAACATTCCTCTGATCTTCTCAGCAAGGCTCCACAGCCCTTCCCGTTTAAAAATTCTATTAAAAACCCAGGATTTATGCAAATCTCCCTTGAGCTTTACAAATGTTTCACATAACCCCATTCTCCCCCCATCAGCCCACCTATCCGACAACGAGCGTGTTCAACAGGCACTTGCTCTTTGCCAGCCACTCTGTGCTGCTACAAGGGACAATGCTGTTTGTATAGTGCTTTTCGGCTTGCATGGCATTTTCAATCTGTTTTCCTACAGTGTCCCCACCATAAGCCCTGCATAGGAAGGGCAGGAATGATTAATAATCCCACACTGTAGATTAGAAAACTAAGGCCCAGAGAGGTCAGGTAGCTGCTAGGAAGTGACTAAGCCAAATATTCAAAAACAGATCTCACTTGAAAGCTTAGGCACTTTGTATTAACCATAAAGCTTCAGGTATGTGCAGGTGCGTGCGTCTGTCCCCCAACCCCTTCTCCTATATACACACACAGTCTATCTTCATAGTTGTAATCAGTCGTAAGCATGTTTTTCTCTGTTTTCTAATGTGTTTATTCTGTCTTCAACTTAGTCCATGAGGTCCCCATAGACTGGAGCCCAGAGAGAGGCTCTCTGAGCTCGGTGCTGAAAGGGGAAGGCAAGTCCAATGAGCCCACGGTTCTTAAGGGGGCTGGATAACGCTTTCTACCTGCACGGATGCTGTCCCATCTGAAACCGCAGTGAGAGGTGTTGAGAGCCCATGCAGGTGGGCTCCCTGGTGTTTTACCCATTTAATAAGCTTCCTTCTTTTTTTGGAGCAATTTCCATTCCTTTAACACCACACTAAATGAATCAGCTCTGCAGGCTCCACCCCAGTCCCCCTCCCTCCCCTCGGCATAGAAGCAGTTCCAGTGAAAAGCCCCCGTGGAGGGCTTATAATCATCAAACCGCAAACCCATTTCTCAAGGATCCCTCCCCATTGCTAGAGACCTGGATTAATCAGCACGGCTCACAGTGGTTTTTGCATCTCTTAATTTACTACCAAACACTCCTTCCCTCCTGAGACGAGATGTTTTGTTACGTGTAATTAGACCGTGTACGCAATCCTAGGTGGGACTCGTTATTTTTGCACAGGGGGATTAGGAGCCGTCTCCAGGCAGAGCACAGTGACATGCTGTAGGGACAAAGGTATGCTTCGTGTTCATTCCCAAACCTACACCAGCGTGGTGCAGGCTTGGTGGGGACATGTTAGGGCTGAAGAGACAGGAGGGCTCAGCTCCTCTTGACAAATTGTCTGGGGAGGTTCAGAAGATAATGGCTGAAGCATATGTTCCCTCCTGCTTTTAAGGTTTTCTGCCTCCAGAGAACAAGGCCAGCAGCAGCCACTGACGGGGCTGAAGGAGCTGGCAGTGACTTCAGAGCTTCTCCTTCCCAGGACACACGCAGGGGGGGGGGACGCACGCAGAGGGGGACACACGCAGGGGAAATCTCTGTGTAGAGCAGAATCTGATTTTAGGGACGGCTGGGCTTTGGAGAGTGAGTGTCCCCGAGGGTCTTGAATTCTAATCCAGGGCTTTTCCATGTAAGGCTGACCCTCCCTAATACTCAGCCTTGCCTTGAAAGAAACCCTTGACATTCTCTATGAAACCAGAAGCTAAATGAAAAGACAGCCCCGAAGTACCATCTGGCCTGTTTCAAAACCTCTCCACAAGCAGGATTGGAACTTCCACTCACGACTCAAAATGTACTAGAAAAAGCAGGTTAGAATTTGAGGCAGCCCATGAAAAGCATACTGTGTGTCCTCTGTCCTCAGCTGTCTGTCTTTTTCTGTTGGAGATGGAGACACAGGGCCTCTCAGGACTACCAGGTGGAGGGTTTCACAGGAGGAGGAAGACAGCAGGTACCAGCCAGCAGACCGGGGGTAGGAGGCCCCAGCGTGTGGAGATGCCTGGATCAGAGGTTTCTGTTTCCCGCTTCATCACTTCTGAGCTGAGCGACCTTGGGCAGGTCATGGTTCTCTGAGCCTCCACCTCCCCAGGCGTCTGAGGATAAGAGCCATAACGTCAGACCAACCTCCCAGGGCCCTCATGAAGATCAATTGAGATAATGGACGTGAAAGACGTTTGTAAACCATATTCCGCTGTGCAAAGAAAACTCATTGTTATTAACGATAATGACTTTTTCCCGCAGTAACGGCTCCGGTCTGAGAGTTGGGGCGGGGGCGCTTTCCCAGCCCTGCCGCTCAGTTAAGGCCCTTTGTGTGTGTGAAGGACCGGCGCGGAGGAGCTCCGCCATGCGCTGTCACTCACCGGGCGACATCTCAGGAGACCGCAGACAGAGGAGCCGGAGCAGAGGCACTGCGGCATCGCGTCCCTCAGGTTTGACACAGCCTAATTGTTTTGACATATGATGAAATTTGTTCTCGCATGGGTCAGAAGAAAGCCCAATGCTGATGCTTTTCATCTAATTTCAATTACAGTCATTAAAACCCTTACTCCTGAGTCAAGCCTTTCCAAAAAGCCATCAATGACAGCCCATTACAGATGAGTTATTTATAGCGGTGCATGTTAATTTTACAGCACCACAGACCAATGATTCATGGCTTGGCATTAGTGAGAGACATCATTCACAGGCTGAGTGATCCCTGACATAACAAGCACTGTTCTGTATCTCTTCCGGGACGGTTCAAGGCCTCAGACTTAGAGGCCAGACCCTGTATGGAGCAGGATAACCAGAGCATCTTGGCCTTGGCCCATTCCACTCCAGACCTTCCTAACTATGCGGGAAGAATGGTACCATCTGCTTTAGGATTGACATCTATAGGATTTCCAGCTGAGACAATATTCAGTCTGGGTCCGAGTTTCAGCTCTCTTTTCTCAACTTACAGCTATTAGTGTGAGTGTTCAGTAGGCCTCATGTTATCTGTTGTTACTCAGTAACTCTAAGGCAGCAATTTTCAATGAGTATGCCGCGAGCACCTGGCTGTTTAGTGAGGGCACTGACCTCTTTTCCCTTAGATTGTCAGTAGAAAAGTGACAATAGCCAAGACAACAATAGCCCTCTGGTGTGAATGCCCTGTCTTGAACCATAAATATATAGGTCATGTACCAGAGTGATGCCTTATTGTTCACATCACATAGTAAGGTTGTGTCTAATTGGTTAATTATTGGTACCAGAAACCCTTATATACAAGTATAAGCACCTGATTTTTTAAAAAGTCACTTTGGAGCAAAAAGGGTAGGTTATTATTAATTTTTTATAAACCAATCAAAATCACACCTATTTTTTGTCAGCTTGGCACAGAGTGTTAGTAATCAGTTTGTGTGCCATGCAGTGAAAAAGGTTGAAAACCGTGGCTCTGAGAGAAGCTCTGATACTCACCTGGAGCCGATGGAAAACGATGGCTCTGGGGCCGGCCAAAGCCCAGCATCCTTTTATGCGAACGACTTCAACCTCAGGTTCATAAGTGCCACTTTGACCAATCAATACTGGGCCTCTTGATTCTTGGTCTATTTGTAGCTGAATTTCTCCCCCTTGATTAAAAATTCAGCAAGAGGCAGCCTGATGTGACATTTATGAGTTCCTGGAAGTCCATAAATGTTGAATGTTAGAAATTAGCACTGAGTTCTTTAGACAATAAAAAGCAATAAGCAAGCAAGCGGGCTAATAGTCAAGTCTCCTATATTTGTGTTATTTATCTGTGGAGACTCATGGTGAAGCAAAGCCAAAACTTTCTGCAGAGCACTCCAGGTTTGACAGAATCTTTGTGCCAATCCCTGCCTCTCAATTAAGGTCCTTCCAAATGAAGCCGAGTGGGTCTTGGTGAAGCTGACCACCCTACTTCCTTCCGGCTTTGTAGAACTTTGCCAATGAGTTGTTTGCCCAGGTCCCCCACTCTATTTTACTACAGGGCATAATCACAGATACTGAAATTGATTATTCTTGCTCTTTGTTCATATGACCATTGCAATCATTTGAAGAATCAGGTGGCAAAAAACAAACCTGTGACCTCGTTACTTTGGAGTTTTCAACCACAGAACAGTTTCACATTCTACCCATCAGTATTGATTTCCAATTCTTTCCTACCCACATGCCAGCACTTTTCTCTGAGTCCCTGTTCTCTCCAGTTAAGCCATCTCTTCAGACTTCCTGCGACGCTCCTGCTGTAGACCCTCCTGGGCCACTGATCATGGTTCTGAGAGCTTCGCACACTTCCTGGGAGGCCTTGTTAAGTCCAGGCTGGAGTCAGCGAAGGGACAGAGAAGGTTAAATGGCTGGAGCGCTAATTGCCTAGCCTGAGTGCCACTCTGCTTCTTTTACCGCACAGCCTTCCAGACAGCAGTTTATAGATGGAATTTCAATTCTGTCAGGGTGCTGCTGCATCTTACAAAATGCAATGAGACACCCTTCCAGACTCTCAAACGGGGAAAGCTAGAATGTGCTCTTTGATGCTTGCTGAAGAAGAGTGGAATGTGCCCCAGGAAGAGGGCAGAATCTAGAGCTGAGGCGTCCAAGTTGCTTCCAAGCTCTGCCTGTTATTGGTTTGGGGGCCTTGCTCCTTAACCTCTCTATGCATCAGTTTTGTCTTCTGTGAAATGGGAGGCAGGATGGTACCTTCTCAGAGGGTTGTTCTGAGAGAGGAAATAAGCCACTATTTGAGGGCATTGCCAATCTCACAGTAGGTGCTGTATAAGTGTGTTAAATGAAGCTTTTTAATATAAGAAATATTTATGGAATATTTACCGCCACCCCCCCATAAGGCACAGTACTAACAAGCAATGTGGGAATGTAGAAAATTAACAAATGTCAGCGTTTAAAGACAGTTTCTGGAGGGGCACAGAATTATACTCAACTAACCAAGAGAGCAGGGCTGGCTGGGACTGTATGCAGGGCTCCTCACACAAACGCAATGGTCAGGTGGAGGAGGGAGGGACCACTCTAGCTGACAGGAAACTATTAAGGTTACACAAAGGAGATGATATATGAATTATTTCTTAAAGGATGAGTAGTATTTCCAAGGGCAGATGGTGTGGGGCTGTTGGCAGAAGGCTATCCCGCTTGCATTCAGTACAAGCCCAAGCCAAATTGCCCCCTCCGGGTTCAGCAGTCCTGCATCTGTTCCCTCTGGGTCCTCATCTCCCACGTCTACTTGACTTTCTTCCTCTCCTTCCACCCCTTCCTCTCCTTGCAAATTTCTACCGCTGGCCTCCCTTTTCCTCCAATTACTTTCTTCTTATTTCATCTTTTAACCTCAAAAGTAATGCAAACAATCTTTAAATAAATCAAACAATACAGAAGGGTGTAAAATGAAAGGCAAAATCTTCTTCCTTCACCTTGTCTCCCTGGAGGTAACAGTGGTGTGGCGGTTATGAAATATGGCCACAAGTTCTCGATGCTTCTCCCTCAGAAAGGGGAGTTTATATCCTTCCCCCTCCTGAGTCTGAGTAGGTTTATAACTACCACTCCCATCCATACAGAAGTGCAGAGGCGACAGTGTATTTCTTCCAAATCTAAGGCATGAAAGGCCGTGCAGCATCCGCCTGGTTCAGCCAACACTCTCTCTGGGAGCCCTGAACTGTCATATGAGAAACGCAGCTTCCCTGAGCTGGCCTCACTGGGGAAGCTGCATTCCAGGAGGCTGGGCAAGGGTCTCAGATGGGCCCAGCCTTTCAGCTTTCTCCAGTCCTTACAGAGCCCCTCCCTTAGTTAAACATGCCACTGCATGAATATACTGCAATTTAATTAACCATTCTCCTAATGGTTATGACTGTGGTGGCTTCCAGTTTGGGGGCATTACCAAAAATTCCAGTGAGAAATTCTTTTTTTTAATCCTCATCCAAAGATATACTTGTTGATTTTAGAGAGAGAGGGAGGGAGGAAGGGAGAGAGAAAGATTGATGTCAGACAGAAACATCAATCGGTTGCCATTCGTAAGCACCCTGACCAGGGATAGAACCCACGGCCTTTTTGTTTATGAGACAATGCTCCAACCAACCAAGCCACCCAGCCAGGGCCAGCAGCGAACATTCTTATCCACACATCTTTGTTCCTTAGATGGGTGTTTCTGCAGGATCAACTCCTAGAAATAACATTGCTCAACCAAAGAGTATGTGATTCAAACAAAATTTATAAATATTACCAATAGTCCTTCTAAATGGCTAATTGACTTTTCCTGGTGGTTTATGAGAGCGACCTCACCAACACTGAGTGTTATCAAGCTTTCATCTTTACCGCGCTGATGTCTCTGCCTGTGTTAGCATGCACTCCACCTGCATGCAGTGTAAGCGAACCGCCCCGAGCCTGACTTCAGATGATGCACAAGAGCAATGTATTAATCACTCAAGTGGATGAGAACTAATTGAACAGAAAGGTGAGGCAGAGCACATCACAGACCTGCAGTCAACATATAATGAAATTCAGCTCGATGACATTCTGCCAATGGCAGGTGTTTTCTGAAGTCCAGCATGACCCATTTAAAAGGAGAGGATTGGGACTCACAGATGAGGGTGGAGGAGAGAGGAGTTTCTCTCAGTTCATCAAAGTCCTTGCTGGGTAGCTGGTTATAAATGGAACATTTAGAAATAACTGATTTCAAGCTGAATATTTCCAAGGTACAGTCAAGAACAGTGGTTCCCAAACCCAGCTGCCTAGCAATATTACCTGGAGTACTTGTTTAGAGAAATATAGATATTTCACCTTCCTCACTGTCACCCCCAAACACATAGTGCAGTTGCCATAGATTCTGATATGCCTTCTTGACCAATCCATTTCTGAGGTAGAGCAAGGTTTAATATGAAATTGCCTGGAGCAGAGGTTCTCAAACCTAAACATGCATTGGTATCACCCCAGGAACTTATTAAAACACAGATTGCTGCCCTGGCCAGTGTGACTCAGTTGGGCATCATCCCACAAAGCAAAAGGTCACCAGTTTGATTCCCAGTCAGAGCACATGCCTGGGATGCAGGTTTGTTCCCACTTGGGACACCTACAAGAGGCAACTGATCAATATTTCTCTCTCACACCAGTGTTTCTCTCCCTCTCTTCCTCTCTCCCTTCACCTCTCTCTATAAATAAATTCATACAGTTTGTAAAAAAAAAAAAAAATTCCACATTGCTAGGCCCCACCATAATGGCTCCTGATTCAGCAGACCTGGAGTGGCTGGGCCTTAGAAATTACACATCTAACAAGCTCCCGGTGATGCTGAGGGTGGGCTGCAGCCCAGGAGCCACCGCCCCCAGAAGCATACCAGGGAGCTTGCTGGAAACGCATAATCATAAGCTCCACCTCAGACTTAATGAGCCAGAATCTGCATTAAACAGGATGCCATGGTGATCTGTGTGCACATCCAAGTTCAGGAAGTGCCATCTCTGGTACTGTTCGAGGGGCAGGAGGCCCAGGGATGGAAAGGCTGCAGGGATCTGGTCCCAGCGCCGCTAGTGCTGGTTTCCCCACCTCACATAGTTGTTACTGTTGACACACCTAGCAAGAAGGTTCTGGAATTCCTCTCGTCCAGTGCAAAGGCTTGGGCATCAAAACATTAACATGAGAAGTGCCTATTTTTCACAAGCAAAGAATGGAGACACCACGAGCATTTTTCAGCAGAGACACAAAGTAGTCAAAGTTCCACAAGAGCACAAGATTGTTAGACTTTTTCTCAACAATGGGAAAAATGTCAAAACTTAATATTTTTTCCCACACTTAGGTTGTCTAAAGCTGTGTTGCTCAAATGTAAAGGAGCATACATGTCCCCTGAGCATCTCATTAGTGCTGATTCTGGTTCAGCAGGCCTGAGGTGGGGCCTGAAAGTCTGCATTTCCCAAAAACTTCCTGGAGGAAGCCCAGGCTGCAAGCCCCTTGACCACATTTTGAATAACAAGGATCCAATGGCAGTGATGTTAGGCCTATGGCTTCTGCAGATTCATTGATGGCTGCAGTATGACTTCTAAGGTTTGGTTTGGATGGGCATAGGCCCCTGCCCCTTGGCATAAGTGGGAGTTTGAGAGACACAAGACCCTGACCCCATTCACTCAGGTTCTTAGTATCACCTGAGCTTTGAAGAGTCAGTGGGCCCGAGAGGAGGCATCCAGTTTGTTGGCCTGCGAACCAAAGGTTCGCAGTTTGATTCCCAGTCAGGGCACATGCCTGGGTTGCAGGCCAGTTCCCAGCACGGGATGTATGAGAGGCAACCATACATTGATATTTCTCTCCCTCTCTCCTTCCCTTCCCCTCTAAAGATAAATAAATAAAATCTTTAAAAAGTGAAAAGAGCTGACTCTCAATTGATTGTTAATTAATCGATGTACTTATTCGTTCATTCATGTATGCATGTATGTACACATAAAACAAATAATTTCTGAGAACAGACTTTGTGTTAGCATCTGCTGTGTCCTTACAATTCAAGGAGGAAACACGTAGCCCCCGCACTCAGGAGGTGGAGGAGGAGATGTAAATAGGCGGCTGAAGTACATACAGGGTGATGCCGCTGTGGAGCACAGGAGGGTGACGCCTACGACACGGAGCCTCTAGTCGCAGGTACAGTCAGCTCTCTCGGACTCGGGAAACCAGGCACAATTTCTGATGGGATGAGCGTGCTGGGTTCACTCACGCAACAAATATTTAGGGAGCACCTATCACTCCCTTAGTTGCTGACTAAATTGCAAATGAAGCAGTGGACTCAAAAAACTTGAAATTTTGTGCTCCTCTCAGAAGTTTTGGATTTCCTAGCAAGGTAGCTATTTTCTATCTTCACCTGCTTGCCATCTACTCTGTCTTCTGCTGCCAGTGCTCAGAACTTCCTGTGAGGAGCAATTTCTTCCTCAGTCTCAGTCCACGTTGCCTGGGGAACCTCTGCCACTGTCCTCAGAGCATCAAACCGGCCCACCTCTGATTTTACCCTCGGACTTAGGCCAGCTGTGTGCGTTGACATGGAGCTGTTGGCTGCCATCTTGTTACCAATAGATAGAAGCAAAGGGTGAGGCCAGCCTGGGGAGGAGGGCCAGGGAGTAGAGACCTTCTGAGGATACCATTTGCTGGATGAGGCCATCCTTTCTTCCTGCTACATATGCTAACAAATTCCCTGTAGGGCCTAATTCCATTTGGGTTAGCTTTTCTTTTATTCGCAACCCAAAGTGTTCTAACTGGTACACCTACAATAGATTTTTCCAGGAGTATTTCCTTTTGTGATTAAAATAGATAAATAAACCCATTAAGATGTGTTCATGAAATACTGTTTCCTGTTTTGCAAAGTTGTGTTTTTTATTTTATTTATTTTATTTTTTTAAGCCTCACCCAAGAATATTTTATTATTGATTTCACAGAGAAAGGAAGGGAGGAGAAAACATCATTGTGAGAGAGAAACATCACTCAGTTGCCTCCTGTATGTGCCCTAACTGGGGACTGAACCCACAACCTTTTTTTTTTTTTTTGTATGGGGTGACACTCCAACCAACTGAGCCACCTGGCTGGGGTGAAACTGTGTTCTTGCGTTCTTTAGACATTCTACTCCGTCTTTAAGTATAAATGGAATCGTGTGAAGTCAGTCAGATCGTGAGCTCGAGATGTTCTTCAGAAAACTATTTAAACGACGCTGCACCCAATGAGCTGCCAGCCCCAGGCTCAAGGAGCAGGTGGAGAGAAGTAGCCCAGGTTCTCCCACTCATCTTCCAACAAGGGCCTGAGAAACCCTCCAGGTCTGAGAGATCGGGTTGGCAGTGTTCACATCCTGAGCAGTGGGACTTAAAGATGAAGAGGAGCCAACGAAATAGTGCAAAGGTTGTGAGGCAAGCTGAAGGAAGAGTTTAAAACTAAGTCTATCTCTCGCCGAGTAGTGTCAGACCTTTTAAATGTCTCTCAAATCGTCCCCTCATTTCCAAACATGCTAACACTTTTGTCCAAATTATCATCATGAGTAGTCTGAACTAGTGCAACGACCTCGAAATTGCTCTTCATCCCTTGAACAAACAGCGTTTCCAACTCCAGGCACACCTTCAGCCCATCCTCCACCCTACTGATCCATCACGTACCTACTTAGAAAGCTTCACACTCATTCCATCACCGGCAGAATAAGGTACAAGATTCCTGCCTAGATCCACGTTGCCTCCATCTACATATGAAGCTTCTACATCTGGTGTAACTGCCTCTAGCTCCTGGCATGTGCTAGGCCAGAGCGAGTATTTGTGCCCATGCTCACTGCATTCCAAAGCCTATGAGGAAAACTCCTCTTCATCCTTCAAAACCCAATTCAAATACTCTCTTCTTTAGGAAGTCTTTCCCAGAATCCTCCCACCTTTAAAACCAATTCTTCCCTCCGTTATACTATATTTATAATTCCTACTTCCTTTTATTCCCTGCATTCTGTGACTGTGTTTGTACTTCTGTCTAAATTTCAGCTCCTTTAAGAGAAGGCCAGTTTCTTATCCATTTCCCCATCCCTAACACCAAGTATAGGGTCTGGCACAAATAATGCCCTTTTTTATTATAAAATCTTTTATTACAAAATCATAACCATGTAATTCTGTAATATAACAATATCACATTCAAGTACAAAATATGACAGTTTAGGTGAAACGTCCAAATTAAAACTCTGAATTATTACACCTGTATTATTACCCTACCAACCTCACTGAAGAAGGCCTTACTTCTGCCGGACCCTGTGTAGTGCCTGACGCATGGTAAGCATTCAGTAAATGTTCAGTGAATTGAACTGATTGCCTTTGCTTCCAAGTTGGTATTGGGGCGATTTAGGAAGAAACACCCTGATAAGCAGGGATAAGATCAGAATTAGGTTAAGATGTGACAGATAATAGCTAAGCTTTAGCGATAAAAGCTTGCTATCCACAAGTCGTCGTCTCGAAAGATTATCTAATTTAATATGTAAAGCTTAACATGTTTACCTTTTCTACTGAGAGTAGCATCTTGTGACTAATATTTGGAAAACATTTATAAAGTTAAAATCTCCATAGAAACCACAAACACAAATACACCTTTATACCCAAACACCTTCTAGTTCATTCTGGGAGAAAATGGAATTCTAATTACCTCCCTTGAATTAAGTAAAAATGTCTAAGAGAAAAAGCAATTCATTTTAAAATAAAATAAAAAGGCATAATCTGATTATGCAAAACTAAAATGCTCTAGTTGAGACAATTCAGGCCCAGTCCTGAAGGGTGGAGCAGGCAACGGGAGGAAGCACATCCTGGTCACCAGCCAGCTTCCCGATTCAGGGGACCAGACTCCTCAGCAACGATTCCAAAAAGCCTGAGCAATCAAGGGGCCCATGTCAGATGGCCCCTCAATTTGTTTCTGAGTGTCCATTCACCCCTCTAGCTCTGGGTGTGTTTATTCCTGGTAATGATTAGAGTTTCAGCATCACTTTAAACCAGCTGCAGTAAGAGAAGCAAAAAATGAGCAAGAGGCAGCAAAGATTGCCTTGTAAAATTGGCAAGGACTTTCTTTCTTTCTTTTTTTTTTTTTTTTTTTCCTGGAACTCTTAAATTCAAGGCTAGTGTTCACAGAGCCCTGCTCTGTGACTGACTGACACTCTGCAGAAAAGGTAGGGGGTTAGAGGACAACTTTGCCCCATTTTACCGCTCTGTTTAGCATCACAGTTTGCTCATTGACCTAATAAAATTGCCCTAATAAGTGAGCATGGCTTCCTCCAAGCCAAAGCCACCATCATATTCATAAGTACGACACATCCTTTTTAAAAACCCAGCAATCAAGAGACAAATGTAACAACCTGGAATTTCTGGATTCTCCACCAATCTAATTACAATGGCAGCATAAGGACAAGCATTGAAACCCCCAGTCAAGCTCAGAGGATGCACATCCCACTTACACAAATGTTTACTCCGGGGCTTGAACCAGCTCCTTGGCAACAGAGGCAGCAATTGGTGATTAAAAAACCAGGTGGGATGTCACCACCAAGTAAATAGAGTAACTTAGCTTTTCTTGGCAGCTACAATACATCTGATCTTACTGTTTCCCTAAAAAAAAAAAAAAAAAAAAAAAAAAAACAGTATCTTTTTTAATAAAAATGTGCATATATAAATGTATAGCTTGATCAATTCCTGCATCCTGAGTGCACACATTCACTGCTCCCATCACAGAACATACCCCGCGGCCCCCACATCCACATCTCACTCCTCCCAGGAACCCACCTCTCTCCCCGGAAGAGTAACCACTGTCCTACCTTCTGTCTGCAAAGCTCAGTTTTGCCTTCTTTTTGTGCATTCTATAAAAGGAACTATAGGGAGTGTACTCTTTGAGTGTCTGTCTGCTTTCCTCAACACAGTGCGGTGGGATTCACACACAGCACTGGGTTGCGCATCGTTTTTTCTGCGTGCTGCTTTGTGTAATCGGGTGACTATAATGTGACTATAATACACACGCACACCACAGTTTGCCAATCAAAGTTAGCCGTTTCCTTCGGGGGCTGCCATCAACATCCAGTCCATGCCTTTTGGTGAAATATGTCGGTTGTAATGCTGAATCCTGGGCTATGCCCATGTTCAGCTTTCATAGATACTGCTGGAGTTTTCCAAGATGATTGTAGCAGTTCACACTCCCACCAGCATGGCAAAGCTCGCTGCTCCACTTGAGTGCTTCCCACAGAGCCTGGACCAGGCAGTGTGTTACTCAGTTGTCATCATAGCCTCCTGTTCAGGTGAGGAAACCTAGGTTAAGAGACTTGATAACACAAAGCAGCTGCTCTTCAACCCAGTCCTTGTCACCTGAGATGGCCTCCAGGTGTTCTGACTTGGTATAAGGTAGCAAGTGTACCTTATTCTTAAGGGAACTCCCTAATACCTTTCTCTTTCATCGCATGTCCTGGGGCTTGTTGACTTTACTCACCCCTACCTGTTATGTTCCTTCTCTGAAGCTTCTAAATCCAGGTGACAATAGCTTCACTTTGCTTTCAGGAAGCCACATTCTCCTCATTTTCCTTCATTCTCCTCGATCGCTGGTTCCTTCTCACCCTGTCACCCTGTGAATGTCCCAGTGCCCCAGTGCTCATGTGTTAGCTGCCTTTCCTTCTCCACCCTGGACTCCAGATGTGTCAGCCTCTTGAGCTCCCAGGCACGTGGTAGGATGGTGCTGCCTCTAGGCTTGAGGGAGGCTGTGTGGCTACTTCTGGCCTGTGATGGTGAGCAGAAGTGATACATCTCATCTGAGCCAGAGTGTCCTTGTCACCTCTGCAAACCTCCTGAGAGTTCTATTCCCTCTGCCTGCGAGGAAACGTGGAGCGGAGCTCACAGCAGACCCGCAATAGACAAATAACAAACAACAAAGGAAAATGTTGAAATCGTGAGCCACTAAGAATGGGAGGGCACGGGGTGCTTGTTTCTAGCATAACTACACCCATTCTAACTGCTACAGTGAAAATACTTGGTTTCCTAAATTTACTTATTACCCGTATTTGACAGCTCCCAAATTTTATCTGTTGGCTGACCCTGAGCCCTGAACTCCAGACCCTCCATTTACCCTACTGTTTCATCTAAATCCTCTCAGAAACGTCTTTTACATCTCAAACTGTCCAAATGGAATTTCCAATCTCCCCTGTCCCCAAACATGGACCCCCATAATTTTCCATACCTCACTTAACAGCAGCAACAACAGTCCCACGGCTCAGGCCAACAGCCTTGGCCTTGTCTCTTCTCTTTCTCTGATACCCCACATTGAATCCATCAACAAATCATATGTGTTGATATTACTTTGATTTATTTTTTAGTTTTCAAAATCTATCCAGAATCTGACCCTCCCTTGGTTATCTATTGATAGATACCATAGCTTTTTAAAAAACAGTATTTTTCTAGATATTAGCATTATTACCGCCTTTCCTCTGAAATTTTCTCAGCACACCCCCCTTACTCTGCCCCCACGTGCTACCGTGACATGATACTATCCTCATCCTCCTTTACTTCTTTCTTTCTTTGTAATTTTCTGGCTACTTTCTCCACCTCACTGCGACTTCCTGATTTTTATGCTATTCTAGTTCCATGAGAAAAATCAGCATTTCTTCTGGCTTTAATTTTCATTTTTATCCAAGTTTCATAAATTGTATGTATAATGATGATTGTACCAGGAATGATTTTAGGAGGCATATGGATGAATACTTCTATTTTAACAGTTATAATTTTATTTTATTGTATATTAGATGAACTGTAACTAGCACAGAAAGCCTGAGATTTCACAGCTATTTTTGTTTAGATGAAGCCAAATAAATCAGTTTAAGTCAAATTAAAGTAAAATATTAAATAAACAATATAGGAGGTACAAAACAGAGGAAAATATAAGTCATACGTAAATGAAGTTTAGGGAGTAACTATGGACCTTCAAACAATAAATGTAGTCAGTTCCCTTCAGTGAGTGAATACTTCTGATGGCCACCTGGGGAGTTCCATGTAGACGGTCCACCTGACCTTCAAAATTAATAAATAAATCTCAAATGGAGTCTTCCCCTAAAACCGGTTACTTCGTTTATTCGATGTCACCACTATTTTGGTAGGCCAAGGTAACAACTAGACCTCATCTTTCATTCAGCTCCCTCTTATGCCCCCTAATGACTAAATTTTTAAATCCTGGAATGGCAGTCACATTTGGCCTTTCTCTTTTATCCTCATTAATAGCATTCCAAGCCATGACCCAATTACCTCATACCCAGATCATCATAATGTCCTCCAAACTGTTCTCCTGTCTCCGTCTAAACTCAATTGCATTCTGCTGTTGCTTAAAAATGATCCTTCCCATGTTCAAAACATTCAGTAGCTTCCCCTGAAAGCAACAGCCAAGATTCCTAATGCCGTGCTAATTATGACTAACATTTATTAGTTTTCTGCGCTAAAGCCACACAGGAATTTTCTTATTTAATCCGCATGACAACCCTAGGATGAAGAACTGGTTTCCTCAGAGCAGACGAGGAAACTAGAGTTCAGAGGCTGAATGAATGACTTGCCAACAGCTAGTAAGTGGCAGGTCAGAGCTGCGTCCCCAGCAGCCTGATGCCAGTGTCTTCCTCCTTCCTGCCACGCCACGCTGCCTACTGATAAACGTCGCTTTACCATTATTTCTAATTATACGCCATTTCTATGTCCTCTGTTCTATTTCCTTTTCCCCTCTCACTTAGGGAAGTCTCATTCCTGCCTGTGTTGAGACTTCATCTTCTACTCTTCCATCCCAGCACACACCGCCTTCGAATACAATGTGCAAATTGGACCCTTCCTGTAGGAGCCTGCTCAAGTTCAACCACTGATAGTATCACTGAAACCAGAATTTCCACTGGAATAGATAGATGGCTGTCCTTCCGTATTCACCCAGGCCTCAGACCATCCTGATGTTAACCTGGTGCCACGGGCAAGTGGCTTGAAGGACAAAAGCTGACACCTCCATCTCATGAACAGGAGGTCCCTGCATCTGTGGGTTAATAGCACTTCAAAGTAATGCAAGTGGACGAGGTTCAAGGGACTGCTTTCCGACCTGCTATGTGCACAGGGCCTTTCCAGCTCCTCCTTCTTCGTATTTGATAGGCACCGTAATTGTAATAACACAGGCTGATTCAGATGTGCCAGTGTCTCAGAGAACAGAGTTGGATGGGAGCCCTGCCCAGGACAACCATGGCTTCACTGGGCATTTGGGCTGGTAGGATATTTTTTTGCTCACTGATATTTTTTCAGTTGGTCAAGTCATTCCTTGAGTTGTCCACAGAGAAGCAGGAAGAGAAACAGAGAGGGTAAACCCAAGCCATCTCCTCTGTTCCTTTCTCCTTCTTTTCCTTCTGTTCTTTTGTAGAATAAAAAGCCACAGGGAAAAAGACCTTGGAGTTAGAAGCCAATGAAGACATCATCTGGTCGCATCCCTTTATTTAGAAAATGACAAGAGGAAGGCTATGGTAGGCAGAGGGACCACACAGCTAGGGGCAGGTCTGAGACTGGAGCCCAGGACTTCGGATCCCAGTAAAGTGTTTACATCCTGGCTCTGTTTAGTAGGTGATAACCTCACAAACATGAACCAGCCTCTCTTTCTGTGACTCGGTTTTCTTCATTCTACAATGAGGATAATATGAATAATGGCACCTATTTTGAAGGATTGTTATAAGAATCGAATGAAGTTAAATAAAAGAAGTAGTGAACAAGCATCTAACATAATAGTTGCTCAGTAGAAGTTCATTTATTCACTCAAATGGTTACATCAGCTGACATCCAGGAAGAATCTAAAAAAGGCATTTTAAGAAGATGACTAAAACATGGAATATCTAATCACACAAACTCTCCAAAAACCTGGGAGAGCCTTGAAATCAGAGTGGGGAGAAGGGAGGCAGCAGTGAAGAGGGATGTTTGATGCTGAAGGTGTCTCAGTTGTTTGTTTTTTAAAAGAAAAGGTGTGTGTCAGCTGGGTGACTCAGGAAACACTAATTAATGTTTTTTATTCTTTTTATCCCTGTAAAACAAACAAACCACTTTTAGCAATGCTGAGCTTTCTGGGGACTCGAGAAAACAATTGCCTGAATCAACCATTAATTGCTTTAAGAATTAGTGTTAAGCTTTGGTTTTTGCCTTTATTTTTCAAGATGTTAAGTGTGTGTTCCAGCCAAGTCCTTCATGGGGTGGGGACTCCCACGAAGGAGTCGAGGCAAAGCTGAGGGCAGCGGCTCTGACTCTCACCCACTGTCTCCTTCTAGGTGTCTGCTTGGCACAGGGTGAGTGCTGAGCCTGAGCCCCAGCTGCAATGTCGCACCCCAGCTCCACCCTTGACTTGCTGGAGGCTCCTCGCTGGCAGTTTCTGAGTGCCTCTTTGCGCCCTTGTCTGTTTGCTCTGGAGACCACAGGCTTACATGGGGGCTGTGAGTGCAGATACTAAACGCTTGGGATAATTCTGATCTTGTCCAAAGTTTCAAGTTTTTGAATTATGAAAAATTTATATGCATAAAAATCCAGAGAACTATTTGACAATTATTTGTGTGCCATCCATATTGATACAGCTTGTGTTATTTTTCTCCCTATCTGCCTAAAAATTTAAGGCAAAAATTTACCAATGTAATTGAGCTCCCATACCACTTTCTTCCCTCCTCAAAGATAATGCCCATGTTAAAGTTGAATTTTATCATTATGTTTATGTTGTTTATATTTTTCCTATTATGCATCCACAGATGATATATAATACTAATTTTTCTTAAATTTTATGTAAATTATATCATCACATATCACATAAGTCTGTCTGGAAAAAGTCCAGCCATTGTTAATATAATGAGAATGGTTGGTGCAACATCGATGTCACCTGGCAGCCAAGGAGAGTGAACTGAAATGTGTATGTGTGAACAATGACGACTTCACTGGTCAGTGGGGGGTGGTAGATACCACTGAGTGAGTGTGTTACTATGTGGCTGTTGCATTCAAAATGACTGAGCAAGTAGAGCAATGAACCTGCATCCAATTTGAATTAAGTTTGAACATTCCTCCACAGAAACTATTTGGATGATTCAGAAGTCTGCAGCTATGGGCAACTGGTGATTGGCAGCTTCATCACAACAATATACCCACTCATGCATCACGTCTCGTGCAAGGTTTTTTAGTGAAACATCAAATCACCCAGGTAACTCAGCTCCTCTATGGTCCAGATTTGGTGCCCTGCAACTTCTGGCTTTTCCTAAAACTGAAATCACCTTTGAAAGGGCAGACACATCAGACCATTGATGAGATTTGGGAAAATATGATGGGGCAGCTGATGGTGACTGGGAGAACTGTGTGAGGTCCCAAGGTGCCTACTTTGAAGGTGACTGAGGTATCATTGTCCTATGTACAATGTTTCTTGTACCTTGTAGTTTCTTCAATAAACATCTCTATTTTTCATGTTACATGACTGGATATTTTCTGGACATACTTCGTATTTTCATTACTTGCCCCTTTACTTGACATCATGTTTTTGAGATTTATATATGTTGATACATTTAAATGTAGTTCATTTTAACTACTAGAAAAAAATTTTGTATGGCTGAACTACATATTACCCATATGTTACTGACAGACATTTAGTTCATTTCCAAGTTTGTATGTTTACCAATTAAACTGAAATGAATATCCTTGGTCATATCTGTGTGTACACATGCACAGTTTTCTCTTGGACATACATCTAGTAGTCAATCCCTGTGACAGACCCTTCTGTGTGGCGTGGGCCCAGCTCCCACTCAGAGATACACAGGACCCATGCCCACAGATAGGTTCCCTCGTGGGTAATCAGATTTGCAATATACTTAGGCTGTTTTGAGAGTGTGCTCTTTGCTGAAACCCCCTCACCATGCAAGTACCTTGCAGGCCCAGTGTAACTGGCGGCCTATTCATTTGCTAATATTCTTCTTCTGTGATGTAATGAGGGGCATTGGCTCCTTTGTTGTAATGGGGATAGTGAAGAGAATCCATCTTGGAATGTAAGGAGAGATAGGATTAGAATAAAGGCCTGTCATGGCCGAGGCCGTGGCTTTGGCTCCTCTTGAGAGAAAAGCCAGTCTATTGTCCTTATTCCTCCACCAGACTCCGTAGTCTGTGTGTGTTTTAATTCATCCATAATGACGTGGACAACAAATCCCTGGATTGCATGGCATATATCTCTTATTGGAAAATTATTCTCCAAAGAGGCTGCACTAATTCACACTCCTATGTTCAATTGTGACAATTTCTGTTTCTTCTTCAGTGCTTGCTATTACAAGACTTTTAAATTTTCTTCCCAATTGATTAAATGTAAAAATCACCCTTCTTTTAACATGCATTTTCTTTTTTACTAAACCAGTTTACACATTTAAAAGTGTTTGTTGGTTATTTGAATTTTCTCCTCTGTAGATTTTTTGTTCATGTCCTTTGGTTTCTCTCTTGCTTTACAAAAACATTGTAGAAAATATTCTTAATATCTGGAAACAAATCCCTTGCTGACTATGCAGTACCGATTTCCAGTTCCCGAACTCTCACCGACTTCCACTGGGCAGACGCCCTCTAATGTGAGAGCAGCGGTGGGGGAGCCCCTGCGCTCAGAGTCGCCAGTGCAGTGGGCACCGCAATCACAGCAGATGTCCAAAGCACAGTGGTGCAGCAGCTGGAGCGCAGGGCCGGACTGCAGAAGATCTGCTGTCTTGACTCACTTTGACCCTTGGTTATCTGAGAATTCTCAGGGCTTTTTTCTTCATCTGTGAAATCACAACATTAATACCAGCCTCCAGGGCTCTTGTGAAAAGCAAATAAGATACATAAAATCACCTCTGAAATACTTAACAAATGCTAGCCATTATTGGTAGCAGCAATTCAAACTCAAGGTGATTGGATTAGTCTGGTGGGCTGCCGTCACAAAATATCACAGACGGGGTGGCTTAAACGGCAGCGCTGGAGGCTGGAGGTTGACGAACAGGGTGCCAGCATGGCGGCTTCTGACGAGAGCTCTCTCCCTGGCTTGCGGATGGCCGCCTTTTTGATGTGTCCTCACATAGTGAAGAGGGTGGGCTCTGAAGTGTCCTCGTCTCATAAGGGGACCAGCCCTATCACCCTGGGGTCCCACCCTTGTGACCTCATTCAATCTTTGCCACCTCTTCAAAGGTCCTATCTTAAGCACAGTCACATCGGAGGTTAGGGCTGCAACATAAGAATTTGGGGGTGACAATTCAGTCCATAGAAGTCAGGGTGCTTTGGTGTTTCTTTCTTTCTTTCTTTATTTCCAAATAGATCTAAGTTTTTAAATCTTTCATCGGGGCTTGGAGACCTAGATGGGAATGCCATTAATTTTGTAAAATTATCTCTGGCTTGCTCTATTCCAAAAGTATTATGGTTATCAAACTAAGGTCTGATCATTTCTGTGACAATCATTCATAGGGACAAACCTTTACTGGTGGTCTTTTTCTTACACAGTGCCAGCTTAACACTAATTGGGTAAAGAGACTAGACCAACAGAACTTTCTGTGATGTTAGAAATGGTTTATAAATTCTACATTGTCTAATACGGTGGCCACTAGCTAGCCACATGTGTCCACTGGGCTCTTGACACGTATGTGAGTAGTCTGACTGAAGAAGTGCATCTTTTGTTGTATTTACAGTTAACGAACTCTCGTTTAAAGAGCACAGTTGGTTGCGGCTGCCGCATGAGGCAGTGCGGCTCAGGAGCACTTGTCCTGAAGTGGCTGTGCTAGCACCTGGTTTCTCCTCTTTCACTGTGCCGTCTTAGACCCCGTACTTTGTGCTGGACAGCGCCTGGTACCTTCCTGTTATCTGACAGGGTTATCTGAGGACAAAAAAGAAAAAGAATGGAAGCTTGAAGGTCACACCAGAATGCCGACCTGGGGAATGGGTGTGAACGGACTGGGCTCAGGAGTCAGAGTGGCATCAGTGGGGAGCGGTGTGGAGAAGGAAGGAAAGAATTCTCAGGGGAACGCTCCCACAGAAAGCAGGTAGCGCTGGCACACGCGTTAAAGCTTGGGCATTTGGAAAACGCCAAAGTTTTCACCTTCCCCATTTTTCTTTCACTTCTAGAAAATCTGTGAAATAATCCTTAACGATAGTGGGTTTCCAGACGTCTGATGGAGAGGTCCCCCTGCGACCACTCCGGATGAAAACTCAGCAGGCCTGAAATGAGAAGAGAATAAAGCAGCCACTTGTTACCTCAAAAGGTTTCGGCTTTTCAAATTATTTTCTCTGGGTCCCCAATAGGAGCAATTCGCACAAGGGCTCATGGAGCACAGACAATTCCATCACCAGTCAGACTGCAAGACCTGCCATAGCGGGTGCCGTCCCTCCCAGGCTCCATATTCTGCCTCCAGATCTCATTAGGCTACCCCGCTGTGAACTCACCGATAAGAGAGAACAATATATCAAAGGCAATAATTGGAAGTCACGATTCCAAATCACCCCTCAAAACAGACGATAGAGTGGTCTGAATCTGCTCGTGAAAGGTAGACTTGAAAACACCAGCTTCTTGTTAGGATCCTCCGAACTCTGAACCCGACCTTTCATTCACTTTCTTCTTTTTGACTCGTCTCTGCCACTTGCACCCTCCAAATTCTGCTTGCAGTGTTTGTGATTTAGTAAATGCTTTTGCGTGTCTCAGGTATAGGTGTTTGAACGATGGGAACCACATATCAGGCTCAGATCAATAGGCCAAACCCACACGCAGTTTTTGGCTCTGAAGAAGCTTTCCATTTTACCCCCTAAAAACCTTTAACATCTGTGCCAGTAACCACCATGCCAGGGCTAAATGTCCCAGGGCCTGAGCAGGGAGGTGGGATAGGAGCCACGAGAATGGTTACACCTTTCTGTAACTCACCAGAACTTTAAAGGTTCCAGGGAAAACCTCACCCTCCAACGTATCCACTCCTTGCCGAAGTCACTCATCCACTCCCTCCTTCATTCTTCAGATGCCTCTGAAGGCCACTCCTGTCCCTTGCCCTGCATCTCACACACCATCGTGGCTCTCCACAGCAATGCCAGGATCCAGGTCACCACAACAGCAGGTCTTGGGCTCACGTCAGGGAGGAACAAAGCCAGGAGGAACCCCAGTGACTTTTCAGAAGTCTCATTCTAGTCCCATCACCCACAGGTTGACCCATCTGCCATTGTTATTCCTCACAATGTGTCTAAGAATAAGAACAACAAGCAAAATGTATAGAGTCATCTACAATAAACAGCACACTCCACTGAGAATGGGCCCTCGCTTGGCCTGGGGGACCACGTTTAACCTCTGCCTCAGCCCCCGTTTCTCATCCATACCGTGGGAATCATAGCAGTAACGGACCATGTGAAGCTATCGGAATATTTGAAAGAGATTCTCCTTAAACTTTTGCAGAATTTGAATCCTGGCTCTATTAAAAGTTACAGCCGGAGTGAGGCAGCATAATTTCTCACCACCTCATCCCTCACCACCTCTCAACAACAACAAATCATAATAGGTTCACACTATCCGTGGTGGCATTTGGGCACGTCTTGCACCTATAAATTTGAAGGAAAAAAAAAAAGAGAGAGAGACAGTCTCCCCTGGGCTGTCACGCAGGGAGGGCAGAGCGGAGAGTTGGGGGTGCAGTCTCAGCTGAGCCTGGTCTGTCCAAACTCATCTGCATGGCAATGTGGGTCCTGGGAAAGTCAGCCTCAAGGCCCTGTGATGCCTTTTCTGGGGTTCTCAGTGGCTCCTGAGCCTTCCAAAGTGTCCCCGACTTCCAAATTCACACACCCACAAGCACCTCCAGGCTCTGTCCTCCTGCCCTTGTTCATGTCACAGCAACAAGCAAGGACAGCTGGGGAAGATGGGAGTGGGCGGGGCCTTGCGTTTAAAGATCATGTCCCAATGGAGGTGAGCAGCTGCGGAATTGACTTTTTTGTTTGGTTTTTGGGGGCGTTTTTTGAAGACTTGGCTGTTGTCCTTCCTATCCACTATCACAGGCTTTAGGGGTCACCAACTAATGGCTCGTGTCTTAAGTCTTCCTGGAGATTCCTAAGGTCATGCAGGGCCTACTAGTGAATGTGCTAGAAATCCTGTCTGCTGAGCAGGACTGCGTCCACCTACTGGTGAGAAGCAGGAAGAGACCCTCTGAAGCAGCCCAGTAAGGCAGGGGAACCTTGTGCAGGGGTCAGTCAAGGGCACCACAGTGGCCCTGACTGCTGTGGCTCGGTGGGCTGGGCACCGTCCCGCAGAGTGAAAGGTCATAGGTTTGATTCCCGGTCAGGGCACCTGCCTGGTCCCCAGTCAGGGGACATGTGTGAGAGGCAACTGATCAGTGTTTCTCTCCCTCCTTTTTCCCTCCCCCCCAAAAAATAATAAAATCTTAAAAAGAAAAAAAGGACACCTCTGCACAAAAATGGTCGAGAACATGGGCACAGCATGCTGACAATGACACTGTGGGACTTTACAGGGAGACGAGGAAACTCGGCTTCCTGTGGTGACCATTTCTCAGCATACAAATATCGAATCACTGTTATATGCATGAGACCCATATAATGTTAAATGTCAACTATGCCTCGATTAAAAGAAGAAAGAAGTGCTTATATCACAAAACAGAGACAAACAGTTATCAAATGCCCCCTGATGAGGGAAAACAAGCAAACAGGATTCAACCTGTGTTCTGACCAAAGGGACTGAACGGAAGTCCGACCCAACCCTGGACCCTGCTGCCAGTTTTCAGGGAACACAGAGAAACACTGATTGCACCACAAGGGAATGCTCCAGAACCCACGGTGCAGGTCCTCACCAGGGGAGCTGCCGTGAAAAGAAATATACTGCGCGGGGAGGGCGGGGGGGAATGAGGCAAGGGAGTTGTAGATTAAAGGATTCTTAAGAACACATAAAATGTTTACGTAGGAAAGTCTAAACTAATGTGTCTAAGAATTTTGCTTCAGTGATAAAAATATAAAGAAACACAGGAAGTGATTTTTATAAAAGTCAAGATTATGATAACTTTTGTGAGGGAAGGATTGAGATGGAAACAAGGTGGGTGAGGATTTTGGAGTGGCTGGCAAAGGTCCATTTCTTTAGCTGCATGGTGATTATAACATGTTTGCTTAATTATCTTCATTAAGAAGAAGGAAGGAAGGAAGGAAGGAAGGAAGGAAGGAAGGAAGGAAGGAAGGAAGGAAGGAAGGAAGGAAGGAAGGAAGGGAGGGAGGGAGGGAGGGAGAGAGGGAGGAAAAAACAGCACTGGGATTATTAGCAAAAAGAGGAAACCAGACAAAGAAAGGTGCCTTTAGAAGGAAAGACGGTGTGTTTGGAAGTAGAATTCGTTTCAAAGTATCATTGCTTGTGAGACATTTAGAAGAAATTTCTTTCCAGAAAGACCTGGATTTAAAACATCTGATTCAAATGTAAAAAACAAAAGGGATGTGGGGGAATCAAGTAGCACAAAATAATCATGGGTTTTAGAAAAACTGATCTTATTGTCTCCTTAGATTTTTTGCTTTACTCTGATAAAAATCTGATGTAACTTTGTTTTTATGGAAAAGTCTGGCCACAGCAATCAATGATCTACACCGCAGCCCATATTCAGTCTCCCGTGAATATTTACCCCAAATCATTCCCCACCTACAGCGTGTGGGCAAAGCCCGTGCCCAGTCACAGGCTGCAGGAGGAATGAGCTATTTTCCTCCGCATATGTTGATACGCAGAAAAGAGGACAGCGCTACTCCGTGCAAGCTGTCCTATTGAAGCCTGGTTTCCTGTCAATCTTCCTTTTTTTTTCCCTACGAAGCTTTAATTTATTTATTTATTTTTATTTTTTTTTTTTGCCACAGCACTTTCTACATTTTCGTTTCCTGCAAACCTCAGGAAATAGACTGAAATTAATATCGTCAGATGCTTCAAAAAGTGCTGGCTTGGCGGCATTGCAGACGCTTCAGATGCCATTTTGGGATTAAACTATACCAGTTATACCCCCATTGTTTGTAAGAGCAATCTGTGAAAGGAATGGTGTCTGAGATTGGGCCAAATTGAAATGCAGGTTACAAAAAATTGGATATGGAGACCTGAATTTTCAGAATAGGCAAAGCTAGCCCCTAAGCAAAACTAGAAGCTCAGCTAAGGAAAACAAAAACAAAAACAAACAAACAAACAAAAAAACACTTCCAGGGATCACAGAGCATTCTCAGCACCTGTCTGTGTGTGAAACTGAGGCCAGAATGCCCTGCTTGTGTTTCCCATGTCGATATTCATTCAAGCTTTGGCTAAGACACTCGTGTTCAGCGCCTCCAGAGCTGACCCAGAGAGAAACACAATGCGTCATGACCAAAAATGCCCCACAAAAACAAACAAACAAACAAAAAAATAAGGCAGAGAGGTTCTTTCTTAGAGTATGCATGCTGGGACTAGTCTGCATGTATCCAGGGTGGCAGCGCCCAAATCGCGGGCCCTAGGGAGCCCAGGTCAGAGGGCAGCTGACTGAACTGCAGGGCCAGCTCTGGCCCTGACCTTGCCTTGGTGCTGTAAGCAGGTCCCTACCCCTTCAGACAGTTTCTCTTCCCTTCTTCACAGGGCAAGGGCGTCCCAATGACACACTTGTAACAACCACACAAACATGCTTTGGGTGCTTGAGGGGGAGAATGTGACCTGATTCACCACTATTTTTATTATTATTGGCTCCTGCACCTATGGCTACCTAAGAGTGTTAGTTGTGGCCACACCATCTCAGGATTTGCAAAAATCTATTTGAAATCCTTGGAATACTGGAGAAGACTCAGTCTTCTTGCACTCTTGTGTTTTATTCACCTTTGGATCAGTCAGCTACAGCTTCTCCTTCCACATTGCCCAGCCTCCATCCAGTCCAGGCCTATGGATGGCACAGCCAACTCCTTCTCCTGTATCTCTAGGCCCCTGGGTCAAGTCCTAACTACCTTTATTCTCTCCAGATCTAACAAGTACATCACCATTGTCCTGCTCCAAGTTCTACCTTCTGCAGGCAGCCTCCATGTCTTCTGGTGTCATCTTCCAAATATGCCGCTCAAGTCAGGAAACCATGGAGCTCAGCAGTCCTTCAGATACCTTCTAAGAAAACCTGTATTTTATAAATGACTTCACTTTTCCCAGAAAGGTCAAGTGAGTCACCCTGAGACACCTTGCTAACCAAGGGTAGAACCAAACTAGAAGCAGCCAGATCAGTAATGCCAGGTCTTTTATTTATCATGTCCAGGGAAAGAGCTAGACTAGAAGCGAAGTGCCCGAATACCTGGCATACCTATGCTACTGCTTAGCCTCCAGTGTTTCCACGTATCCTATAAAATAAACTCAAGCATTCAGCACTGGGCAAGCATATGCAGTTTCATATAACAGAAATAGGGCTGCAAGTTGTAAACAGGGTATAAAACATAATCAGAAGTCAGGAGGTAGGCATTCCAGGTGTGAGGCTGCTGATCCAGGAAGTCATCATGGACTCTGGTTCTTTCTCATTCATTTTCCGCCTTCCCAGGCATGGGACTTTGCTTCATAGTCACAAGATACCTGGTCTACCTCTAGCCTCAAGTTCACATTCTAAACAGAAAGGAGAGAGGGGCAAAGGGTTAGGAGAGTCCTAACACATGGGCCAGGAGAGTCCTTTGTGATTGGTAATACAATAGCTTTCCAAGAGACCTCACCCAATAGACTTCTATTTCCATGTTTCAGGTGAGAGTTCGGTTACCCATCACCCCTCTAGCTGCAAGGGAGCCAAGGACATTCTTACATTTAAATGGACATAATGACACTCTGGAAAAAAATTGGGGTTCTGTTAGGAAGCACAAAGAGGAGGTTGGCTATTGATCAGGTAACTGTCAGTCTCACCCCAAATGCCTCAGTGTTGGCATTGATACATTCTGCAGTTCTATCCAGCTGACTCCTTACTGCCAACGGCCACCAGCTCCACCTTCCAGCCTCCTGGAGCTTGCCATGCCCTGTCAACCAGCTGTGGTGCCTTTCTACCTTTCTGCTTGCCCACCTCCTTGCCCACCACTTCTTTCTCATCTCTTCTTAAACACCAGCTGAAACACCACTCTGCCTTTCTAATGCTCATGATCAAAAGTAACCTCTAACTCTTCTATTCTTCCATAAACATATTGTATGGATCTCTATTAAAGACCTAATTGCATCCCACTTTGAATTATAATTTGCTGTGCACCTATCTGCCTCATTCAGCAGGATGCAAGCTTCAGAAGAGCAGACCATGTCTTGTTTATCTCCATACCCATCACAAAGTTTAAAATGGTGCATGCCTCATAGTAATTGTCTAAGTGTTTGTAACTGAAATGATCTTTTTTCATTTTGCCTGCATGACTAATAGAGGATAAAAATGAACATCTCATAAAATTGTGTAAGCGAAAATGTAGTGGCCTCCCATCTCCCTGGAAGAGTTGAGTACTACCTTCCTTAGAGGCACAAGGATGAAGGAGGATTCTCTTCCAGCCTTCACAGTTTCTGATGGTGTTAACAATCAAAGAATTGGGACTCTGCAGATTCAGTGACTCTGGCTTACTGATCATCCTTCAAGTACTAAGCACACTAGGGTGACACGGACAACAGTTTCTTTGCCCTTTCAATTTGATCCAGAGCCTCAGGAAACTCAGCCACATTTTCCTGTTCCAAACTGCTTTGGTTTTGTCTGAGTCTCCACTAGTCTGGGGTGAGAGCTGTTCTCTGTATCTCCCCACCACCACCCCCTGCCCCCTGCCACCATCACCACCACCATGATCCCTTCCAGGACCACCTCCACTTTGTCCTATGCCCTGAAGTGTTGACTCTGTAACTTCATCTCCCGATTCCTTTTCCTTCTGATTTCCAGTAGGAGTCATGAACTGGAGATGGGAGTGCAGGAGGAGAGAGAGAATGTCTTCCATTGCCCCATTTCTGCTGGGCTCTGGCACTGACTGCACCCTGTCCCTCTGGGACCGCAGCTTTTGCCAGGTGGCCCCACCCCCATGCTTCAGTTCTCCAAGGCTCCACTTCCATTTGTCCCTCCCCTCAGGGCTTGGGTGGTTTGGCTTAACCACTGTTCCCTTCACAGAGTGCCTCAGCATCACCTCGCATTGACCCCCTTAACCCTGCGCATGCCTCCATACATAGTCTGTGAAATTTCCTTTAGGATCCCACTTGAGTGCACCTTATTTTATGCCAGGACACAGACTGGCGTGGTTGCAGGGCTCTTGCTCCATGACCTGTGTTAATTAAACTGCTCCAGCTTAATGACGACTATTCAGGATTTGGAGCTGCTCGGAAGACATCTCTCTACACTTGCCTCTGGAAGCCCCAGGTCGTACATTCCTGAACTTTCCGAGGACTAAGTGAATCTGCACCAAAGACCCAGATGCTCTGTTTGTTTCTACAGCTGCACTACAACATGCACGTTCAAGAATTTATCTTTTCTGATACAAGAAAAACGCTTGTCCTATCTGCTCTGATTGCTTATGTTTGGGGAAATGGGAAGGGAGGGTAAGAGATAAGGGCCCAGTGGATATTAACACCTCTGATTAATTGCATCTAAAACCCAATAAATTAAAGAATGCTTACCCAAAGATTTTATCTCTCTCCAGAGTGGAAAGGTTTGCATGTGGAGAGTTGATCTAATTGAACCTCACATGGACACAGTGTGAACTCAGGGCAGACTCGTTTCTGCTCTGTTTGCACGCTCCTGGATGAGCTGAGAGAATGGCAGCCTCTAACTCTCCCTAGAGGCCTGCCAGAGAGGCTCAGCCGCAGGCTTGTAGAGAGGGCAGAGACATCTGACTCCTGCCTTATTCCTTCTCTCTTCCTCCCTTCCTCCATCCCTTCCTTCCTTCCTTCCTTTACTTTACGAAAGGGCAATGGTGGAGAGAATACCACTAACACGTTATTCACAATAGCCAAGTGCTGAAAACAGCCTAAGTGCCCATCAGTAAATGAGTGGACCAAAAAACTGCAGTACATTCACCAGTGGAATATTATGCAGCAGAAAGAAAGAAAGAACTCCTATCCTTCACAACAGCATGGATGGAACTGGAGAGCATTATGTTAAGTGAAATAAGCCAGGCAGCAAAAGAGAAATACCATATGACCTCACCTATAAGTGGAACCCAATGAACAAAGCAAACAAACAAAGGAGCAAAATAGAACCAGAGGCATGGAAACAAGGAACAGACTGATAGGGACCAGCAGGGAGAGGAGAGAGGGGGATAAGGAAGGAAAGATGGGGAAGGGCCTAGTTAAAGAACAAGTATAAATGACCCACCGACATGGATGATGAGGTGGGGATTGACTGTGGGAGCAAGGAAGGGGGGTGCAGAGCAGAGGAGAGCAATGGGGGGAAATTAGGACAACTATAACAGAACAACAATACAAGAGGAAAATTTTAAAAAGAAAGAATACCACTAAAGCACCTGGACATGTTTGCACACAGGAAGTGACAAGGAAAAGTGGGCTCGATAGTGATCAGCTTGAGATCAGGGCCATCTTGTTCCCTGAACCCAGCTCATCATTGTTCACCTAAAAATTCAGGTTAACTTTTGTTCCTATTCCTATTCCTATATTTGGATCAGATTTAAGAACCTGGAGACTCAGGAGCTCAGATTTCCTCCTGTACCCTCATTTTTCCCTTCTGCCCCTCTCCCGGACGGGGACGGCAGTCAGTGCTTCACCAGGAGCCTGCGTCGGGGATGGAGGCAAGAAGCATTTCTCCCCCTGGAAAGCAGAGGACAAAGGCAATGAGCGCTTCAATTTCTGTTTCCTCCAGGCACGCGGAAGCTGGCCATCATTGGGAAAATCTATGAGATACGTTGTTAAGATCAAAGAAGATGTTATTCCAGAATAGCATCTATTGCGTGTATTTCTACTTGCGCATGTGCCCATGGAGTGTTTGCTCTTACATACATGAATGTATGTATGTAAATGCATAAAAGACCAGAAGGGCCCACACAAAACTGCTGATAGTGGTTGTCTCTGGGGGGAGATTTGGGGTGAGGGCTGGTAAAACAAGGTGTCATATTTGGCTTTATGTGTTTCCGTAATATTTGATTTTTTAAAGATTATCATGTTTACTTTTGGCTTACATAAGTCATATATGGATTCATTCTCCAGCAGTGAATTCTCTAACAATTTTTTAGGTCATTTCTTTCCCTTATGTTCTACAAGGAAGAACCAAATTAATTTTTTGAAAGTTTAAAAATATTGAGATTTCTTCACTTGAAACACATTCTCTATCGTCGTGGCGTGTCATTGTGCTTCCTGGCCGAGATTTAAAATAGACGGTAATGAATCATCTTCCAGCAAGTTTGACTCAGTCAAGTAAAAATGGTTCAAAAGAAATCAAAATTAGGAATTAATCTCCTCCTCCATTGCCACAATTATGCTTCTCTGGTTGATTTTAATCGCTTGTGTTCTGGGAGGTGGGACATGAAGTGGAGATGAAGGAGGCAGTGGGTGTCAGGGTCTCCAGTTTAACCAGGACCCCTATCAGGTTTGACCCCAGGCCCATCAGCTCCAGAGGGGGCCCTTTTGCGCAACTTCCCAGCCCACCTGGTCCGCACATGTGCGCCCCCCTCAGCATCTCTGGATCAGTGGATCACTTCCAGCTCATCTCAGAGGCTGATGCTGTGGTTCTTGATGTCTCACTGGGCTGTTCACAGGCAGAATGGAACTTTTTTTCAACTCTGTATTGTCAGCGCCTATATTAGTGCCTGACACCAGGTAGGTACTCCATGAATACATGTCTCAGGAACATTTAAATGAATAAATAAATGGTTGCTTCAATCAAATGATGTGTTTCTTCTGTGTCTCCAAGTGTATTGGAAGGTATTTGATGCCAAGGGCCTATGTCTTCAATCTTCTGCATCCCCTCCAGCACCCTAAGAAAAGGAAGTATTAAACAAACATTTCTTGATTTTCTTCTATTTTAAAGGATAGTAAAACATTCACAGGGACTTATATCTTGATTTTTTTTTTTTTACCAGCCTATTCACAAGAAAGGGAAGGATAGCCCTGGCCAGGTGGCTCAGTTGTTTGGAGTGCGGTACCATACGCAGAAAGGGTGAGAGTTCCATCCCTGGGCAGGGCACATACCTAGGTTTCAGGTTTGATCCCTGGTCATGCGGGAAGGTCGCATGCATGAAGCAACTGATTGGTGTCTCTCTCTCACATTTCTCTGTCTCTCTGTCTCTCTCTCTCCCCCTTTCTCCTCTCTCTCTCTCTCTCTCTCTCTCTCCCCCCCTCTCCAAGCATATCCTTAAGTGAGGGTTAAAAATAATAATAATTCAAATAAGAATACTTAAAATTAAAAAAAAAGAAAGGGAATGGCAGTGAGTTCTTTCCCTCCTTTTGTAGGTAACTCGGAAGGTAAGGAGTTTTGACAAGTAAAGAGCATGGAAATGCACCCCTGACCATTTCAGGCTACTTTCTCAGGCCCTATCCGGCCCCTAGGAGCACGCCAAAGCTCGGTAAAGCCTGTAGCAGGGTGGTCTCTGAATTTCAGGTAGTTAAGGCAGAAAGTGGAACTTCATAATTAATAGTAATAGCATAATTATTCAAAGATGCCTTATAATTACATCCCTCCTCCCAAAGCTCCTTTAGCTTCCTGGCACCAAGTTTATCTCTGGTTTTGTCCCTTTCCTGTCCGGTGTCAATGCAATGCCACTGGGCTAATATTAAGCATTTCCCAGGTATAGATGTAGCATAACAAGGGAGGAACACTCCAAAGGATTCTCTCAAAAACTTAGAGCCTGCCCTGGCCGGTGGTGTTGCTCAGTGGTTGGAGCATCATCCTGTGACTGAAGGTTCACAGGTTCAATTCCTGGTCAGGGCACATACCTGGATTACAGGCTTGCTCCCTGGTCCTGGAGTGTATGGGAGTCAACCAATCAGTGCTTCTCTCTCACATTGATGTCTCTCTCTCTCGCTCGCTCGCTCTTCCTTTCTCCCTTCATCCTTCTAAAAGCAATGAAAAAAATGTCCTCAAGTGAAGATACCAAAAATAAATACAGAAATACATAAAACTCAGAGCCTACTGATGATCATTGCTACTGTGTGGCGAATTCTACTCCAAGTCATTTCGCCCATGGTACCGGCTAGCTGAGACAGGCGGTGGAGAGGGCATTGTGAAGCCATTAAGGCTAGGTGCCTCTTCAACACTTACCTCGAAGGGACTCGGTGACCTCAGTGTGTCATGTGGAGTCTCCTACCTACCTCACTGCCATGTGCAATACTTACTTATTTGTAGCTTCCCTTCCCATGACAAACAGATTTCCTGTAGGTTTGGCCTTGAAAAAAAAGAAAAATCACCACCACCACAGAAAAGTACCTGTGCATTTCCTTCCTCCTCAGGTGGAGTGTAGCTTGGATGGACAGCCTCTGAACGAGCAACACACGCACACACAAGGGCAGAGCATGAAAACAGTCAGCTCAGGTAGGACTAGCAGGGGGCTTTCGGTCAACAGCATCCATCGCCTGCTCTGAAATGCAGCCAACCGAATGAGCACCCTGTCTCAAGAAAAGAAGGGCCGAAGGAATCGGTAATGAAGGCAAGAAACTCAGTTTTACATCTCATTCGAAAGATGGATTCACTGTTCTCCTCTTGATCCAGGTGGGTGGGTGAGTGAGTTTAGTGTGGAATTTGTCTGCCTTCGCTGAAAACTCAGGTTAGGCAATGAATTATGCCAAGTAAATTAAGTGTATTGATTGCCTACCCTTTTTGACACTTTGCAGATAGTGCTACCAAATCGTGCTCCATGCAAGTGTCAGAGTTTGCCACAGACTTCTGAGGATGGGAGCAAATACTCTCTTGAGTTCTCAGTCTAATAAGTATTCATGGGGTATGATGGGACTTGAGGGACCAGGCGATGCCATGGCCATCTGATGAGACTGGCTGGCTAACTCAGAGGGCTCGCACACTCAGCTGGTAAGAACCAGGGCAGGCCTGGGTTCCCTTGTATTTTTGCTATATCAGATCATGGGTGTGGGCTGCATCTTACCTCTGGCCAACTTTCAAACAAACACAAGTGGAACAGAGAGAAGGTCAGGCCAAGAGTATGGATAAAACTTGTGAATCTATCACAATCCTAGGAAAACGATCAGATCCTGTGCCTGATGAATAGGAGGCAGCACAAAACTTTATGACTTATAAGGAGTCAGCTCTTTCCAGGTGACGGCACACTATTTTGTTTGCAGCCTCAACTGGGGCTTATTTCTTCGGAGTTAATTTTTCTTCCCCGTTATAATGACCAGACTCATTATTTTCTAAATAACAAATTCTTAATCCAAAAAAGGAAAAATAATCTTTTTTTTTCTGTCTTATCTACTGTATTGACTACCACATTATCACTGGTGAGGATATTCTAACAATGAATTGTCTAAAGATGAATGGTGTAGCTAGAGAGCTAACAAATTACGCTATGGAGAGTTATTTTCATCTACATTAAAGCCCCTTATCACACACCGAAATACTTACGGATGAGCGAATATGATGTCTGAATTTGCTTCAGAATAATTCAGTGAGGTGGAAGAAAGACAGAAGGACGGGTATGGCAGACTAGCTGTGGCTTGACCCCTGTTGAGCCCTGATGAGGCATGCTGGAATTCTAATCACAATAATTCTCAAATACTGGCATGCGTCAGAATGATCAGAAAGGTTGTTAAAACATAGGTAGCTAGCCCCCAAATCAGATTCTGATTCAGGAGGTCTGGGGCAGGACATGAAGAGGTGGACTTCTAGCCAGTTCTCAGGGGATGCTAATGCTGCCAGCCGAGGAGCCCCACGCTGAGCACCGTGGTATTGTACTATACCTTCTGTTTTCAGCTGGAGTCTCACTGGGCTGGCGCAACAAGACCAAATGGAGCAGAAGGAGTCTCTACTTCTGCCTGCTCACACTCTCAAACAACAGGAAAAAAGAGAGAGAGAGAAACAACAGAAAAAGCACTGAACCATCAACTCAATTGAAATTGGACTAAGTTTGGGAAAAATTAATGTTGGTTTTTCTCATTTACTTTGAACCTATGTCCATATAATTATTATAGAGTGTCTAGCTTCTCAACTGCTTTGGGACTGTGCCATCGAGCAATATCAAAAAGCAGGATTTCTAACTGTTCCTGAATACAAGAGCTGGAGTTAGGCTGTGAGTTACACAGATTAACAGCACCATTTCCCTGAGACATGGGTTGGGATCAAATGCACAGTCAGAAATCTTCCTTCATTCTTCAAATGTGCCTAGTTCCAGAAGATGGGTATGAAGTTTTCTAGATCTCGTTGGACCTGAAGGCATCAGATGATAAAGAAAGAAAATTTCCAGCTGGAGACTGGATGGTCACCAGAAGGACACCAGGAGTTTGGGCCTAATTTTCTTTCATTTAAAAACCATTTAGCAGACAATTACTGTCATCCAACCATTGGACAATACATTCTGGGATATGCCAAAATAAATTCCACAGAATTGTCCTTGACCTTGAAGATCTCACATTTATTTTGAAAGCTAGACATGTAAATAAATAATTATAATGCAACATTAATACTTATATCATAAAAATGATAAGAATGCTTTGGAAACCTAGATGGATGAGCCGCTCATTTTTGACTGAGGGGTGGAAGAGGTGAAGCAAACTTCCCACGGGAAGGTAGTCCAACTGATTCTTGAGCAATGAGCACCTGTTTATTAGGCAACAAGGGTGAAAGGCACAACAGGAGACAAAATAGCACCAGGAAGGTGCAGGAAAATAACAATCAATAAAGAGTAATTTGAGGTGACTAAAGTCTAGGCAGTGTAGGAGGGGGCTGGTGATTAGAGGTGGAGATATATTTTGTGACATGCCCTCTGTATTGTGATGAAAAGTTGATACTCATTCTTGGGGACAGTCCACATCTTGAAGCATGGAGAAATGTTACAGGACTGAATTGCAAACAAATGCGGTAGAACAGTGGGTAAGACAGTGGAGAAGGGTCTGTGCGTTTGTAGACCAGGCAGTGAGTTGTGGAGGCTATGAGTTCAGGTGGAGATGATGAAAATCTGGTCTAGATCTTAGTAGTTCAGAATACGTGCCTAAGAGGCCCTTGTTAATGTGCTGATGTAAGCTGCTGTGTGTGTACGTGTAGAGTTTGGAATATACAAAACGCCAAGTAACTTTATAAATATAGACACATATAAAAGTTATAAATACATATTCACTTTATAAGTTTATTTATAAACTGATATATGTGAGTTTATTATATAGAGAAAAGAAAGAAAGGGAGAAAAGGAGAGAAGGAGGGAAGAAAGAAGGAAAAATATTGTGTCCAAAAAAACAGAAAAGAGAAAGTCAAGTTTGTCATCAGGGAAGGAAAATTGCAGGGACTTCTAGTAAGATACAGCTGCTCCCTGGCTGCTGGAGAGGGTTCCTGATTTATAAGATAAGCCGGGGCATGTGTATGTTTGTGTGGAGAGGAGTTTATGAAAAATAATAATGGAAAAAAGGATAAATGCAGTATAATTTCTAAGACAGTGAATACCACAAATGAGTCATAAACTGGAATTTCACTTTGTCTTCCAATAGTTTCCACATAATCAGCCTATTCATGTATGCAAAAAGAGCACATGGCATATTCCCAAATGGCACAGGGCTGGCTCTGAGCTCTGAAGATGGATGCTGAGGCTTATGTCCTGCGCCATCCCTGGACCACGGACGAAGGTGCTGCCCTATGCACTCAGCCCGTGACAAGACAAGGCACCGGGGCACTGGGACATCCTTTCATAGCATTTCTCATATCTTTTCTCCCTGTACATTATGCTCCATTCACACCTTTGCTGAGACAGAGAATGCCACTCCCATGTGAAGTGAATACCCAGTGCCCTGCACGCAGGAGTGGGTGAAGGCTAAACAGGTCTATTGTTGTTGCACAGTGCTGCCGGAGAATTGCCTCCTTGTGCAGGATGATACTGAAGAGATAAAAATATCTTTCATGTCTATAGTGCTAGGCATCTTAAAGTGCACTCTACATTTTGCAGACTATATATAGGCTCACTTCATTACCCATCCCCATAAAATACAGCCAGAGCAGGGGCAAGCACATACCAGATGTTTAACAATGGTTTAATAACAGAGGGAAGAATAAGTTCAATGGGATTCAGAAAACAGGAAATGGGATGTGGGGCACCAGGTAAAACGTTACCACTTATTCAGCATTATGTACGGAGTGCCTGAGCCTACCAGGGCAGGGCTGGAGCCCGGCTGGGAACTGGAGAGGTGTGGAGACGGGTGCATCAGACAGACTTGACAGTCCAGCCTGATTCATGTTAAGATTGAGTTTCAATACAAGGTGTCGTGGTCCTTCTTGCTCTAAAGGGGTCCTTACAATGAGCCGCCCTGGCACCAGCATTCCCATACTTTAATAAAAGGTTTGTGTCCAGGACGGTTATGAATGTACCGGGAAGAAAGGCTGTTCTGGGAACCTGGAATCCAAGCTGGGTGAGGGGCATGGTTCTGGGGGAAATTAGGAGCAAAGAGAGAGTACGAGGTGACCAAGTTGGGGCAAGACCGAGGGCACTCAGCGTAGGATGAACGTGAACCAGTTTGGGAAGAAGTTGTAACCAGTGAGAGCAGAGGAGCACACACAGATTCCAGGACCCTAAGACTGGATCCCAATGGCCCCTAACACTGGGGCCTCTGGGAAAGTGCTTCCAAATCCCTCCAGGCTGAGCCACGTGCCCTCCGGAGAGGAGGCAGTAGGGTTTTTCAGATTGGGAGGGATCCCAGAGATCCCATTGTCTTCACTGGTCACTTCCATAGATGATGAAAGATATGCCTAGCTTCATTAAGTGTCTGCCAAAGTGGCAGTGCCAGGCCGGAGCCAGCCCAGGTGAAAAGGCTTGCCATGACCCCCAGTCAGTCTGGCCTGGGGTGGTTCAGTGCTGCAGGCTCACCCTGGCCTTTGGGGAGATGTTTCTGAAAGCTGGTTCCACAGCTGGCCACAGTGAACCCGGGTTAAAGTCTATAATCCGCCTGCACTGATGTGAGCAAGAATGTGGTTCAGATAAATGAAAAAGAAATAGGCTGGAGGATTGTGACTGCCCAGGTCAGGCGGGCTGCCACTCGAGGAGGACTCGTGAAGACCGCCTGGCCTCAGGATGAATATGGAGTTTCAAGCCCTTATTAACTTACCCTGAACTCCCAGGAGGGGCCTGTTCAAAATGTGTTTAAATCCCCAGACAAGAGGTTTTAACCAGTACTGGCAGGATATACGAAACAAAGAAGGAAAGGAAGGAAGGAAGGGGAAGGGAGAAAGAAAGATGGGAACAAAGAAAAGAAAGGAAGAGAGAAATAGAGAAAGAAAGAGAGAAAGAGAGGAAGGAAGGAAAGAAGGAAGGAAAGAAGGAAGGAAGGAAGGAAGGAAGGAAGGAAGGAAGGAAGGAAGGAAGGAAGGAAGGAAAGGCAGTTTATAATATATCTGTGCAACAAATATTGTGAAGAGGCATTAAACAGGAAATTCTCCACTCACGATGACTGCCTGTAGCTTACAGCAGCCCCCCCTCACCTTATCTTCGTTAACACACCTTGTGAGCACACGCAGGCAGTGGGAGCACAGCTGACCCCCTGAGCCCTGCGGGGGGCAGAAACACCTGGCTGGAGGCTGGGACCTGTGCTGCCTCTCAGCAACTTCTTGCAGGGCCTCCAGCAGGTGGATTCAGCCTGACGGATGACCTCCAGGGTAATTTCTGTCTTATTAAAAAGCCAAATGAGATGTTTCATAATTTTATTTTCCATGTATAACCTATGTATACTTCCCCGCAGCCAGAGGACCAACTTTCCAAAAACAGGAATTTATGTATTCCTTCCACACGTCTTCATTGTACCCAAACAGGCCTTGATGCCAATCAAGGGAATAAGAAATGCTGCCAAAGATGCATGAACAGTCGGAAGGAAGGTCACTGGAAAGTCGTGGTGCAGGGGGTCTGTATGGTCTGTCTGACCTTGAGCCTGCTCAGGGCACTGGAGAGCAGGACCCCACACTCCTGCGTCAGGACCCGGACCCCCAAGCCTCACTGTCTGCCCCAGACTTGAGAAGACTCGGAGCAAACATGCTTTGAGGAGAGTAGGGCCTGGGAGCTGTCTGTTGGAGACTTGTGCCTCTGAAACTTCCTGGCTGGCCAGCAGCGGAATCTGGAGCCAGCCCTCCCTCGCTTGGCCATGGAGTTCCTGCTCGCCGGCGGGGGGCGGGGTCAAAGGACACTTGGCATAGAAGGCCTGGAGAGGGGAAGAGGGGGGCTGGCGACTGATGAACTGAGCCTCCTGGGCTACACTCCAGGAGAAAGGCTGGCGAGAATGCCACCTGCTGGTGAAGGACCCCGGCTTGCAGGATGGGCGCGACGGAGACCGGGAGCCTGGATGTACAGAGAAGAAAAATTCGGGCGGTTATCCAAGTTGTCGGTTCTGTTGTCTCTTTAGAGCTCCCACCTCCACGGACCTGCCCAGAGACCTGGTGTCCCGCGCTGCGCCGCGCTCCGGACACGGGTGTTCGTTCCAAGAGTGGGGGTCTCCCCTCCTTCTCTCCACTGCCCTCCCTTTCCCTGCTGCTGCTCCTCCCCTCCTCCCCCTCCCTCCCCTCTTCCCCATCCCTTCCATTCCCCTAGGGCCCCCTCCCCACACGCTCCCGGGCCTGAGTCTCGCTCTACCCCATTAGGTGGAGCCGTCCCCTCCTTGCCGGGAACTGCGCGCAGGCACCTTGCAGCGCCAGAAGGTTAACCGAACCCCTGGAGGAGGTGAGGCCGGGACCAGCCGGGCGGAGATGGCGGGGCCACCGTCGGGGCTGGCGCCAGGGCTCTGCCGGCTGTGGGCCCTGCAGGTACCGCTGTCGTTCTCGCTGCCCCACGTGGTGGCTGCTGAAGATTGCGGTGGTTTTTCCGGTCCTTTTAGAGCCCGGCAGCTCATCACTTAATCCAAGCTTTTACCTTTCCGCCGGAGACCGGAGGCTGCGGGGAGGGGTGGAGAAGGTGGAGAAGGGCGCAGGTCCAGCTGGCTGAGGGTCGAGAGGCCAGTCTCAGGGACCAGTGGGAGAGAGAGTCAAGGTGCTTCCCACCTCGGACTCCCACCAAGCCTCTCCAATCCAAGAGGGAGTGTGTGGGGTGCGCACACGCTGTCCTGGACCTGATTTTTCGTGTATTGCACAGTTCACTGGCCTCCTGACTCTTGTTTTGCAACATTTCCCTTGGGACCGAATTAAGCAAATCTGGACCCCAGGCCACTTAGAAACTCGCAACCCAAATTAAACAACAGCTTAAAGGATAAATGTCAGAACATCAAATGTTGCTTTGTAAGGTACAATCTGCATTCTATATTAGAAATCTTATTCTAAGGCTTGGCCTTGGGACTTCTACCCCGATCTTAAATTTCTTTCCACCCCCATAGAATGAATGGCAGCAACTGCTAAAGTTGGAGCACTACACATGCCATGTTTTTACTCTTAAGACGTTATTTGGCATATGTTGTTTAGAATTATTATCCATCATTTGCACGTGTTTCTGCTTTGCCTCTTCTGTTTTATTGCATTGTTGGCTGTAACGAGTCCATGAAAGGCTCTGTGGGCAACGCTTCTGAAAGCTGTTTGCCAGTTCAGCTGGTGAGGTGCCTCTTTTATATCCTCTTAGTTTCTGTTGCCCTGTGTTCCCCCACTCCACCCCCCCAAAAAAGTTTGCTTGCAAATTTCCATTTGATGTGTTTAACAGCCTCCGAGGGATGCAGCTAAATAAACTATTACATTAACAATGACAAAGTGGACAGAGCAGACATCTACTGATGTGTGGGTACTTTGATGTGAACCACCAGATGTCAGCTCCAACCAGCACACCCTTCTCCAGGTGCCCCCACTTCTCTCTTTCTTGTTCCTAAATACCGAGGGATACATCCACATGGAAACGTGGAGTTGAAATGTGCCTTGCAGTCAGCAAAGTCACCAAAGGATGTAATGCTGGTGGAAGAAAGGCTAAGGTTTCCCAAAGGACCTCTCTCCAAGTCCCAGTGACTGAAGAAAGGAATGATTGATTTTTATAATTGAATGACACAAATCTAGAAAACATCTTTCATTTTCCTCTTTTTACTCATCACTTCCCTTTCTGTATAATGCTGCGTATTTTAAACACTATTTTGTAACTACCCTTATAGTTTGCATGTTATGTGTATACCCTACTTTCACACTGAATTATGAGCTCCTGAAGGCACAGTCTATACCTATGATTTTATTTCCCCCAATGCCCTGCTTATGCCAGGCATGTCTAAATGTCTACTAAATAAATAGACCTAGGTAAATTCACTTTGATATCCTGGAAGAAATAGAGTTTGATTTGAATGTGGGTTTCATGTAGGTAAAAGACCTGAAGGTTCTTAAGAGGCAGTTGCCTATGACCTTGGCCTCTCCTTCCACATAGGATTCAAAGCACCTCTTGGAGAAAAGACACAGTACACTCGGGGTGGTGGAGTACCTGCTAGAGGAGAGGCTGCAAATGCAAAGACAGGCTGCTCTCCTCCCCTTGGTGGGAGATACACACATCAGGACAATAATAGACAGGCATGTGGTCACAAATCTACCTGGTTTCCCTCTAGTTCCTTCATTTTGCTTTTCTAGGAGTAGCACAAAGCATACTAAGGTCCACCGTTTGGATTTGATTGCCCACCTACCCCTCCTAGGAAAGTCTCAAAAATGCAAAGCATGCTTGTCTCTTCCCCAACTCTGAGACTTCCACTGCATACATTGGCCAGGTCCTTTCTGGGGAAAGACGCCCCTCTTCCCCTCCCCTCTTCGTTTTCCTCTATCAGCCCCATTTCCAGTCCTCCGAGCCAGGGGTGGAGGGCATGCATGTTTCACTGCGCGCGCATGCATATCGTCCTTCTTAACTTCACTCCCATTAAACAACATTATATCGTGTGGACAAAAAAGTCACAGCTCCACTCGCTGTTGAAGATGCCTTTTGGTCACTAATGGTGACAAAAACTAAATTTCCCCCTATTGGGGGGGAGGGGAGAAAGAACATAGCCCCCACCCCTATCCCCCACCCCTCCGCTTTGCATAGATCTCCTTTTCCGAGTGTTTCCTCTTTAATTATGATCGGTTTCCCCTCCCTCTCCCCTCCCCAGCTCCAGTGAAAGGAGCCCTTCTGTCACTGGTCCCTCGCTCGCTCGCTGGCTGGCGGTGGGAGGAGCCCGGAGGAAGCTGTGCGCCCGGGAGGCCAGGAGCGGAGATGGATCTGCTCCGAGAGGGGACGCTGCTGAAGACCCGGGCTTCCCGAGGCGGCTAGAGAACAGCCACTTGTGCCGACTGGCTGCGGAGACCGGAGGCGCAAGAGCCGGAGGCCCGGGGGACGGCGGGACAGACAGCTGGTGGGCGACCCGGAGAGGACCGCGGCGCAGGCTGAGCCCCGCGAACCGAGCAGGGGAAACTCATTGCGAGCCCAAGTTGCCCGCCGGCTCGCCCTCGCCGCGCCGAGGAATGAAACCTTCCCAGCTCCACCTGCTCCTCGTCTGCTTCTTCCTCTTCAGTCAAGGTAGGACCCAGGCCGCCGGAGTTGCAGGGAAAGTGGGTGCTGCCGGGGCGCGGGAGGCAGAGAGCGGGAGGCGGGAGGCTTCGGAAACTCAGCTGATGGATGCGCCTCTCTGGCCCGGTCGAGAGGCACTGGCATTGCTCCTTTGCCTTTGAAAATGCAACAAAATGGTACTGTTTATTTTCCTTTGGAAGGAAAGGGTATGGGGGCGGGGAGTGACTTTCTCCTCTCACTTGTCAACATCCAGCTCAAACTCTCCAATGCAAATGAGTCCTTTCTGCCCCCGGTATGTTAATGAGGCAGTATCTGTGTGGATGTGCGCCTTGAACTTCTGGGCACCTCCTCTCCTTCCGATCCGGGCTGGAGACCGAGCGAGTCGGGAAGGAGAGCTTTGTTTAGGTGGATTTTTTAGCTCGAAAAAGGTCTGACTTGCCTGCGTGTGTTCAAAAGCGAGTCTGTGCGTCGCTCATTTGCAGAAGGGGCTGCAATTACCAAATGTACCGTGGGGGTAATTTGCAGGGCTGGGGAACAGCTTGTGAAGAGTTTCATTGAATGGAATCGAGTTCTCTGAGTAAGACTGAATTCTGAGTTCTCCTCAGCATTCGATTCAGGGTATAAAATGGAATTTCGCCCCTGGTGCCGATTGTTTCGTTTCTGCAGCCTAGCAGGAGCAGAAGAGCTGGTGAACGTTCAGAAAAGAACTTTGCCACCTCTGCTCTCCCTGCCACAGGGCCGGTCCAGCTGGGAGGGGCGGAGGGGGGGAGGGGGGTTTGAGAGAGGATCCTGAGTGCCTACTTAGCCAAATGCATCGAGAGTCACCTGTGGAATGGACTTCAAAGGGGACGAGTAAATGGATGGCTGCCCACCGCTTCAGCACGCTAGTGCTGCTGGTGCTGCTCGCCATCGGCCGTAGCGTTTATGCAGCCAGCACAGCTCTGAGAGGGACGGGACTCGGAAAAACCCACAACAGAGCAGGTCCATCTGTTGATTAAATGAAGGGTAAAAGTTTTTGAAAACGCAGAGCACCGCCATCGGTGGCTGGCTTTGCAAGCAAACAGCGTGTCTCTCTCTCTCCCCCTGTCAGGGAGATGCCAGCCTAAGCAGAATCCCAGCCTCCTCCCTCAGCTCTTCCGCTGGTACTGTGGTCCCTGCAGATTTCCTCTCCTTCAGGGTAGCTTATGGCCAACCTGATGAAACCTGGGGGGCGCTTCCCCCCATGTGACTGTGTTGTACCCCTGCCTGTGTATCATTACCAGGTGCACACACACACTCGTGTATTCACAGGGCTGTGCACCTCACCAGGGCTCCCTACAGCTGCGGGAAGATAAATTGCCTTCCCCAGAGTTTTCAGGCTGAATGAATAAGAGGCATCTCAGAACACTGGTGTAAACCATTTGTGAGACTACGCTCTGTCTCGGATGTGTGCACACTTGCTGATGGGCACACGTCTGCACAACTGTCCACGCACACTTGCTCTCATTCTCCTGTGCCTCTTCCCAGTTTACTCAGGAAGTTGCTTGTGGGACCCCTGAAGGGAGGATCCAACCACCCCCCTGCACATAGTTCATGGGACCAGGACCCGTTTTAATCAGTGGTTTGTGTTTGTTGGCGGTGCATCAACACAATTATTCTCTAGATTGGCATGAGGAGTCCATAGGTGTCTAGGAGCCTCTCCGGCTGTCTGCTGTCTGATTCATCAGAGTGCATCTTCTACTTTGCTTATCGTTTCTCAGTACACAGCTATTTCTTGACGGCCTCATTTGAATCTTTAAATGTTTACCTATGGAAGTTAAATATCTGCTTCATCTACCCTTAGCCCTAAGAGCGCTGGAAAGAAAGCACAGGGTCATGGTCATGCAACTCACAGTTCCGTGTTGCTCCTGAGTACTCCAAGCTTGGCCGGCACTGCCACCCTATCAGATGGTAGACGCACAGGACACCACCACAGGTCTAAAGAAGGATGACGAGACCAAAGTGGACTCAGCCAGGCAGAATACCCCACACCTCTGGACGCTGTAGGTCCCAGGTCTCTTGAGTAGACAGCGGCTGACTGCAGCCGGATGTTTTATGGACTTCATTGCGATAGAATACCTTTTGACTTGTTCCGCGGATGTTTAGTTTAATGTGCATGTTGTTTGCAATATTGTGAATCCCCCAGGGGAATCTATTTGACCCTCTCCACATTTATGCTTAGCTCCTATGCTGTGCTCCACCCCTACCGGGTGCCACGTAGTTACCATTACCAGATGCGATGTTTCTGCTTTCAATGGGTCATCAGAGGACTAGCCCACAGGCCCTAGATGGCTCTAGCCATCGGCCCTCTGACTAAGGCCACTTCCTCATTCCCCACCCTCTGTCCCCCACAGAGCCACCCTTCTGACCCCCGCCTTCCACATGCTCTTTCTCCCGGGATGCTTTCCAAGGAAACGTGCAGAGACTCGGGGATGGCCCTCCACTCAGAGAAAACAAATGTCCAGGGTTCTATTTTGGGCCAGATCTGGCACTCTGGCGATGCATCCATCTGCTGCCCACCGCCTCTCGCAGTGGAAACCTGCATGTCACTTGGAGTTTCTGGAAACCCCATGCTCAAGCTTCCTGCCCTTGGGTGTCTTAGTTCCCACACGAAGGGAGAGCTCTGAACCGCGCTCGGACGACTTCAAAGGACAGCATGTAGGGAAACTCTCCGAGTCTACTTCACTCGTCCTTTCTTTCCGAGTTTGTCAACTGTTTATTCACCTTTCCTTTTTTTCCCATAACCCTTTGGAGAATGAAATTAAGGTATTAAGGTATAATTAATTTCATGATATGCTGCACCCTTATTCTGTGAAAGCTCAGACTTCATTTGTAGATGAAGATTGAGTATATATTTATCGTTGCTAAGGTGGCAGTAGAAAGACCCAGTGGCTTTCCTTCATGTTGCCCCAGCCAAGGTACCCGGGCCCGGCTCCTCACAAGGAGATGGGCTGCTGCCCAGAGCTGCCAGTGGGTTTCCTCTTGCTGTGGAGGCCTCCTCCCTCTGCTGTCAGGACCACCTGCTCTGGACGGAGAGGAGTAATGTCACAACACAATTTGCCTCCTGCTGAGAAGAGGCGTGCTCTGCCCTGGGATGAAAGGCGTGGATTCTCTGGTCATCCATAAACTTAGAACTTGCTCTGCTTTTTCCCTTTACCATTTCAGTTTGCCCACAACTCTTTCTGCTGGTGCCCACCTTCATCTCAAGACCTAGCCCCTCCAGCCGGTCCTCCTACGACTCCCTCTGCCCGCTGATCTCAGGTCTGGGGAGTTTGGGGACAGGGCAGAGGCACCAGCACCACACTTCTTACTCAGGATGCTCTAGGAAAGGTGCCGTGTGCCCCACTCTCCGGCGGTTCACTCTATTGCACCCAGTGTCCTGCCCTGCCTGGTGACTCTACGGGCCTGAAAGCTCTAATTCTGGTGAGCCCTGATCTCTTGTCGGCTTTGCCTGTGCACCATGCTGTTCCCGCATGTTGGGGTGAAAGGGAGAGGTTGCATTAAGTGTCAGTGTCATCCCTGAGTTGGCAATTTGTCTGGGGTGTCTAAGAAAACTGCCCTCCCGACTTGCTTGCAGGAACCACCCAAAGGGGCCCTCAGATGTCCACTTGAGGGAGGGAGGTTCACGGTGGTCTGAATCTTTCAGAGAACAGAAGAGCATGAAGCAGACAGGAGGCTAAAATAGAGTGTGAGTGGAAGGAGTTGGCCGGGGTGAGGTGTGAGCCAAGGGAAGGCTGGAAGCATGGGAAGGAAGGAGCAATACAAAAGGCTCAACTTGCAGAAACTTCCTGGGCGGGGGAAGGGAAGGAACGAACTGGGAGATGAAAAGATAGCATGAGCACCTCAAAGGCAGCCAACAGAACAGAGGAGACCCTAGGGGGTGCATGCTGGGAAGGCATTAGAAAAGGACATTGGGAGTGAGCAACAACTTTGGAAACACTGATCCTCACCCAGAAATGTCATATAACAAAAGAAGAGGCAAGTAATAAGTGTGATGCTCTCCCCCTACCCCACACTCCAAGTGGTATGACATCTTGTCTAAAGGAGGAAGAATCGCTGCTTTTGTGCTGGAAGGTCAATACCCGGCTGCCAAGGGTGTGGGGCCACTTCTTTCACAGACTTGCTGGGTGAGGGAAACTGGGACATGTCTGCTGGGCACGGAGGTGGCCACAGTGTCTGCTGCCCAGCAGGGAATTCTCAGTTGCCAGCCAGACCAATTGCAGAGGGAAGAGCAACTCCCCAGGGGTCGAGGGCGTAGGGTGGGGCTAACACCTTCACACTGCACTTAGAGGACCGTGCAGGGCCTCCCTCCCCGGTTACAAAGGCGGGTCTGGCTGGGAATGTGGCAGCAGAGAGCTCGGCACAGGACCAAGGAGCAGCTCAGCCTGGTGCGCCTGTGCTGGGGGGAGCCAGGGCCAGCAGGAGCCGGGGTGGAGCAGGGAATGGGGCAGAAGATGTAATTTTTCTCTTTTGTTCGGCCCAGTGGGGGTAACTTAGGAAGCTTTATGTCGCAGACCCACAAAAGCCCATGAATAATCCAGAGTGAATTCAAGAGATTTCAATAGCAAAATAATAACAATACTAATGATACCTTTGATTTACAGAGTACTTTTCTTCCAAGGAGATAAAAAGATAAACTGTTTTGGAAACATGACCGAGGAAAAGAAAATTGCCTGTGATGGAGGAGTGGGGAGGAGGGGCAAGAGCATTCCCTGTAGAGTCCTGATGTAAGTGGGGGGTGGAGAGGGGGTCCCGTGGTCCTCAGGCACCATTTTTCAGCTAATTTTTATCCTTGTAAGATGTTAAGAAGACTTTTGGAGGAAAAACCAGTACAGGCATTTCAATCAGGGTCCACCTAAAAACTGCAAGGCACTGGATTCCCCCTGCATGTGCCTGGGCCCAGGGACACCCAAATTCAGTAGTGCAGAGGGTCAGTGACATCGCAGATCTCAGGCTTAATCACACTCGGGCTCTCCCCGCTGCAGCGACTGTGACTTGAATGGTAGAGCTCTCAGCAGGGTGACCGGGGCCCAGCCTTCCCTCAAGGCCGGTGGACACCCCAGCATGTTCACAGAGCAGGGCCAGTCGCAGCGGCCACTCTGGGAGAGCCTCTTCCCTCAGGTTCCATACCCCGCACTACCATCCATGCGGGAGAGAGGTGCAATGCCAGCCAGTGCCCAGTGCCCAGGTTCTGGTGGCTGCACCCTGTGTCCCAAATAGAATAGGATTTGATTTGCAGTTAGGGGACAACGAAGGGGCCACTGCACTGAGGCACAGCATGGGTCCATGCATCGTCGAGTGCCACTTCCCTTCCCCCGGTCGGGTGTACACGTCCGACGAGAAGACGGGCTCCTCACATACCATGAGGAACGTCTGCCCCAGCAGGAGCTGGGGATCAAACACCGTGCATTTTGCCTTCTCCACCTCTCCAAGTGGTAAAAATGAGTATTCTGGTGGTATACTTCTAGAAGTTAGTAAATGTCAATATTGGAGAAATGTTTTCTTTCTATCACTGCAATTTAGCATAAGCTGCTTGGAAACAAATGTCTTCCGTAAGCACACAGTCAACACCACGATGAGGATTAAATAAATGTCAGCTTTCTCTCGGTACATCGGTAACAAGTGAAAGCTGTGGAAATAGTGGCCAGCGTGGGCAGGTCCCACTCCTGGCAGAGTGCTTCTGTGGCAGCCCTGCCCGGGAGGCGGGGCACGGAGGTGGGAGGTGGACGATTCCCCTCCTCCTTCCTGGAAATAAAGGCAAGGAAGTAGCCAAATGTAGACACCAGCCCACATGCCGTGGTGAGGTTTTTCAAGCAGTGTAGAAGCCTTACCACACCTACTCCAGGTCTCCTTCCATCGGTGACACCACCCTACACACACACCCCACACTTACTGTTGAAGCATAGTGATGTCCAGAACTTAGAATGAACGGGCCGTTTTACTCACCGGGGGGCGGGGGGGGGGGTTGGCTCTTGTTCTAACCTTCCACCTGGCATCAGTGGAAGAAAAAGTGAAGCAGGTTTACCTGAGGCCATTTTTTGATTGTGGAAACAAACACTTCCATGGCATATGCCTGTCATATCAGAGAGTGCGTGCGTATCGGGTTGAGTCATCTAGAGGGCCTGCCCACGTGACCTGTGTTCATTGGACAGTTGTTGCAAGTTCATATTCTTTCTAGCTTAGGCCTAGAAGACAGGAATTTGACATTGGACACAGAGCTGCGACAGTGAAAATGCAATATAATTTTCACCATTCTGCCCTATTCCCCCCAGGCGCTTCGTAGGGACTGGTGTCTCAAAGGGCCACATTTATTATCCCACCCTTTGTGGTCCAATAGCATTTTATGGCACCAAAGCCCAGCCTGTGGCTTCTCAGCCAGCACTCATTGAGGGCCTCTGTGTAGTAGGCACTATGCCAGGGGCTTTGGAGGCAAAGATGCCTAAGACCACATTTCTGTCCCGGAGACACTCTGAGCCCGGTCCTTGGGCAGACATGTTGACTCTTGGTCACCACACACTGGGCTCAGAGTGGTCGGAGTGTGCAGAGAGCAGCTGGCAGGGGGCAGGAGGGATGCGCAGGGAAGGCCGCACAGGAGGTGACTGGGTTTTAAAAGATGTCTAGGAGTCCTCCTGATGAAACACAAACAGTGTTTCGGGCCGTTCCTTAGAATGACTGCAAAAGCAAGAAGACAGGACAGAATGTGACACGTTTAGAAGCAATGGGGCCCCAGGGGTGCCTGGGACATCAGTGTATGGAAGGGAATCAGAGAGGAAGCTTGGGAAGAGAAGGATCAGCTTGCAAATGGTGGTGGATGGGCTGCTAAAAGTTTTGAGGATGGATTATCAGCATTAAGCCTACTCTTTAGAAACATTCTTAGTAGCTTATGTGTCTAGTTCTCTGCATACCATGAGTCCACTGGCCCCCTTCCCCCAAAAAGAAGGGCCAACGTGTCGTCTATTCTTCTTGGGATTTTCTGTGTCTCACATATAGATTTGAATGGAAATGTACTTGATATTTCCAGCTCATCTTCCTTCATGGCTCTTATGTAGAGGATGGGCCAGTGAGCAAGAGAGCAAGTATGGAGAAGCTGACCTTAACTATGTTCTGGAGGGAAGACAGAGAAGGGGAGTGGGCCGACATGCACTTCAGAGGGATGCGTTGGGCGAGAACATGCAGCACATCCCGAGCAGCGGGCATGGCTGAGTCCACACTGGACCATTCGTCCAGTTCTATCACTGAGGAATGGGATTTGCCAGTTTATAGGGCCCCCAGAAGACAAGCCAGAGATGGAGGCAGCCTAACACTGAAGATGGATGGGAGACCAGAAAAAGAGGCCAGGACAAGGATGAGGCGAGCAAGAGGTGCCGAGGGATACTTTGCTGATGATTTCTTTTTTGTCCTCGAGAGGAAGCTAAGCGATACTGGCTTTGGGGAAAACACGGTTCCAAGCTAAGTGGTTCTTCTGCTCAAATGTTAGACATGTTTACAGGTCTCCAGTGCCAACTAACCTTTCATTCCCGAGTAAAGGACCTTGTCGGATCTCCCCATGTGCTCCACTCTTTGGCCTGTCTTCATTTCCCCAGTGAGACTAGCTCGATAGTGAAGCAAAAACCTCCATGGCTCTGCAAGAAATAGACAGCGACATTTCCCAGACTATTGCTGTCTAACTCCAGTGTCTAAGGCTGGCCCACTGGGCAGTCTCCCATTGCTGAAAAACTAAGAATAGAATTCAGGTTGTCGAGAAGGGAAGAGTCAATCACTAAGAAATGAACTGGAGAGTAGACCAGATGATATCCAAGTCCTCTCCAATTCTAAGATTTCCTAAATATTATCTATCAGCAACAAGCTATTTAATGAGGGTAATCAATTCCTAGATGGTAGATGATATGTAATAGCTCTCTTTGTCCAGCATGTTTTCATGTAGGTGCCAGGCACACCCTTTTGCTTATCATTGGTAATGGTGGTGGCAATAGTGTGTTCTTATCATGATGATAATTAGCAACGTGTAAAGCTTCACAAGTGGAGGCATGCCTTTCACCGGCACCCCTTCATTCCATCACCATGAAGTGAAACCACAAGAGGCTCTCATCTCTGCCGACCCTCAGAAAGGTTATGCCTCCTGACTGTGGTCAGTCCCGGTGTGGTTCACTTTCTGTGTGCCCGGCTGCAGCAAACCTCCCACACCGAAAATGCACAGACAGAGCCTGCACTGCGGCACAGCTGAGCCGTGTGCTTGTATCTTGTGGGAGTCCTCAGAGTCTAGGCAGGAAGAGTCTAGGTTCAGGGGTTCCGGATCAAGATTGGGGAGCTGACCTTTGAACAGTGGCCCTGCATCGGAGCTCTATCTCTTCATCCTAGACTCTTTGTGGATTGGTTCCTTCATCGTTCAGGTTTCCGTGTTACCTGGAGGGTACAGGTTTCCAGGCCACTCCTGCCTGGGGGAATGACAGGCCAGCCTTCTGGGCTGAACAGCAAAAAGCAGATGTGGCTTTGGTAGCTTCTTTTGTGACTGTTCTGAAGGAAAAAAAAGCAAAGGTAGGGACTTCTCTTAATTGGTGAATGAAATACCATTTCTTTTGTGCCCCCTGCTGCCTTGCACACTGTTCAGCCCATGGGCTGCCAGGAATGAATACTGAAACGATGGAAAGAAACATGAGGGAAAGTGAAGGAAGGTGGCTCTGACATTGCCACTGGAGAGGCTGGAGGCCCCCACAGGAGGGCAGGTGACGAAGGGGATGGTCTTGCCCCATAGGGGGTGGCTGCTCTCCGAGTGAGGCCCTGAGTGACCATCAATCTGGTCAGCAGGAACACTGCCAAGAGAAACATCCACTCCTCAGCTTCCGCAGGAAGCAAGCATGTCCTTCTGTTCCTCAATGCATGTCAGTTCCCATTTCCGTCATTCACCTGCAAATGTCACAGGTGACTCGGCTCTGGTGCTATGTGACAGTCCACCTGTCACCCTTGGCAATGCTGGGAGCTATGACAGCTTCAGAGTGACGCTGAGGCCCCGTGGCTTGTCATGCAGGCATTCAGGAGACAGAAATGGGGAGCGCTCTCCCGGAGACCCACCCAGAGCACCGCAGGAGAAGCGACCCCCACTCTTCCTGCCTCACTGCCCTGGTGAAGGAGGAAGAGAAACTGCCAATTACTCTGCAGGTGGCTTTGTGTGCCAGGTCCTAGGCCCCACACTTTCCCCCTCCTCACTTAAGGATGCTGGGGTCTACCCCACATTCATAGGGAGTCCCATTGCATCAGGGACTCCAGCACCTTGCACCATGTAAGGGACAACCGGGGATGGAGGGCCTGTTTTTTTCTCAGGACCACAGGAGGCGGGGGCTGGCAGAATGTTTTCCAAGAGGAAATCAGGCAAATAGTGTGATTCCTACATCTGCCTGATGGTGGCAGCAGCAGCGCTTGCAAAGCCAGGAGTGAGCTGCCAGCCAGAGGCCCAGGAAGGGAGATGGACTCTAGTGGGTGCCTGAGCCTTTCTTTACCTGGGATAGTGGGGCTGGAGCAGCTGAGCAAGAGGCGGAGGGGCGGGGCAAGGAAGGGAGGAGCAAGCTTTTGGATGCCTCTGTTTCTTTCTCCTCCTTCTGATGGATGCGAGGGCAGAGTGCCAAGAGGTAGGTTGGTCTGCTTACAAATGCTTCCAGGGCTTGGGCAAGCTACAAAGGGAGCGAATGAGAGACCTCAACTAGCACAGCCAGTTTCCCTGTGGCAAGGTGTTTCCCTGTGGCGATGTCTCTCCTGTGGGTGATGAAGCGGGTGTCTACCCCAGGAGGGCTGCTGCCTGCAGCCAGCAGCCCCCCTTCTCTCCAGGAAGCCCACCCCTAGGCCTGGGCCAACTGCCCTTCCTAAGGTGTTTGCCCTTTAATGATTTGAGGGCCAATATTCCTGCTGTGGCTCCCCTCTCACACTGAAAAAGCAAACAAACTGATGCTAAAGTGACTCCTCGTTATTCCTGACCCCCCCACCCCTGGGCCAGCTGGAGAGGCACTGCTGCCACCACCTCTGGACAGAAACAGGCACCGTGACAAAGGTCTCCATGAGCCTCGGCTGTTTGCTGGAAAGTGGTCTTTTGTAGGCAAGATAGCCAGATCCTGAGCAGGCGCCTGATGCTGGTGCCCCACTCTCTGCCAAGGGAAGGTGCAGGAGTCCTCTGGGCTCCATCAGCGCCTCTATCTTCCTCCTTCCGCTCAAGACTGGCAGCTCCACCCTTTTCAGAAAACTGGATTGAAGGCCCCAGGCTCAGCCTCTGTGCAGCAGAAACAAGCACAGTGGGACATGGAATGAAGGAAGGCTGAGGCCACCATCGGAGTAGTCCACTTCTCGTCCTCTCTGTGTGGCCAGAGCAGCTGGCACACCTGCCGTTTGATGTGGCCTAAAGTCATCAGACATTGTCTGACTGTCCACTACTTTCTGGTCACCAGTGGGACTTTTAGGTAAGGTTCGCTCGAGCCCGAGCAGCCTCCCACGTATGACTCAGCATCACAGGCTCCTGCTGCTTTCTCCGAGCCCTCGTCCTCACATCACCTGTCTTCCTGGCGGTGAGGGAGAGCCATGGGGTTGGGGCAAAGGGAGGATCGTTCTGTCCGTTTTACTAATAGTTCCCTTGGCAGACGGCAGGGGACGTCTTCAGCAGCTGATGTCGGAGAAGAAAACTTTTATGTAAAGTTTGAAAAACCCTATCAGACACTGTAGATTTGATGCTCCGCACATCAGAGAAGGAAAGTTGAACTGCGTAGTTTGAGAATTTCCTAAAAATAATAGAGCTAGATCTCTTCCCCACATACAGAATGCCATACCAATGCGTAGGCACCCTTGGCTTCGCCCGCCTCCTGGGCCCCTTGATTTGGCTGCCTGCTCCCCCTGCCCTTTTCACAACAGGACTCCTTAGTGCTCAGAGGTCCCTCCATGGAAAGTCGCACAGGAAGAGGGGACATGTGAGAATGGAAAAGCATCAAAGCCTACATCAGTTTCCTTGCATTTCTCTCCACTACTGCTGCGCCTGCGGCTGCTGCTGCTTTGGAGCCGGCCATGGTGAATGGAGCCTGAGTGGGGCCTGTGGCCAAGTCCCTTGCTGAGCTTGTCAGGTTGTCCCATATTCAGTCCTCAGGTGGCCAGACCAAGCTGGATTGGCATACTTGTTTGCAGATGAGAACTACTGAGGTTTAGGTTTCGTGACTTGCCTGAAGGTCACACCATGGGTGACAGAACGGCCACCCAAACTTTCCTGTGCAGACTCCACAGCCCTTGCTGCCATCCCTTCAGAAGGAATTTGGTCACACGGGTGCCTTGACAGCTGTGTGATTTTCAGGAAGCCATAGAAACCCCTGTCCAGGCCTGTGGTCCTCCTCCTTCATAACTGGTAGGGCATGGGAAGAAGACCTGATAGAAATTAAAAACAAAAACCTCTCCTAACACAGTGGCATGAATAAGAATCTGAGAAACTTTGCTACTGGCTAGTGGCTTTCCTTTCCTTTCCTTCCCTTTCCTTTTTTAAAAATTCTTAACCTGTAGTGGTTGCTGTTTTCCTGCAGTTGTTTTTTTTTTTTAATCTTTACCCTAGGATATTTTGATTGATTTGAGAGAGAGAGATAAGCATCAGTGTGAGAGAGAAACATCGACCTGTTGCCTCCTGCCACCCCGACTGGCCACCCCCCTAACCCGCAACCTTGTGGTGTACAGGACGGCACTCCCACCCACCGAGCCACCCGGCCTGTGCCAGTGGCTGCTGTTTCCTCCAGAACCCAGCTCCAGAGTAGCTTAACGTTTCAAAAGCCAAATGCTGATTTCCTAACAAGAATCCATTGCCTCCTAACTTTCCTGAAGTGGATTTAAAAAAAAAAAAAAAGTTGAAGCCCAGTCTGCTTGGGGAGAGGTTAGCATGGTGTTAGCTCCCCGCTGTGAGAACAGAGCTTCCCGGCAGGAGAAGGCATTCCAGGACATCACACCCTCCTCTCTGTCAAGTCTAGAATAGTAAAAATGTCAGGAGACCACATGGTTCTGCAATGATTAATAGCAGTCGTTAGGGAAAAATGAAAAGACTCTCAGAATATAGAAGATCGGGTATGCCGTGCAGCCTCCGACGCTCCTCACATTGGCTCCAGCTGGTACATCTTCACTTGTGTCAGAAATCATTTCTGAAGACGGCACGCACCTACCTGGGCCATGCTTAAATCATTATATTGCTTAAGATGGTCACTTATGATAGACTAGCAAAACATAAAAGTTCTTTGAAGTTTTCAGAGCTCCTTTAGATGGAATCAAGAACGCAGAGGAAGAGCGCAAGGCAGGTAGATCACCACAAGGAAGACATACACTTCCTTCCTTTCATTCCTCAGCCTGAGCCCTGGAGGGGAACACACGACCACAGCAGCACCCTGTCCGCAGGCGCCCAGGCTCCAAATCCACGCGGGTGCCGTTTCTCTCGGCGTGAGCTTTGCCCTGGGTTCTCTCTTCATCAAAGCAGGGCAGTGGTATGCACCGATAGAATCCATGCTTTCTCGGTGAAGGCAGCCAAGTGCTGAGCTGAGCAGAATCAGGAAATGCCTTCCAGAAAAATGTACTACTTCCCCCCACCCCATCTCCTGCTGGTCCTAATGTGAATTTGCATTTTCCTCTCATCATCAACAGTTACTTTCTAAGATTCATACCACTGCACTCTTGCCCAGGAGAATGGAAATACACATGCTACTATATTTCCTAAGTTTGGTTGTCTTAGTTTTCTTTTTTCTTTTTTTGTCTTAGTTTTCTTATGTTGTCTACCTTAAACATTTACAAAGTCAGGGCCCAAATGTTTGTGTCTTTCTTGAAGGCTGTTGCAACCATGTGAACTGAAAAAGTATTTTCTAATGCAAACATAAAATAGCCTTTAAACAAAGCCATCTTGCGCCTTTAATTGAATAGCATTCAGAGTATTTGAATGTCTACCAGGCAGCAGTGCATGCACAATTTCCCTCTCAGGAAATTTCAAGATGCTTTAAATAATAATAACAACAACAACAAGAAGCTTCGGGGGTGCATTCTCTGGCATGGGAATCTCCTGCATTCACTCTACCCCTCCCCCACCCTGCCATGGCCTCATTTCCATGGGAACAGTGGACCCTTGGACAATGTGGGGGGGAGAGACACGGCCCCCCCCACAAAGGGAAAAATCAGAGTATAACTTTTGGCTCCCCCCCAACCTAGCTGGTCCTAGGCATCCACAGAGCATCGGATCAGGACCCTCCATGGACACCAAGCTCCACCAACACTCAAGTCCCTACATGAAATGGCATAGACCAGTGCACACAGTCAGCCCTCAGCATTCACAGACCCCCAACGATGGGTCAGAAACATACAGGTGCTTACTGAAAAAAATCCGTGCACAGGTGGGCTCCCACTGTTCTGACCCGTGTCATTGAAGTGCCAGCTCTACTGCTTACATTAACGGGGGGCTGGATGAGCAGTCCGTCCGGAGCAGTTTGCAACTGGAGGAGTTAGGGTGACTCATGGGAGCTGCCCCTAGAGTTTCACATCATACTGTCCTCAGGTGACGTGCACAGTGAAAAGGAACTCAGGAGTCACCATGGCTCAAGAGCCTAGGAAACCAAATGCACTATAGTCAAGAACATACATTTAGAAGCACGGTGGCTTTGCCAGTCTGCCACTGACATCACCGGCTTCTCCACACCTGAGAAGCACCTGAGAGTCATTTCTTTCCCTGCACCTCTCAGCCCTGCCCCAGCCCAGGAGAGCCCTGGAGAGCCATGGGGTGGTCCGCACTTACAGGGAAGATGGTAGTGCAGAGAGGCCGTGGGCTCTCTTCCCCTGGCACCTCCGAGTGTTTATTTTCAACTCAATGCTGCACACCAGAGAGGTGAGGGTGCGTAAAGGATGGATTTTCTGCTTTGCACAGTGAAGAGATTCAGAATGTATGTAATCATGCACCCCAAGAATCCCTGTTCTGGTTTTTAAAATTCTTCAAGGTCAATGCAACGACGGATATTGATATTCACTTTATTGTGAACTGGGATCTGCTCACTGCTTACTGGCATTTTATGTTTCCACTCATGAAAAAAAGATATTCTCATCAGTAGGCCTCTGGGCCTCTTTCTTCAGCCCAAACCACTGATGGGAAACCAGCTGTAGGAGCTGGGGAACACAGCAGCGGTGGGAGAGCCAGAGGTGGAGCCAGTGCCAGATCCCAAGGCACCTGGGCCCCCAGTGGCTGCTGGGTGCCCATGGTGCTCACTCCCAGGCGTCTGAAGGACAATGTGCTGATAGCAGAGAGGGAGAGGAAGCCCCACACACAGGCGTGTGTGGCTGTCAGGCTAGCCAGGAGAGACAGGGGGACAGACAGAGAGATGAGTGTGGGACGCAGACATTTTAGTCTCCCAGAGGTAAGACTAGAGGGTTCAGAATAACAGCCTCAACTCTCCCCGACCCAGGTGGGCTCCATGGAGGTGCACTTCCTACACTCAGGAGGTTCTGAAGTTTCCATCCGTCAGTGAGACACTTGAGCCGCTTAGCCGTGAGGGCAGCCGGAGGCACCAGATCCAGGCACAGAGGTCTCTGTCATCAGACAGCTGTGTGTTCCTTTGATGGCATCCCAGCACTGAGCGCAAAGATCCTGGGGGCAGAGGTCTGGCCTCTCCCCACACCCACCCTTCACTCCAGCCAGGCTGAGCTGCTGACCTCTCTGAGTGTGCTCTGCTCCCTCATGCTTCCCCTTCCCCCACTTTCTCACCTAACTTCCACCCCACCACACTGGTCTGGCTAACTTCTGCCCTGAGGACCCATTCCCTTTGCCTCTTGGGGGAGGGGGGGTTTCCTGACCTCTGGACCTCACTGTTCACAAGCAAATTTAAGTGCCCGTTCCCCTTCCTTCCTTTCATGGCCCTCTGTGGAAAACCCTTGTAGTGCTTGTCACAATATACCCAAGTGGCTCTTCTGCCTGCCTTCCCTTCTAGATGGTGAACTTCTGGAAGGTGAGGGCAGGGTCCTGTGAACCGGTTTGTGCAGTTCCTCCGTTGGACCTGGGTGCACAGTCAAAGCACAACCAGTGTCTCTTATACAGGGAAAGATGGTACCACGGCAGGGACTCAGTGGCTCCACCCTGTGTGCCCAGCATGCCACTTGCTCACCCGTAAAGTGCTCGATCAAAGAACATGCTCTGCTGCTTACCGTTACTGCCTCCTGCAACCACGGTGCCTATGAGTGCCCAGTGTTTCTCAGGGGAAAGGTGGCAATGAGTTAATCCCTCTTTGTATTCATGTAGTACCTGGTGGTTTCCAGAACCCTTACCTTTGTGATGATCACTTCTCACCCTCACTTTTAAAAATCAGGAAAATGAGACCAAGTTATGGTAAATGGCCTTTCTAAGGTCACACACCCAGTAAGTGTCAAAGTAAAGAGGGAAACTCAGGAGTTCTGAATCCAAGCCCAATGGTTCTTCCCCTCCCCACCTCTGCTTCCCGTGTCTCCGGCTGGATTCCTGCCCCCAAGGAGTATAGACTTGGAGGTTGCATACCAGGGAGCATGATGGGGTGGGTGCACCCTATACAGGCAGGGCAGCAACTTGGGAGGGGAGCATGGGCAAGGATCAGGTACTGATGGCTCATCCTAGCCGAGGACCAAGCGCCTGGGTACGGAGGCTGGGGCGAAAGTGCTCTTGACTGAGGTCCTCTCTTGTAAGTGCGGCATGATGAAGAGACCGTAATAGCTCCATTATTGTGGGGACTTCCTAGTGGCTCTGGTGGCCTGGAAGTGCCTCCCAGAGCAGCCCTTCAGTGTTGTGTTGGCCCTGACCTTGCAGTGCACCTGCTGTGAGGTGTTGGTCTAGAACGTTCTGAGGGTCCAGAGCACCTACCATGACTTTTCTCCCTCCAAGCCTGTGAGGCAGGCCTCAGACTAGAGGCCAGAAGGCCATCTGCTGTGTCCCATGCCTGTGGTGTGGTGCTGAGCATGGCCCTTATATGCAGAAGGGACTTGGACCTCATCTCCCACCTGCCTCCCAAAGAGTTACTATTGAAGGGTGTTCTGAATCATGAAGAGGGTGTCAAAGCAGAGGCAAGGTGTCTGCAGCTGTCCCTTTCTGTGTCCCCAGGGGCATTGAGCTGGGGCTGGTGCCCAAGGTTAGAGTAGGTCTGCCCAGCATCCTCCATCTCTTCACGGCCACAGACTGTGTGACTTCTGCAGGAGCAGGTGAGGCCAGGCAGCCGCTCTCAGCAGGGTTCATCAGGAGGCTTAAACTCAAGTGCCATGAAGGGCTTCCATTGTGTTGATTAATTAAATTAGTACCTAGGCACCTGAAAGGGTGTTAGTTCTGTGCTCTCCTTGGGAGAAGGGACAACATAGTCACTCCTATTCTTTTCCAGGTTCCCTGGTTTGGAAAAGGAACCTCAGCTGAGAAAGGATACCTGGGCACTGTATTAGTGTCCTGTGGCTGGTGTAGAAAATTCCCACAAACTGACGGTGCCCCCAGGGCACTATAATATATTAGGGTTGTGTGATGCCACTGGAGGCCAAAAGTCCGAAATGCGCTTCCCTGGGCTGAAGTCAAGGTGTGGGCAGGGCTGGTTCTTTCTGGAGGCTCTAGGGGACAGTCTGTTTCCTTGCCTCTTCCAGCTTCCAGAGATGGGCCACCTGCTTTCCTTGGTTTGCGGCTCCTTCCTTCTCCCAATCTCTTGCTCCTGCCATCACGTCTACTACTACTAGAACTGAACATCCTCCTGCTTTTCCCTTAGAAGAGTTCTCTCTCTCTCTTTTTAAAGATTTTATTTATTTTTAGAAAGAGAGAAAGGGAGGGAGAAAAAGAAGAAGAGAAACACTGGTGTGAGAGAGAAACATTGTTCGGTTACCTCTCATACGTGCCCCTCCCCACTGGAACCCGCACCCCAGGTGCATGTCCTGACCTGGAATCAGATCCATGACCTTTCACTTTGCAGGATGATGCTCAACCAACTGAGCCACACCATCCAGGCTCCCTTAATAAGAGTTCTTGTGATGCTGTCAGACCTCATCCAAGGTCATCTCCCATCTCAAGATCTTTTAACTTCACTACAGCTGCAAAATCCTTTTTGTCTATAAGGTAACATATCACCGGATCAGGACAAGGACATCTTTGGGGTCATTATTCTGTGTACCATGGGGACCAGAGACAAAAGGGAGCCGGCAGAGCCTGCCTTCTGCACAGTGAACTGCAGGCATTCCTCCCGCCTCCCTGTGTCAGAAATCTGTGCCTCCGTCTCCCTAGCCATAAACTGGAGAGAATGATCTCCCTCCCATTTGTATTTATAAAGACTTTAAGAAGATCAAGTAAAAGGTGCTCAGTATGAAGCGGTTATTATGATATTATACTATAACTTTGTATCAATTAGGCTTACATTAATCAATGGAGCTAGTACTAGATGCAAGTATCATTGGGTCCCCTGGGGGAGAAATTAGGGGGAACACCCATTGGAGTCTGTAGTTAAACTTCACTAAATGATTCTTAATAGTGATTTACTTTGGCTTCATTAGCATGGAGTATGGGAATGCTCCTTTAAAATGCCACATAGCTCAGCCCCCTCATGTCTTTGTTGTAATTGAAATGAAACAGAAAACAACGGTTGTGTAAAACAGAGGACAAATGGGCACTGTGCTTTCTATGTGTGATTTGCTGTAGGGTAAGAGGTTTATTGCCTGCGCTTTGATGTTCTCTCTTTGCTTCTGCGTCTGGTTGAGTTTCTGGCCTTTGATTGAGGATCCAGCTAGGAAGGAGGCACGAGGGAGTGGGTACAAAGAGTGTGTGGAAGTGAAGGTGTGTTGCAGACTCAAGGATGAGTTGTGCATCTTGCCACGTGTTTTACAGCAAAGGAGAGTGTATGTGATGATAGTATTAGACCCTGTAGGCCTTGAGAGTCAGTCGTTGTACTTTAAAGACTTTATGAAGTCTCCCTGAGGTTAGAGAAGGTCTAAGAAATTAGGAAGCTGAGCCCACCTCTGCCCACCTGATGCATCAAGACTCCATAAAGAGTGTGGGGCTGTTCGATGCACAGTGGGGGCCGAAGTGGCCAACCCTGTTCCAGCCCCCCTCTGGCCTCCAGAAGAGGCAAAATGCAAGAGCCCCCCAGACAAGCCTCTGATTCTGTCCCCACCCACACTCACCTCGAAAATCCACTGCAATTCTGCCTTGGAAGACCAGTGAGAGACACAAGCAATGGACAATGGTAGCATCTTTAAACAAGTGTTCATGAAATAAAATGTTCAGCCCTGGAAGAACCTGTGTCCAGGAAAGGTTATGGGGCTGCTGAACAGTCCCAGGGGGCCAGTGCCACCAAGGCCAGGCCTTGGGGCTCTGGGGCACCAAAGCAGAGACACAAGCCCAAGAGTGATTATAACCCCATTATGCAGAGCTCCCCCTATTTATTTCTTCATATGGATGAATTTGTATATATTTGCATTTTGTTCTCTTCAATAACATGCATAGAATTCAAATTGGAATGACTTGCATAGATTTGAATATTAATGAGGCGTTTAAAGGCTGCGTCCCTGGCAGAGTCCCCTACTGAGGGCATGTGTGGTGCAGAAGCTCTGAAATCATCGCCTGGGGCACCAGCACCGCAGGGCACCACCAGGGCCAGGAGGGAGGGGTGCCCTCTGTGGTAACCATGGAGACCTCCCCCTCAGCTCCTGGCCACCAAGTCTGGAACATACTCCATGGAGGGGGTGCACTGAAAACAGCCCCCCAAGCATGTACCATAAAGAGCAAGGTTTTCCCCCTCTTTGAGAAAGTCCCTCATGGAATGGGTAGCCATGGGCAGAGTCACGTGCCCAACCAGACAGGTATAGGTGTGTGTGTCACTTCCTTAGTGATCGAGGAAGGTGCTGGTCTCTCCCTGGAGCTCTACAGCACATTTGACACCTCCTGGTTATGTTCCTCTAGCGTAATGGCTATTGCCAGCATGCTCTCAGTGGGCCCAAAGGTCATCAGTCCTTCCGAGGGCTCTGGTAGGACATTACTTGATACTGGTCACTGGAGCACATCAGCATTAACTTCTGTAGCCTGCAGAGGCCCTGGGCCACACACACTCTAAGAACAAACAAGAGAGGATGGCTTGTAAATGTAAGGAAGCCCCACTGGGTTCAGCTGGTCATCATTCCTCTCTTTGTCTAGGGGCCTGGCTACCAGCTTGTCTGAGAGGTAGGCCTGTGGTACCAGGCTCCAAATATCTATAACTGGGTATCAAAATGCATAGGTTCATCCCATAAGACTAGCACTTGGTAGCAATTTAAATTGAACTAACAGTAGTTCATTGTGTAGAGCTCTAAATACACCATCATTCATTGCTGAAGTACTGGGAATCAACGTTGCCGAGTGATCCCCAAATTATTTTATTGTATCCTAACTGGATTTTGGTTAGTTCCAAGTTTATACTCCTAGCACCTATTCTGGCAGCTAATTATGAAAGCCAGAACTAATGAAAACATTCTAGTGCCTCATTTAGCTTCCTACTCCATGGGGCTCTCATGGGTACCCCATTGTTGCTGCTAAGTCAACAATCTGAAAACTAAATCATTTTAGCTTGTGTTGTGACCCTAATCTCAGTAAAAGGTACCCGCCTATTCCCAGGACCTGTTCTGAAGCCTGAGCCTGCACCCGCCTCCATCCGATCCCTTCTCTTGCCATGACGGGTCAGCTACACTGTCTCTTTCATTTGTCTTCTAGTCTTCTACTTATCCTCACCATTTCCTTCCAGACTATTAGAGCATCCTCTCAAGTTCCTCTCTTTTCTCCAAAGCCATCCTTTATCATCATCATTATTCAGGCACCTGTGTCTTACTAGAATACAAGTCAGATGTACTCCTCCTATCTCAGCCAAGACCGTGGCTACCCTTTGCCTAGAAAACAGAGCCCAAACACCTCCACCTGGCTGAGGTCTACAGGGTCACCCCACATTTAAAGCACTCTGAAATCTGACACCAACAGCCTTTTCGGCATCATTTCTCTCCATCCCTCCTTGCTCTCTAAGCTTCAGCCAAAATTTTTTTCTTTTTTTTAATATTCTCTGGATATATTATGACTTCATGTCTTTGCTTATGTTATTCCCTCAGCCTAAAATATTCTTTCCTCATTATTTATTGAAATACTCTTTATATTTCAAGGCTTGGCTCAAACATCACATCTTCCATGAAGTCACTTCCTATTTCCAACTCAGAGACCCTCCTTCGTTTGTCCTCCCTTGACATGATGTATGTATGGGGTTGTGTCCTGTGTTCAGTCCTGTCCAGCTGGCCATTTACACTGTGTCTCACCGACTGCATTGTGAGCCCCAGACAGAGAGAAGCTCTTGTTCTTATCTTTTAAAATCATCTGATGCTCTCTGACGGTGCTCAACTAGTGTTTCATAAGTCAGCAAAACGAATGAGTGGACAAGGCGCAACACAGTTTAAAGCCTGGTCCCCTCTTGCCTCTCCAGCACCTAGCTGTCTTGAAAAGACACCAACATTTATGACACACATGCTACGTATGCCAGGGGCTTCTTATGGTCTCAATACATTCTCCATAAAAACATGATGAGGGCCCTGGCTGGTGTGGCTCAGTGGATTGAGCACCAGCCTGTGAACCAAAGGGTCGCTGGTTTGATTCCCAGTTGGGGCACATGCCTGGGTTACAGGCCAGGTTCCCAGTGGGGGTGCTTGAGGGGCAACCACACATTGGCGTTTCTTTCCCTTTCTCCCTCCCCTCCCCTCTGTCTAAAAATAAATACAATATTTTTAAAAAACAAAAACACAGTAATGAAAAGATCCTTATTTCCATTCTGCAGATGAGGAAACTGAGTCTCAGAGAGGTTAAGAAATGTGCTCCAGATCCTATCTTCAGTAGGTAATGGAGCCAAAAATAAAGGCTCAGTTCTCCTAACTCCCATCTGGTGTTCTTTCCGGTTCCCCAGAGCTGCCTCTCGAGTCAGCTAGACTCTCGGCTTCCCCAGACTCTGTCAGGCTTCAGTGCTCGGGGAGAATGAATTTCCCTCAAATCAATCCCGGATGCAGTTATTATTTTATAGGGATGTTGTAAGTTGATAAGGTAGCTGTTAGGCGTTAATAGCTATTGTAATGTTGTTCTTAAGGCCTATTACTTGTGCTGGTTTGTATTTTAATGTGTGCAAAGGTGATTACAACTTTAATATGAATGTTAAACAGATTAGCTGATTTATATGTAAAATAAATAAATAAATGAAATGCATTCTCTCATTTCTATTCATTTTTCCCTTCCTCTGGCTCTTCCCCCGACCAAAAGCAGATGTCGCCTGTGGAGCACTGACAATGGGATGCAAAGAGAGTGATTCCTGGGCAATGCATGATGGTCAGAGCCCGGTCTTTTGTTCCGGGTGAATTTGGGCTCCATGTCTTTCATAGCTGCTTGCCTGAGAGTTTGTGCTCTTAACTGTGTCTGGGAGTTCCATTTTGTTTGAGATCTGTTCACTCGCCATTCCCTCCCTGCACTTGCATCTCGCACCCCTGCTAAGCCCCTGCTGTTTACGCAGCACTGACCAGAAAGCGGGCCCAACTTTCAGAAAGGCAAATAAACCCCTATGCATGCTGTTGCATCCAGGAGCACAGGATACAAAAGGGAAGACAGATATGAAAACCAACCATTTGAGTGTGGAAAGGTGGGGACCAGGGCAGCTCCACAGTTATTTCTGCAGGAGGACACCAGAGAGATGCTGGCCCACCTGCTGGAGAGAGCTCACAGGGAGAACTTGGTCTGTGAAGCATAATTCCAGGGATGAGCTGCAGTTAGTGAAGACAGTGGACAGAGGTGGAGTAGGGGGCAGGGGGAGCTGAGGGGAAAGAAAGGGCACTCTGGGCAGAGGACAAGGCGTGTGCTGAAGCCTGGAGGCATGAGAGAAGGCAGCCCAATCAGGGCACGAGCAGGGAACTCACTGTGGTGTGATCCAAGGGGCCCCAGAGCCCCCGCAGCCCCAGTGGTCCCATGCCCGGTGCACAGGACCGGGGGTCAGGGAGTGACCTAGCCACTGGCTGTAATCATTATGTTGGACAGGAGAAGCAGTAACAGGGAGGGGGTGGCCAGAGTGCTTTCCTCCAGGGTGTAACTGCTGCAAAGGACAGGGAAAGGAGTCGGGTTGGTCTCAGAGATTCCATACATGGGGTGGAGAAAACCAAATAACCAGTGATTTAAACTTCAGTTAGAAGGGGAGGATGAAGACCACACACATCTGAGAGGACAATAGGTGTGACACAGAAAGAAGTTCATGGAACAGGAAGTCCATAGTTACCCTTCATGAACCCATGATTTATGACCCATTCACAAGTGCATAATAATATATCAAGGTCCCATTAAAATCTAGCACCCCACATGTTAACAACTGTCCCCTGGGGTTGATGTCACAGGCTTGCTGGGAGGCACTTTTGAGCAGGTCAGTGTGCAGGGAAGATGCTGTCAGTGGCCTGGGCGTAAGGAGGTATGTCTGTCTGTCTGTCTGTCGTACACCAGTCCATGCTGTGGAGGCGGGAGGCATGGTGGCAGAATGTGCATGAGGATGCAAAGGAAAAAGGAACTTAGGCGGTTCCTCTGCCTACGTAGTAGACAGGAGATGAATGGCCTTTCCTAACACAAAGTACGCACGGGCACAGGACTGAGCACAGCGGCAGCACAGACCCTCGGCTCTCCTGGTGTGGGCCAGAAGGCTAGTCCTGCTAAAAGCAGAGTTTTAACATTTTTTAATTGCCTTCTAGGCCAGCTTGATCACACAGAGAGCTGGGGGAAATCAATGAGGAACTCTGCCACTCTGGGTTCAAGTCTAACTAATTTTTACTTTTTCAACAAATATTCATCGAACACCCAATATGTGTCAGGCATAGAGCCAAAGAGGCATAAACCTCTTGATGATGCAGACAGGCTCAAAATAGACATTCAATACATGTTTACTGAAAGAATGCAGGAATCAATGAATGAATCAAATAGCAACTTTGAAGGAAAATAAGTGCTCACCTTAGGTAGGAATTATAATAAAAACAGGATGCCAGGCATGACCTATCCTAGGCTTAAGGATGATCACTGAAATCCTTGGAAAAGAAAGATATAAAAAGACGGGTGCTCAGCCAGAAAGGTGGCTTCCAAAAGATGGGAGCATCCAAAACAAAACTGACTTTGACAGCACGCTACAAATTATCCTGATGAAGGAAAGGGCACAGCCTCCGAGGAAGCCACGGTGGCCGCGCAGACAACTCTCCAAGGAGCTCAGGTTGTAAAAGGACATGTGGAAAAGACAGAAGGCGGGGCACCCGGCACAGCGTGGGGACAAGAGAGAAGAAGGGGCCTGTAAGACAGGCACCAGGTGGCATAAAGTCCCCAAATGAGCCACGCTTGCAGAAAAAGGAAAAAGAGAACCATGAGCAACACCAGAAAGGAGACTTTTGAGCTCCAAGAAGTGGGAGTGTGCTCCTTGAAAAATGAGCCTATTGATTTGTTACAGAGAATTTCTACACTGGTCTTTCAGTCCATCTTTCCTATAATGTTTGAGGGACGATAAGCTTGCCTGAGAAAGAACTGAATCCTGATGCAGGTGCTGTGATGCTGAGAGACTACGTAAGATAGTGACTTAGAGTCGCCCAGGTGAAGGATTAAACACCGTCTGCCACGGAATACACTTGTGCCAGTAGTAACCATTCCTGGCTCGGTTTACCCTTTGGTAAAAGAGAAACAAAAAGTGTATGGCAATCATATATTGTTGACTAAGTTAATTCAAGTAAGATACTCCGTGTCGGAAATTTTTAAAAAATTCAATGAATGTTAGCTATTGTAATCATGACAATCATTGCATGTTTAAAACAAATCTGGTTACTAGGCCCAGCAAAATTAACCTGGAAGGATGTTGAAACAATTTGAAGGTATGATCCTAGGACCCTTATGGGTGAAAAATAGTTAAGAAATATTGGAAAATGCAAGAGTCTGGAAAAATAGTATGCTTTTAAAAGTGGAGGAGCCGATGTCATTATATCTGGAAACAGCGGACAGGTAGACTTCATGTAGATCTCCAGAAAAAAGGTCTGTGAGAGACTGGTAATTTATAAACACCCAGAAGGTCATCATGTCACTGGAAGCCACCCTGGGCTTGCAAAGTCATGCTAACATCTCTTTAAAAAAATTAGCATTACAATTTCATCATCTGTCTCTCCTTATTCACAAATCTGATAAACAAATCTTCCTCTTTCAGGTATATTCGCAGAGTCTTAATTGATGGAGTTTTATTTATTGAAAGCTCAATATGAGCTAACAGTGTGACATAGTTACAAATAATGAACTCTGGCTTCCACAGGAGAAAGCGCTGTGTTTGTATCCGGGATGCTAGCAAGCCCCCGGTACCCTCTGCTGATGTGGCCACCTCTGGGTGAGCGTGCTCCACCCTGACACCCACAGCCCAGAGAGCCACAGACAGACACTGGTCTACGCAGAAGGCTTCGAAAGGGTGGGAAGCTGAGGGGGGTGCGGGGAGCATTGTAACTCGAGGAAGGGTGGAGGAACTTAGCGCAGTTAGGGCAGGACAGGCGAGGCTGAGGCATGCTTCAGTTTTATTGTGCGTGAGAATCACCCGGGGTGTTTGTTTACATTGCAGATCTCAATGAATCCGATTCCGAGATTCTTCAAGATTCTGATTCATTAATCCCAGGAGGGGCCCAGGAAATTACAATCGAACAAACATTCCAGGCAATTCTCATTCCAGTGGTCCAAGAACCATATTTTAAGAAACATGACTTAGAAGGAACAAAGTAACTGCCCTCAGGTATAAAATTAGAGGACAGATCTCTAATCAACAACTTCAGTGTCAGCCACAGGAGGGTGGGAACAATGCCACTGGATGCATTTCTGTCTCTCCAGCTCCAGATGTGGTTGCTGGCACACAGTAGGGGGTCAGCATGCACTTGTTTAATGAAATGACAAGAAGGTAGGAGGAAGAACCTTCAAGAATGAAAGCTTCAAATGGAGTAGGCAGCCAGCCTGCCATCCTTAACCACCTTTGGGGGAGGCCGGATAATAGTGAGTGAGAGACGGCGTAAAGGACATTGCTGTATCGGAGAGGTTCCGCTAAGGTGACCTCCTGCACTCCCCACACTCTTAAAACTCAACTGAGGAGACAATTAAAAAAAGTATTCGACTGCAGCACAGAAATAAGAGTCGGGGAGGTGTAAACAGGAAAGGAAAGATGGGGGTGGGCACCACAGGAAAGGGTAGGAAGCACACATTCTCTGAAATACGAAGAGATGATCAAGTCTGAAGAAGCAGTAAACACAAAGCACAGAACGCTTTCCTTCTGCAGATGGCACCTGCAATATTTTACATGGTATGTGACACAATTCATGACCCAACATTCACTGAGCACCTACTATGTACATACAGAAAACAGAAATAGAGCTGGTCTCCATCCGCAGGGAACTCACAGGACAATGCTGGCAGAGGTGAGCCCCGGGTGCACCTCCAGGATCACAGAGCCTGAATCGAACTCTTCTAGCAGAGAGAAAATGCAAGTAGCAGGAGGAAGGACATTACCTGTCATATAAATCCCTATATCCCTGGCACACACAATGCACCTGACGTATTGGAAGTGTCCATGAATATTTGTTGGGGGAATCTATGAATCAGTCAATGACCAAATAAATGAAACCAGCACTTACCAAATTCCTCCTCACCAGATGATGTTTTGCATGTTTTATATATGTCCCTACTCTTACCAGTAATTCTTCCAAACTCTGTAAGAAGTGTCCTTTTCCTTGTTTAATGGATGTCAAAATGGAAGTGCTGTGAGGTTACTTGCTCAAGGTCATAAATGACAGAGTTGAAGTTCCTGAACTTGAATGGTTTGCCTCCTAAACCCCTGCCAGCTCTACCAGCCCACATTAGTTGAGAGAAAGCTCTGTTTTCCAATTCGGAGAGGTGAGATGACTCGCTCAGCTCCACCCCAACAGTTTGTAAGAGAACAGGATCCAGACCTAAACCCTGGGCAGCAGCTGACCTCACTCCCCCACTGCCTTGTTCCCACTGACCCTCAAAGACGTTATGCCTTAGCCAACTCTCCCTTTGCAACTGAGTAGGGGCCCCTGAGGCTATGTCAACATTGGTTGGGTCACTTCTCACTTGGCAATGAGATGCTGGTAATTGTGGTCACTTGCAAGTCCTGAGAAGACTCTCCCACCATGAAAATGAGTCAATGTTTATGTCACAGGAGGTTCAGCCTGTTATCCAGAGGTCCATGACTAACTTGCTGGTGCAGATTGGTCTCAGGATTCAATTTCTGCCTCTTTTTTTTTTTTTTTTTTTGCAAAGCTTACAGTTGGCAGTGGAATAAGTTATATGCTAAATTATTCTCCAGTCTCTCTGGGTTCAGTTCTGCCCTTAGTCATACAAATGTAATTCTCATTGACTTTGTCCAGCATCCTGCCTGAGTGAAAGGGAGGGTAGATTTAAGGCTATCAAATCAATCAGAACAGCATATGGTTCCCTCTCCTCTGTTACTTGTTATGTAGATGATGGGGGGGGGCATTGAATAAAGGGGTTTTTCTCCTCTGCAGTTGTGTTAAGCTAGCTGTGCAATAACATTTTTCAAGCCAAGAAAAGAAGAATATGCAGGGAAGGAGAAGGAGTGTGTGGTCCATGTGGTGTGTGCATACATGTGGCATACACATGTGTGGGCCTTGTATCAGGCAGGGGCCGTAGTAGCAAGTCACAGGAAATCTGGCTGGCATAAACTGAAAACAATATTGGGCAGGTCACAGAACAGCCAGAGAGCTGATGAACCAGGCTCTGAGGTGGGTCTAAATCATACCCAAACCACCGTCAGAACTACTGCTCTTGTCTGCAGACACGGCGGACCCCTGCATGATCTTGCCACAACTGCCCACCCTGCTGGAGAAGATGTTCTGCTTAACCACTTCTCAGCATCTCCAACTCTGGAGGCTGAGTCTGGGAAGTGGGTCAGGTTGTCAGTGACTAGGGCCTGGAGCCTGCATTCTAGCTGCAAGGGAGGCTGGAAAACCAGGAATTCTGTGAGTTCCATCTGGAGCAGGAAGGAACCTGTTCCCCACCAAGAGTAGTGGTGGGACAAAGTAGGTTCGCAATTTGTTTGGATAGAAAATAATACAATAATTAATAAATAATAACATAAGAATAAACTCTGTGTTTCTCATACTCATGACGGTAAACCTACTTTTGCCCTATCCTGTATAAGAAAGGTTAGTTACTACAGCTGGGCAGCCAAAAAGACTAACAAGTATCTACTACAGGCACACTTGGTGTGGCTCTCACTCTGACCGTGGTGAAAACGCAACACATAAAGTAACATGTATGCACAATCCTCTCTTACTACCAGGCCTTTTCTGTGTAATCACTAGGTCAAAGAAATGTGTACAAATCAATTACTGCCTCTGATAGTTTTCAGTGGAAAAAGCACCAGCATGCCACACCCTATCATTCATCTAGAGTTCTCAGCTTGCCAACAAGAGAACCAGGGGAGCTTCCACGCCACTTCCGTGACAGTGGGCTTGTAATCATAAACTGGAGAAGAGGCCATGTCAAGCTTCTACCACAAACCTCTCAATCCTAGACTGATTGAATATCCAGATGCTGCTCTTACCTGGTTGGGTTCAGTTGCTGGTCATCCTGTCTACACAATGTAGTGAGCCCGAGTTACATAGAACAGGCATATTTAGAAAATCATTGTGTCCTGAATGGTGTGGCTCAGTTGGTTAGGCATCGTCCTGCAGAGCAAAGGGTCATCAGTTGGAATCCTGGTGGCCAGGGTTGTGGGTTTGGTCTCTGGTTGGGTGCATGTAGGAGGCATCCAAGTCGATCTTCCTCCCTTGCATATACCCACCTTTCTCTCCCTCTCTTTCTCCTACCCTTCCCCTCTCTCTAAAAATAAATAAATAAAATCTTTTCAAATCAAAAACCTTTCCCTGTCTCTTACTGCAAACCTTAAAGGATGGACTATGGAGAAGCTGCCTCCATGCCCTTTGCTAGTCTGGGCTTGAGTGCCTTCCTTAGAACACCTGAGGTTGAACTCAAAGCAAAGGAACTGACTGATTTGTTTTCTCTTCCATGGTGCCCTTCACAGCTCTCACTCAGTAACTACCTTCGGTAACTACCCCTTTTAGAATTGCTGAGTTAAGGTAACGCAATCCCATTTTAATGGGTGCAGGCAAGACTCTCAGTGATATGCCAAAGGTCAGATGAAAGTGTGGGGAGACAGAACATTAAAAAATCTGCCCAGTAGCTTCTAACTCTCATTCACACATCTAGGTGTTATCTTGGGACTTTGCAAACAATGTTTAATGATTACAGTCTTGCAGATAGAGATCATTATTCTCAGGTGAGAACTGGGAAAACCAGGTGCTGAATGAGTTGCCTCTGCAACCCCTATTCATTAAAAAATCAGCAGCCTACCTTGATGATTTCTCACTAATGGTTTAACCTCCAAAGCATCGCCCTTGTCATGATGTTTATACAGTTTTGTTCCTGCAATTTATTATGTCACCAGAAATGTAGGTAATACATTCTGCTCATATATCGTCAAAAAACCACCTAAATAAGAATCTGCTTCTTAGAGGAAGGTGATAATAAAGAGAGAAGAAGGAAGGCAAAGGCTGCGGTGTGAAAGAAGAAACAATAAAGGAACATTGAACAACAATGTTTGTTTTAATATTTGAAATCTTAAAACGACCTTGGCCCTTGGCAGCCACTTTGAAGGAGGTCAGGGAGAGTCAAAGCTGAGGTTGGGGCCACACAGGCACCAGTAAGTGCCTGTTTGTCCCTCCACCGCCAGGTGGATGCCCCCTAGTGAATGGGCCTCATCAACCAGTGATTCACAAGTCTACCTACAGTCCCTTAGATGTCACATGTTTGGAACTCAGCAAACATTGTCTTCATGGAAGCCATTTCTAAATTGTACTGAATGCCTCAGCCAATCCACAAAATTTGACTTTACTGGGAATGCAGCTGAAATGCTCTTTGTTTATAAATTTACACGTAATAGAAAACACCCTATCACAACATCAGTAAACATATTAGCAACTTAATCATTGAATAAACAAAGGTAAAATCAAAGCTTCTCTGTAACTTGGTATTTAATGCAAATCAGGTTTCTCTAGATGCCAATATATTGGTGCAATACATGGCTTTCCTGGACCCTCTGAGAGGTCAACGGGGTATTTTGAAGAGTTTTCAAGATTGGTGGTACTGGTTTATTTTTGTCTAATTTTGCTCCAGATCCATGGTTTTCTACTTAGTTAATACAACTAGGTTTCTACTTATCAATCAGTAATAATTAAAATGCTGTTTGATGAAGAGAATGAAAGACTAGAGGGAAGAAGAAAAAAGAGAGAACTCTTTGAAAAACTCAACTAAATTTATAAAAATATAAAAGGAGCCAAAGAGAAATGTGTATAGATATGGAAAGCAGAGTGGGATTAACTGAGCTGCGAACCCTGGAAAACAACGTAAGAGCCCCAGGGGAAGAGGGTGATGGTAGAGAGGGCTGCACTTCCCTATGCCACCACTAGGTGCAGCGTCAACAGAACGCAGCTTGGCTGCTCTACTACTGTCAGTTGGTTTGTGAAAGAAGACTCATTTCATCCAAGTTTTCTTTTGTATTATCTTGTCTCAACTCAGGTGGAGTCTTCCATTAATCACATCAACAAAAACTTTGTTTCCCCTCAGTGGCTTTGCTGGAACTAAATACCAACCCTTCAAAACAATTTCGTGTATGTCCTTGGACTCCAGCATTTTGCAGTTTGCAGGCTGTCGACAGTAGGGAGAGGGTAGAGGCAATCATGAAAATCAAGGCAAGGCCCTCCTGCTGCCTCCTTCCTCCACCATCTCCAGTTTTGATAGAGCCTCAGAAGCAAGCCACATTCAGGGGTGATGTGTCCATTACTGAGTCAGCCTTGGTACCATCAGCAGTCTGGACAGCACCCAGGCCAACAGCACAGGTCACTGTAGGCTCCTTCACAACCACTCTTTCTTCACTGCATTCATGTGATAGTATTTGCTTTGTGGGCCTTGCCTGTATCCTACTACAGGATTGCTTGCATTGCCCCAAACACAGCATGCGGCACCATCTCCCCACCCCCAACCACAGCTCCTCAACCCTGACAAGATGTCCTTACTCCCTCTTCCCTGCTAACACCTGCATCTCCTTCCAGATGCTGCCTGGGCATCACCTCCTCAGTAGCTTTCTTTCACTCTTTCTGTGACACCTCATGGTACCCCACACTTCCCTCCAGCCTAGTACTTGCCACACCATACTGAACGGCCTGCACATGTTCCCTGGTAGACAGCCTCTTCTCCCTGGAAGATTGGAGTTCTACAGACAGTAAATCCTTCCTATCTCTCCGTTCCCGGGGCCCAGGGCAGGCACTCAGCAAGCTCTTATCGAATAACTGAGTGAAATGATGCTCCCTGACCACACTGGTATCCATAGCTCCCTTTGCCCCCAACTTGTTTAGGTTTTAGAAATGTCTTCATTGGCACCTGAGCGCCCTCTTCTGTCAGAGCAGAATTTGCCATGCTAGGAGCTGGTTCTCTGAGAACTGGGTCTCAGAGCCTTGGTTCTCAGACACCCTTGAAGGTGCTCTCTCCCTCCAGAGATCTAGTCTAGTCAAGGTTAATGCAGTGTCTTTCTGTATCTGATAAGATTGTCAAAAACATATCTAATCATAACCTGTTAGAGCCCAAGGGACCTCACAAATCATCCAGTCGTACCCACTCTATTTACAGATTAGGGAGCAGAGCCCTGGAGAGTTACGGTCCTCGGAGTCACATAGCAAGCGTGCTGGCAGGCCAAGGCTGGGCTGTTCATCTTCCACCCCGGGCCCATTTCTATTCCCAAGTCCTTTTGTGCACATTCCCTGATGCCCCCTGCTGGGATAAAGTGAGCTAAAGGGGCACAGTCTCATAAGCAGGCTAAATAAATAAATATGGTAGCTTACCCATCTTAGGGCAGCTTTCTTCAGGAGGAGCTCAGTGCATTTAATAGGCGTTTGTAAACAGGAGCAATTTGAGTAGCTTCTCCGGCACACTGAACAGCTCTACGTGCCCCATTTCATCTGTGATGTGCTTTTACGAGGCACCAGCGAGTCTTCGATGGCAGCAATGAATGACCCAGACGGCTTCCTCCCAACTGTTCAAACCGAGCTGAAAATTTGGGAGAATCTAAGGTGTTCATCTCCATAAAAAAAGAAATCCAAACACACTGACTGAAATTGCTCTTCTCCATCCAGATACATTAACTCCTCCTTCTTTCTTCCCTTTGTTTTTTTTTTGCATTTTGCCATTACCACGTTCTGGATATTGCCCACATCTGGAGCACGGCAGCTGTCCTGTATTGTGCAAGCTGCGGTGTGTAATTTGGGGAACTTGAATACAAATATCTGTTAATTAAAAAAATACAGAAGCATGTTTGTCAGCTTGTAATTATGTAAAGAAGAACACCAACTCCCAAACTAATTTAAAAAGCAAAATGAAAATAACTTCTACCAGCGGCTTTACAAAATCGAACAACTGTACATTTGGCTATTAACTTTCTCCGGAGCATCCCAGCATCCTCTGTAAGTGTCTATGAAGTTTCTTTGGGGTAAGCAGGTGGGCCCAATGAGAAGCAGGAAAGCAGGAATGGGCCAGCAGGCCACTGGATTCTGTTATTTGCCCCCTTATGTCAAGTCTAGGATGGGGTTGTCAACCTTGGCACTGCTGATATTTTGAGCTGAATAATTCTGTGCTGTGATGGGCTGTCTCATGCCTTGTAGGATGGTTAGCTGTATCTTTGGCTTCTACTCACTACTTATCCCCCCTCCCCAACTATGACAAACAGAAGTATCTCTAGACATTCACAAATTCCCCCGGGGACAGGGTGGGGGGAACTTGCCCATTGGGAACCACTCTCCTGTCCATTGGCTGTGTAATAGGAGAAAAGAGCATAGGACTTGGCCGTGGAAGACTTGGTTATGAATGGGCATTTCCTCATTCTAATGATGTGGCCCCAGTCAAATCGCCTGGCTTTTCTCCACACCTGTTTTCTCATCTCTGAGATGGGTTGTGGTGAAGATCAAATGGAACACGGAAGATTTTCAAACAGAGAAAATGGGTGTTGTGCACATAAGTTTTATTATTGTTATTATTATTGCAAGACAGCTCCTGAGGTGCAGTTTGGAAGGAGGCCACAGAACCGAGGCGCCCCGTGGGAAGCCATTCCCTGTTAGGACTGTGCCCGCATCAGCGCACAGCTGCCTCAGGCTCCGAGGCTTGAGGGGCATGTAGAACTTGCAGCGCTCTTCAGCAGGCATGTGTGGGCCTCCTGAACGTTTCTGAGGAAAGTAAAACTGGCCAGTAGAGATGGAACAATTTCACATGCACAAGAGGAGGTGCTAAACCAGGGCTCCGGTCTCCTCTGCATCCCCTCTCCTCTCCCTGTGACAGGTCAAAGGGTGTTTGAACTGCTCCAGGGGCCATGGGGTTGTGTAGACACTGGGTTCCAGGTCAGAGAAAGTTTCAGAATCTTTTCTAAGTATTTTAAAAACAGATCATTAGCAGCCTGGGCTGATGGGAAGGCAAGTGGTTGGATAAAATAACCTCTCGAGGGCCCTGCTAGCTGAAGAATTCTAGGATGCTGGCTTTTAAGACTGGGTATTCTAGGATCCAGACACTGCCTGTTTAAGCCACAGGTACCCAGGGAGGGTGTTCATGGCAGCAGCTACCACTCCCTGGGAACTGCTCTGTGCCAGAAACCCTGTAGAACATTATGGTTTATCATCTCATTTCATCTTCCAGAGAGTTCTGTAAGGTGGGTGGTATCATCCCCACCTTATGAGGAAGTTGACAGGGGTGGTAACTTGCCAAGAGCAAGCAAGTGCTGTTGGTAAGAGCAAGATCGTCATAAGGAGGAGGGTCAGCGGCTTGTCTCTGGACCCCAAGCAGCCCGGTCCCCAGGAAGGAGCCCGTTACTGTGCTCCAGAGGAGGGTCACTGAGCTGCCACTCATGGCCGGAGCCAGCAAGTCTTGCAAAGCCCAGGTCTGCAGTGCTGAACACACACCATGGCCCTGGACCTGCAGTTTGAAGGGCTGAGTGGCATGGGAGAGTTCAGATGGATGCCCAAAAGTAGTAATGTCACAGAGTAAAAAATGAAATAAAGACAGCAGGGAGAGGCTGACAGCTTGACTGGAACACATACAATCAATACCCCCAAGATAACAGTTTCTGCAGAAGAGCAAGCGCTGTGCTCATCCCGACCCCCAGGAGATGCAGGCCCCTCCGACAGCGGGCGGAGAGTCTGGCTCGCTGCAGAACTGTGCGCCTCCCATCTGCTCCTGCCGACGCTTTCATTTTACATTATTAAATATTAAATGCTATAAACACTTTCACTTGTCTGTACTATATTGTCAGTCGAATTGCCCTTTCATAATATCAAACTGTATTGGGATCAATTTTGAAAATTCTAACTTCTAAAAGTTGAGCCTCACCAATCCAAGCAGCTGCCTGTGGATGACACAATGCACACCATCAGGGCTGCTGTCTTGATACCCAGAACTTGTCACTTTCTGTCACTTCTCTGGCTGTCACTTGCTGGTGCTCTGGAGCTGCTCATTGTTTCCCAATGTTAACTAACCAAAGGAAAACAAAATGAGGCCAACATGATCTGGGTAAGTAAAGTATTCCAAAGTCAGAAGGAAGTAAGATTGGTGGGTTGGCCAATGTTTTGGATTATCCAAGTCTCTGTCTTTCTGTTAACAATCAAAACTTTATAATATCTAAAATTCAATTTTGAAAAAACACAAAAGAGGATAATTGAATACGTGAATTCAAATGCCTGTTGCTTGCAGGCTAGTATTTTCTGACATTTCTCAGTGCCAGCATCCCAGGACCCACCGTGAGGGCCGAAGGATTTCTGAGAACTGGCATCTGGTGATAACTATTGTGCAAATAGAAGAACAGACCTATAGCCATTTCCCTCCCTTGACCACCAACCTACTCCTCATGTCCTAAGAGTTGAGTACCGATGTTCAAAAGATGGGGCTTTTCACATGTCAACACCCAAAATATCTCTGGAAATAAGCAGCACAGCTGACAAACTCAAGTAGATTTGTCAACAACAGGAAATAAATGAACTAAATTAAAGTAATTAAATCAAGTGAACTTAAGATTTTACCAGGAACTTACATTAAGGCACTGTTCTATTTATAGATAGTCCCCACAGAGCTTCCAGCCTGTCCTTATCCCCAATTCATCTTCCCATTCTTTTGTGTGTGTGTGTGTGTGTGTGCCCTAAGTAAAATTATTTAACCTTTTCTTGGCCCTAATGACCCATCTGTTGGGCTGAGAGTATAGCACTTGTATGCATCTGGCAGAGGATGGTGCTCTTTAATGAATGTTTGAAAAGTATTTTTTGAACACGAAGTGCTTGGTATTAATATTGCTTTCCAATGCCCTAGACAATCTAATGAAATGGTATCTTAATCTATGTCGCAGCTAATTCATTTTGGAACTGAGTCTACTGAATACAGATCAGTTTGGGGGTCACTGGGAAGATTTATTTTTCCTTGGGGCAATATTGACCTCCTGAGTCTCTATCAATATTTACCTCTTGGGTCAATAAATCTCAGTGTTGACCTTGATAAAAGTCAACATCTCCACAGAACCTCAGGGTCTTCTTCATCTGTGCTGCCTTAGTTCCAAGTCTGTCACTTGATTCTGTTCTAATGAATCCTTATTTGCAGGACTTTATAACATAGGCTGTTGGCATGCCTCGGGGGTAAAGTCACCGGGCGAATCTCTGGGCATTTGTGCAGAAATGCTGAGGTAAAACTTTCAGAGTGCTTCTAAGAGAATGCCTGATCTCATGTTCACATTTTCTTCTTGCAGGGAGGGGCTTTCTCAGAGGGCCTACCCAAGAGGGAATAAAGCGCGGACTAGGCAAACTACTGACAGAATCTGCCAAACTGGACAATGACAATGGATGGGCATTTGAAGGCTTTCTCTCTGTTTGGGAGGAGCAGGCACTATGTACATGTAGCCTAGCCTCGTGTCTGCAGACATTGCACGTTGGACATTAATCTGAACCTTCTGACTGTGATCAACAATGCTCCTCTCAACCAAAGAGGCCAGGTAGCTTCTACTCCAAATCATGAACATGCTTGGAATAGTCCATGAGTTGGGCTGGGATCTACTGTTTTATGCGTGCAGGTTTTGTCATTCAGTAGCCATGTTCACTGAATATTTTTTTTTAAGAAACTACTGTGCCAGGTAATTTGCACAGGTACTGTGCCACTCCTTTGCACAGATTAAGTGCTTGCTCAGGCCCCACAGTGGCCCACCGCCTGCTAGGGACTGAGAATACAAAAATGCCACAGGCCCAGCGCCCACCCTGAGGGAACTTCCCCTATAGAATGGGCAGAGCTGAATGGCTTCTTCATTTTTGTCTATGTTTTGTCTCACTCACACACTCATACCCAGGCCTCTCCCACCGTGAACACGTGCAGACTGGGGAGGTGCAGCATGAGGAAATCTTTAGCATTGGGGTCATAGGCTGAAGGGACCGAGGAAGGTCTCCACTCCAGGGACAGCACTTCTGGCCACTTCCCAACATTGCACAAGGATCTCATCATCTGTGGGCTTCAAGGAATTGTTGGAGAATTTGCCTTGGTTCAAGATATGGGAAACAAGAGTAGGAGGACCTGCCTTTTCAGGCCCGTGGAGAAGATGGTATGCCAGAGGGAGAAGGGTGGTGGTGAAATGCCAGATCAATAGCATGGCTGCTGCATTCATCACATTTTTGTCTTTGGGGTTTGAATATAATTGCTTTCCATATAGATTCCAGAAGAGAATGGTTCATCATAATGTACTTTGTTCAGAAATGTTGCACAGATCAACAGATTTCTAGAATAAACGTATGTATGTAAAACTGAAAACCCTGTCTAATGCGTCATATGATAAATTAGGCTTTTTTATGCATTTCCCATTGATTTATCTGCTTTTAATGGGCCCATTTGCAAGCAGCAGTGCTTCCAAATTTTCAACGGTGTATGTGTGTGTGTACTTGGAGAAGCGTTGTCAGGGAGAAGACTAGCAGTTCATTCATTTCAGAAAGCTAACTACTAGAAGGCTAGATCTCTCCTATGTCGTTCCTCTCTTTTCCATTATTTTGTCAGTCTTATCAGTAATTCAAGCCATCAAAGCCTATTTTCATTTGCTAGGTATTTTCAAGTAGTTGAGGACTATAGATTGATGAGAAGGTGAAAGGGAAGGGGGTTTTGGAGTTATTCACAAGGAGGGTTTATGTAGTTTACATTTTTAGCTTAATAGTCAACTTCTGTCTCACATCTTGCTGGGTATCCCTGGCCACATGGTTTCCATCCAGGAGCTAAATCAGCAGTCTTGTCTCTGGACTGTTAACAGCTTCCTGGAACCACAATTCAAATCAAATCCATCTTGATGAGTTTGATTAATTGCGCTTCAGGAGTTTGCTCTGTGCTGGTCCTTTGAAATCAAAGCCTTCAGACCCCAGGCAGCGTGTGTTGGGAGAACTTTAAATACACCCCAGGGCCTCTTTAGGAAGATTGTGTTTGCCTCAGTGTCCTGAATGCCTTTTCTGCAAGTGGCAAACAAAAACAAAAACAAACAAACATAACCTCTCCTAACAGAGTCTCTCCTATCCCACAGGAGTAGTTGGGGTATTAGCTGCCTTCCTCTTAAGATAACTGCCGGCTTCTGTTTTCCTCATTTCAGATTTAATCAAGGAGAGCTTGCTTTTTGTTTATTTCTGCTGAGGAGACTAACTTCTGTTTCTGTTTCTTGTTTCCTGAGGCATGCCAAAGTCTTATCAGATGCTCTGCCTTCTCTGCTTTGCATGAATGAAGTCATTCATTCATTCATTCAGACAATAAGCATTTATTAAGTAGCTGATATTTGCCAACTACTTTGCTGGGAACTGAGGAATACAGAAGTAAATAGATCAATCAGGATTCTTGCCCAAAAGGAAGATAGAAACTTGAATAGAAAGACAGACCTAAACAAACATGTGCGGTAAAGATGTAGATGAAATGATGAAGACTGACCCAAAGCAGTGCTAACAGACTCGGAGGGGAAGGTTTAGACCTGAGGGGAGTCAAGAGGTCAAGTCTACTGTCCTTGAGCATTAGTCAGATTTAGGGAGTGTCATATTTGTGGCTCCAAGGTCTGGCAACAGTGGGGAAGGCAAGGTGTTCTCTGAACTGGGGGCCAACACAGAGGATGCAATGCAGCCAGTGCTGCTGTCATCTTTGGGCAGGCTGACTGGATGGACGACCTTGGAGACGTCCAAGGAGGGATATCAAGTTGATAATGAATAGATGATACTGAAGCTTGAACTTGGGAGGCATCCAGACTAAAGAGAAAAGTTTGTAATTTTTTAACACATGGTAGTGATTGGAGCCTTGGAAATAGGGCAAGATTATCCAAATTGGCATTGCATGTGGAATGAGGAGAAAAAATGGTAAAAAAGCCTCCAGTAAAAGTCAACACTTAGGGATGTGTTAGCCAGGCTTCTTCAGATAAACAGAACAAAGAAGATGTGTATATATAGAGAGAGAAAGCTCTATGATAAGGGATTGGCTCCCATGACTATGAAGGCTGAGATTCCCACAGTCTGCCGTCAGTCAACTGGAGACCCGGAGAGCCGACGGTGGAAGTTCCAGTCTAAACACCTGCAGGATGAGACCCAGGAAGAGTCAACATTTTGGTTTGAGTCCAAAGGCAGGAAAACAATAATGTTCCACTCACACAGTCAGGCAGGAGGGGCTCCCACTTAGTTATGGGAGCATCCAATTTTTGTTCTAGTCGAGCCTTTGACAGATTGCATGAGGCCCACATTAGGGAGGGTCCACGTTAGGGAGGGTCCTCTGCTTTACGTAGCCTACTGGCTTAAAGGTTAATCTCATCCAGCAACACCCTCATAGACACACCCAGAATACTGTTTGACCAAACTTCTGGGCACCCTGCAGACCAGTGAACTTGACACATAAATTAAAATCACAAGAGGCATGGCAGAGGAGATAGGAGGGGCACCAGAGACAGAGAAGGGAAGAGATAAGAGAAATGGTCTCATTTGTATGACTAATCCCCCAAACTACCTCAACCACCTTTTGTTAAGAAGGTTTTGCACAAGTGTTTACATTTATGTGCATACACTAACAGGATGGAGCAAAACAGCTTTGTGTGAAAGGCACTGTGCTAGGTACTGTAGGAGAAATTGCAGGTGTTGATAGTGCTATACCATCAAGTTCAGTGAACGTGGTAGGCACTTCTGTAGATAAAAGGGAAATGCCAGTGAACATGCCCACAGGGTAAGGATGGGGCTGATGAAAACGCTGAGCAAGGCTGAATACCAGGCTGGCCAGACTCAGTGTCCTGAATGTGGGTCCCTAATCACATCACTTGCCCTTGGGGGAGGGGTGCCCTGAACCAGAGGATGAGGGGTGGGCTCACATGGAGGAGCACCAGTCCAGGTAAACTTCGTTCAGCATTGGGCTCTTGTGGGGCCTCCCCACGTTGCCCACATTCTGTCTTTGTGCCAGATGAATGCTTGTGATTACACAATTATTCTTCCATGGTCACACTCTCAGATGCCCTTCTTATTTTATTTTTTAAAATTCTAAGCTGGAACTGCTAGAAACGGTGAGTTAACATTTGGTAAGTGCCAGGCCGAGTGGTCTACATACACTGCCTCCTCTAAGTCTTCCAGCAGTTCTTTGTGAGAGTCCAACAAACCTAAAATGCCACTCCACTTGATGTCCAGAGACGCTCCCAGGCTTCAGAGACAATAGGGGACCTCTGTTCTCCTTTGCACCTTGGAAACTGTGAGTAGCTCACAATTGAACAATATTCGTACTGAGTGACAGGGTGGCCCTTGAGATGGACGGCACCCTGCCCATCTGACAGAGGAGGAAACAGATGTTTCTGGAGACTGATTTGCTAGTAAGGGGTAAAGCTGGCACTGAACCCAAGTCTTCAGGCGTTTGGTTTGTTGACACCAACCTGGTCCGTCAGGTTACCCTGGGGTCCCTCAGATGGCCCACATAGGAAGGGGTCGAGGCTGGTCCTCAGATCTCTCTCTCCCAGCTAGGCAGAAGTCCACACTGACACAGCAGGGGGCCTTATCAGGGCCAGCCCTGCCAGTGGCTTCTTAGAGACTTCTCCTGTGCAAGAACTCACTAGGCCACCACACACACCCCCACTTCCTCTGCAGCCCACGCTCGCTCTTAGACTCAGAAGCTGCAGAGCCCGCAGTGCTGGCGGCTCTATTGTTGAGCACGCTGAGCACCAGGTAAGAGGGTCTGAGCTCTCACCTTCCTCAGCAGCCTGTGACAAGCTTTTGCAATAAAAAAATTAAATATTAATACTTGACAATTAATCTCTGACTTGAAAGAGCCGTATATACCCTATGCATAACCCCTGGACATTTCAATTTCCAATCTGCGGAAGTAAGATAACATCCTGAAAATGAAATGGAATCATCAATTAGCAGCTCCTTAGAACAGACGGGTCTGCAGCAGTGAGCAGTTTTCAGCATCTCAGCAATGACTGAGCACAAGTGAGAAGCAGAAGCATCAGAGGAAGAAAGATGAGCCTCTGAGCCTTATGATAAGCTGCAGAGACTGGGAGGTAGAAGCCCAGCTTCCATGAACACTGGCCACCACTGTCCTCATCAGGCTTCACTGGGTGAATCCATCTGTCACAGCAGCCAGTGGAGTCGACTGGGACACAGTAGGGAGACACTGAAGAGGCAGAAGAGGTGGCCCCTGCTGCGAAGACTTTGAAATTGTGTTTCAGAATCAGCTCCCGTGCACGTGAAGTGGAAGAACACCGCCGTAGAGTCACACACACGTGTACAAATTAGTACAGGCCCTGGTGGTCCTGGGCCTGGGTTCCTGCCTCTATCCCCAAGGGTGACAACCAGAATTGCCTGGCAGCCACTGTCAAAAGTGCTTGTAGATCCTTAGCAAGAAGTCATCAGGCCAGAACAGTGCATTGTGATTTCTTATTATATTTAATGGGAAATTGAAGCACTAGGATATTTCCAAAGTGTAATTTGTTCTGATGGGTAGGCCGGCAGTGAATTGGGCTGCTTCGCTAGAGAAGAGGCAAAAAAATAAATTAAACAAATTAATGACTGTGACGCATTCCAGGGGAAAGGAAATGCAATTGATAATCCACCCCCACTATCACCCCTACAAAAAGTCATCATTTTTATTGCAGTCACATCTCCTGAGGCTGCTGCTTCTTGGGGGTATTTTTAAAGAAAACTTCCCCTCCAGTCATTTTCCTTAGCCCAATAAGCACAGTTGCTAATTTTCTCTCATTTGGAAATCCCCCCCACCCCGGAACCATATGCCATTAAAATGCTTAGACATGTGGAAATGGACTGAAGAAGATAGGAGGAGACAGGGAGTTTCAGACGAGGAGAGACTTTGTCAGATGGAATGAGCCTGACATCAGATACCCTAACCAAAAGAGAAAGATCCAGCCATGGGAGGGCAGGGCCAGCGCTGTGCCCACTCTCCACAAGGTCCAGAGGGCGTCACGCTCCCAGCGCAGCACTCAATGCCCGGCCTCTAGCAAGGGTCATAGGCTGAGTGAGTGAATGAGTGAGTAAAGGAAAGACTGAACAAAGAAGACAGGTGAGTGGCCAAAGCAGGAGGCAGACCGGAGTCTGGGAAGTCAGTCGCTGGGGGACGCATGACTGGCAAGCAGGTCGGCACACGTGGGACTCAGCCCCACAGGACGACACAGGACACAGCATGGGGGCTTTGGCACGTGTCCCTGGTGGCAGCATGGACCCATAGTTCCATGCCCCCTTCTTCACAGAGCTTTTCACATTTTGCATTGTGTGTGTGTGTGCGTGTAATTATTCAATTCGCACCTTCAGAGTGATAGCCAAACACTGTGTAAGAACTGGAGGATCGGAGGCACTGACCGCCAGAGTGGACACAGTGAGAAGGATCGCCAGCTGGAAACCCAGACTGCTGTCCAGAGCACAAGCACCGAGTGAGCCTCTATCACTAGACCTCAGCTTTCTGAGGACGAGCCGCATGCCTGTTTTGATGCCGCATTAAAGCTCAAGCCTTTGATACAAATATAGTTGGTCAGTTCAGACACTGTGCCTGCTCTGGGTATAGATAGCTACTCAATTAATATTTGTAGAATGAGTGGATGCATTATGTAGGGAAGGAGTGGATTTCGGTGAAGTAGAATAAAATGTCCCCAAACCAGAACAAGTGGCCCTCCCTCCAGGGTCCACATAAATCACTCGAGGGCCTAGACACACAGGGAAAGGAAGGGAAAGGCAGATCCAGGCCCACGGGCAGCCAGGATGTTTCCCCCAAAGCACTTTCTCTGGCTGGGAGAAGTGAATCTGTTAATGTTCTCCAACCTCCTCCCCTCTGTTAGGGAGCCCAGCGTATTAATTAAAAACTGTGGGCAGCTGTAAGTATGCTTAGAACAAGGATTAAGCCAGCTTTCTGTCAGTTGCTTTCAAAGCAATTGCTACATGCTGGAGAAATGCTTTTTTTAGGGGTTAAAGCAACTTGCTTTTCACTCTTCCATCTCCTTCACCACCTCGTGACCCTGCTGGCTGCTTCCCCTAACTCATGCTTTAAACCAACTGCAACAGGGAGACTGCAGCAACCGCCACGTGCCAACAGCAGCACCCCTCGGGCTATGTGGCTCTCTGGGTGCTGAGGGAATCAGAGCAAGGCCGGTGCGGCCAGTGGTCAGTTCCCTCGCTCCTAGTGGCCTCCCTGCTTCAACTGAGTTAAGACACCTGTAACATATTGATGTCCACCATGTCCGGGTGTCCTGAGAAGGGAGCAAGCCAAAGACAGGGTTGTTTCCTACATGATTTCTCAGTTAGCATCTCTTTTTGGTGTCTGTTTCCTAAGAGAGGCTTATTCTCGTGAGCCCGGCCATGCCCCAGGGGAGACGTTTCTGCATCACAGGAGGAAGGTCTTTCTGACACAGCTGTACGGGGGGAGCCAGGCCATCCACAGTGATGAAGCCTACCATGGTAGGTACTCCACACGTGACTGTGACCATGAACTGCCTGTGAGATTCGAACAGACAACCTTAAAGGGCCTTTTCTGGGTTGAAATATAATGTGAATTGAGCTGTCTTATGGGGTTGGAGCTGAGTTGAGATGACCACCTCCCCTCCCCCACGGACAGCAGAGTTGTGCGTTTTCTGGGTCCAGGGCTCTGCCCCGCCTGACAAAGGGCTGGAGGGGGCTGTGGGGATACGGTGGGAGACAGATAGGAGGGCACCAGAAAGGCGGGGCGGAATGAAGCATTCCTGAGTCCGAGGAAGATGTGTAATTTGGAGATCTTTCATGTTATCAACTGTGAACATTAAGTAAATTAATAAAGTCTCCATTGAAGTGATAAATAATCAGCTGTAATAGCGCAGAATATGTCTGAACTCAACTCTAATGTGACTATAAAATAAAATGTCAACTCGGAGGCAGCCTCTTTTTTTAATGAAAGAGAAAGAGAGAGACCTGCTATCAACTTCCCAATTCCTCACTAATCCTCCCCGCTTGGGTGCAGGCAATGGCCAGCGCTACATCCTCCGGAACCTGTGGTGATGGCTTCAATACCTCAGCCCCCTCCTTAGAAACCTCGAGCAATTCCATAAGATAGGAGAGAGGTACAAAGCCCTTGGTGAGAATTTAAACTCTGCGTGCACACGCACACTGACACGCACATGGACATGTATGTGGACTTGCACACAAACATGTATATGAGCGTGCACATGCATGCACACATGGGCATGCACATGCACACACCTGGCAGGGCCGCACCTGCGCGCATGCCACTCAGCAGATGGTGCTGCGAAACCCAGCCTCGGCGAAGGAAGAAAGGAGATGAGGAAAAATCTAAGTCAGGATAACATAAATAAGCCAGTGGCAGGCAGAGAAAAGCCCAAACAACTAATAACACCAGGGGACAGTCACTGCAGAATTTATATAAAAAACAGTATATTAGAAAAGCTGTCTGAAAGACCTCTGAGAGGCAGAAATCACGAAAACTCCTTCTCGGCAGCCTGTGGTTTAAATGTGTAAGAATTACTCTTTTGTGATAAACTGAGGACCAATGCAATGATAGTCTGTCCATAATCGCCCTTCTTATCTTGTCATCAAACTTAGTGGATTGGTGGGTCTCCTCTCTCTGACTCTCTGCCTGTCTGTCTGTCTGTCTCTCTCTCTGTATGTGTTTAACTGCCATTTGCATCTTTGATCTTCTTTTCTTCTCTTTGGTCTGTCAACATGTTCCCACCATAAACAAATAAAAAGAACTCTGTTTTTTTTTTTCTTTAATTCTCATTGTTCTTTCTCTCCTATCTTTTCCAGACTTTCACAGGACAAATTTATAGGATAAATGCATGTATATTTGCCCTAGGTGACTTGGAGGCTCCAGCTCATGATGGGCCTGTTTTTAAAGTGTGGTTTCGTTCTTTCCTTTCCTTTGGTCAGTTGCTACTTTCCTCAGGATGAGCTCATTGCCGCAGACTTCAGTAAGGCAAAAGGATGTCCAGGGAGCCTCTGTCCCTCTGCAGGATTGATTGGACCAGTCGATCCATGGCTCCTGCCCTTCCTTCCGTCACTCAGACACTTTGTTTGCCTTCTGGCTGCTTTGGCTGCCATCATTGCCAACATCCTGATTGGCATGACTGTTTTGTAACTTTGAGAACAATTAGTCCGTCCTTGATGATGAGGACATACTCCTCCTGGGACCTCCGACTCCAGTCATAGGCCCCTGACCCTTTGAAATATTCTTGTTCAGCCTTGCCCACTTCTCACTGAGGGCAAGTCCTAACTAGGATGTACCCATCTACAGTAGCAGATGCCCCCAAAATTTCCTCCTCATGCCCAACACCCACCATGGTCATTATTGTGCATTGCTGGGCATCTACTGTATGTCCTGTGCTGCCAGAGTCTGTGGCCAACAAACTGGGAAACGTAAGACGTAGCTTCCACCCCTCTGAAGCCCATGTACTAATTATAGAAAATCCAAAATCATGGGAGTCCATTGTCAAATTTCCAAAGCATTTCGATTCATGCAGCAGCCTCTTTTTTTAACCTCAGGTCCTTAGATGGTTAGACCTTTTCTGTTTCTTCTATTTTGTCTTACAGCAAGAGGTGTGTGTGGCTCCTCTCTTCCAAGGCTGTTCATTTCGCTAGTCTGGGTCTCCTCACTTCTCCCCTAGTTGCTCATTTGTTTTCCTTCCTAACCTTAAAGATGAGTCATCAAATCTATCTATCTATCTCTCTATCTATAACTGTCTATCATCTACCTTTCTACCTTTAGTAGTTTCATTATTAATTTTATTATTTTATCTTTCTCTTTCCTGGCCCCCCGCTGTTCTCAGGTTCCCACAGCATCACTCCCTCCCCTGTGGGGACCACTTCTAAACTCGTGCAATAGCTCTGCTCTGACCTTTCTTCCAACTCCAGCTTCATGATAGACTCTTCTCCATCACAGCCACCATTTGTTAGATGTTTTCAGTCTTCACAGAAACCCCACTGAAGCTCAGCCCTGTTGTTGCAGGGGAGGAATTTGGAGTTCACAGGGGCTCTGCAACCTGCCAGCCATCCTATCTCCCCGTGGACCAGACAAAGGGACCCTCCACCTTCCCCACAATTTTCAATTCTTCTTTTGACAAGTTTTCAGAGTCTGTCCATACAGGGAGCTGCTTTTGGGGGTTCTGAGGGCTTGCATTCATCACCATCCCTATGTTTCTTACTGAAGCTCAGAGCAAATAGATGATATGTGTACACCTCAAAGATGAGCCATCCAGGAGAACACACCCGCTTTCCTCAGAGTGAGGCACTCCCTGTTTCTCACTGTTTTAAAACATATTCCTCCTTCAGGGCTCAACTGAAGTGCCCTGTGCACTTGAGGTCTTCCCAGCACATGAAGAGATGGCCATTTCTGAACTGGGGGGGGGGGTTGGGATTTAAGGGGCAAACTGTTTGGTGCACATTTTGGTCCACACCCATTCCAACCTTATGTATTTGGGAGCAAGATTCTACAGCTTTACCACAAATGATTTGAATGATGACACATTGTGTTGAACTTGGGAATATTTCTGGATGAATTTGAGCCTTCCAGAAACTGTTTTGGAGTTTGTTTGTTTGTTTGTTTTTCCTAAGCAGAGCACATGTCTTTGAACTTTCTTCTGCATCTTAAGTTCTCTGCCCTAATGGAGCAGGAATCTTCTCTCTGACCTAGACTGCTCTTAGGAACTCCCCTTTATTTGTCAGGGGCATTCTTTGTTCCCCAAGAGGACTGCCAGCCCAGGTCAGCTTCAGGGCTTTTTCTGCCAAGGAGTTTAGGTGCTCTCTGCAAATGGTCCCCCTGGTACCCATTCGTAGCATCTCAGAATTCCAAATATCAGCGTGCAGATGGGCGGTCCCCCTGCCCCACCCTCCTCTGTGTACTGTGAGATGGGAGAGGAGAGAGATCAGCCCATATCAGCACCAGCTGGCCCTTAGAGAAGGCTATATCTTCCTACATGGAGGAAAACAGTGTAAGCTTCTCTTGTAATGCATTAAGAATGAGTAGAGACCTGAAGGTAGTAGTAAGAATGAGTAATGGGAGAAAGGTGTCCCTAGCGAGAGCAGCCTGGTTTCGAGGGAGCATTCAGGAGACCTGAAATTAGTTAAAGGAGAACAGATTCTGGAGGACCTTAAACACTAGCCAGTAGAGATCAGCCTTGGCGTTCAGGACATTGGGCATCCTGGTATATTTTAAAGCTGGAAAGTGAGCTAATGCTTAAGTTTCCATAAATAACAAAGCAAAAGGAAGAAGAAAAGAGTTGCCAAATGTCTTACATTCCTCTTGGGCCTATGCCTGATTTATCTTGGACCCTAAACACACAGACATGTGCAGCTTTTCTTGGATTATTTATTTTGGTTTGAATGTACACAGTGGAGAACTTGGTGTGAGCGTGGCTGGGTCCCTTGGAGAAAAGGGCTGTGTTGTACATGCATCTGTCGATGCAACTGGTACTTGGACCATCTGTGGGTGGTTCCTGCCATTCTTAGCAGCCCTCCTCTCTTGGGGAATGAAGGCTCCCACACTGAGTCCTTTGGTGACCCCAGAATTTTATTTGCGGACTGTGTCCTAAATAGCGTGGGCTTCCCACTCACCACGCAGAAGAGAATGCCCTTTGAGAGGAGGAATCCTATTTGTCTAACAACAGCGTGCTGCTCAGGCAGTCTCTGTGTTTTGTCACAGGCTGAATGGGGAAATGCTCAGCCTTTTCGATCTCTCAGGGCAAGAGCATCCAGGGAAAATGCTAAGCAGCCTGCTATGGTTTGAGTCTGAAATACAACTTTATGTCACTCCCTGTGAGGATGTGTGTGGACCACTGTTTCAGACTTCCGTAAGAATCAGAATCAGAAAATTTAAGAAGTGGAAGGGACCTGAGGGTCTAACAGCCTACACATTACTAAACTCCTTTTACAGCTGGTCCAATTAGGACTCACTCCACTTCTTCTTGCTCACTTTTTCTGGCAGAAGACTCACCCTCATAAAGATCACTAATTCACGATACTCTGTAAGCTCACACACTGCCTACGTGTGCTTCCAGAGAGATTGAGGTATACGAGAGTATGTTCGAAAAGCTCACTGAAAATCATATCTGCAGACCTGGCAAATTCATACCTAGGGATTTACCTAAGGAAATAAATGAATGAATCACTTAGTAAACAGATAATATTCCTCTCAAAGTCCAGGAGTAAGGAGATTAAGTGAGTTAAGGACCATATTGTAGAATAATAAATATTCATACAGAACACAGTAATAGGTAATATTTTAATCTATGCCTTTTCAGAGAACTGTACTCATATTATTTCACATATTATTCACTCCACCTGTGTAGTTTGTGTGTGTACCTAAGTGTGTTTTGGAAGCTGAGAGGGTTGGGGATTCTGTGAACACTTTTGAGTTTTTGAGGACAAGCGAGTGGTATCTCCTCCTTCACATCCCCTAAGCTGGCATTTAAGTTGCTGTCCCCATGCCCAGCCATGTGCCTCCCAGGAGTTGAACAACCATTTTTCCAGACTGCCCCTAGTCAGTCACCTTCTACTTCCATCTGGTCAAGGCAGGCCCCCTGAAGAGGTGGGGGTTTGGGGAGGCTTTGAAAAAAGGGGGAAGCAGCCTTGGGCAAACCTCTAAAAAAGAAAAACTCGATCTCATGGATGCTAAGCTGTTTTTGAGGTTTGGTAGAAGCCTGAGACCCCTTCCTGTTTTCTGGGTCTCTCCCTCAGGAAGAACCGCATGGCCTGTCAGGACATTGGACTGTGAACCAGGTTCCTGGGGGTAGTCCTGGCCCTGCTCCACCACCTCTCTAGCCCTGAGCTTGGCGCCTGACTGTTCTGGACCTTAGGTAACATCACAATGGTGAGAACAGGACCTAGGCCCCCTGTGTCTCGGCTGCACTGAGACTCTACCCTAAAGGCCAGCAGATTCATGGCAGAGAGTCTTTCTAATGTTCTTGAAACTTGACCAGTTTTTTTCATAATCAAGTACAATTTTAATAATATAGAATTGGTTTCTTATTAAATCAAAGGAGAAAGATATCAAGCGTGGTAGGTATTATACTTTAAGTTGATTACAAAAAGCATTTATTGAGGGTTAGCCACTAGGCAATGGATAGAAAATCAATTACACAGTAGTTAAACATTCAATAATATGTGTTCTAACGAACAATTTATATTTAACACCTGTTACGAAATAATGAGCTGCGTGGAGGTGTGGGGGTAGCCGAGCAGCAGATGGGACAGCTGAGTTAACACGTGAGGAGCCTGGTGCCATGTTTTACCAGGTAGCCTCTCACAGCTTGACGGTGTATGAGGGCCGGTTCACCTCCCATCCCAGCATTGTGCCTCCCGGCAGCTTCAGCGGCCACCCAGCTCCTCAGCTGTCCCCGTCTACGCTGGGATCGGGGACAAATAATATTGACATCCTATCGGTCTGGGTGGGCAAGTCATTATTCTGAAAACCTCATTATTTTGACAAACTCAAGATGATGCTACATGTGATAAAATGAACATTTCTAGATTTCTTTAGACAACATGTAGAGCCATTGGCCCCGTTCTTACCCCATCCCATTCCATGGAGACCTGTCTCTCTATTGTCTGCCCTGTCATCTCCCACACAGCATGTGAGAACCTGACTCAGAGTTCTTTCTCTTAAGTTGTGTTTGTATGGTTTGTGTGTGTGTAACACAACTCAGTGGCTATGCATGCTTTTCCTTTCCAGCACATTGGCCAGTCAAACGTGGTTTCAAAATAGGAAGGACCATCCAGTTGCAAAACCTTCCAGGACACCCATGGTTCTGGCTTCACGACAGTTGTTCTGGAACTCTTCATCTCTGCTTTTGCTCTGGGTTCTGTAATGTGCAGCTAGTATTTTCAAAGGAGTTCATAGTCTCTGCCTCTAGAATCATACCATGGCGCAGTCCTTCAGTTCAGCCAATTCACAGAAATTTACAGAGTTATAGGAGAGGTGAAGGAGTGAGCAGAGAATGGAAGATAAGGAGAAAATAGCAGTATTCAGGTGGCAATTGAAAATGAGACCCAGTGCAGCAGGGAGAACACAAAAAATGGCTCTTTCACAGATGGAAAGAGCAGCAGGGAAGATTAGCTCGGGTGTGGGAGAAGCAAGTGGGAAAAGGCCAGGAGTGGGAGAAGCTGAGTGGGAAAACGACAAGAGAAGTAGGTAAAGCCATTGACTCAGAAGACATTAGCTTTGCCTGTCATGAAGATCATCAAACCAAGACGAGGCAGGTAGGGTAGTTAGCAGCTAGGAGTTTGGGCTCTAGAGCCTGACAGACCAGATTTCTTGTTCTTTCTGTCACTTGCTAGCTGTGTGGTGGGAAGTTATTTAACCCTTTTACACCTGGAGATATGATACCTGCATGGTTATACCAGGTACCTAGTTCAGGGCCTGCCACACCTAGTCACACAGTGATTATTGGTCAAACAGTGTGTGCACAATGATGCCTACCTTATATGTTTGTTCTGTGCAGATAAATAGCAAAAACCCATGTAGAACATGTAATGTGTTGCCTGGTACATAATGACTGCACCAGTAATAATAGCAGTCATTATTATACCTGTTATTAGAATACCCAAGCGTTTGATTTTCTGCAGCCATTTAATCTTATTATCAAAGTGATCAGAGCCCAGGTCTTACAACTCTAAGTAGGGTCGTATCAACCAAACCTTCCCTTCCAGGGGTCGAGGGTGGCTGGCCAGCTGCAGAGCCTGGAGGCTGCGGTGTGAGGTGTGACTTCTCATTTTGCAGTTTCAGGGGCTTCATTGTCATTTCAGGGAAAGAATTGCAACTGGCATCCTGGTGGCCAAGCCTGAGGTCTTGTTTGCACAGGAGAGTTAAGCCCCAGCTCAGGGCACTGGGCTCTGGTTCAGAATACTCAGCAGTTCTAGTTAGGATTCCAGATTCCATTGGAATTTCTAGAACACCCAGCTCAGGGCCTGAGGTTTGGAGAGGCCCCACTCCCACGACAGTCACCCCAGGTCCCAGGTGGCAAACACAAGGCCCGCAGGCCAAATCTGGCCCTCCACCTTGTTTTATCCAACCCAGCACCTTGCTTCTACCTGGCGGCGGTGCTTAGCTCTCGCTTCACTGTTAAGGAGTAGTTACATTTATACAGTCCTAAAATTACATTTGGCCCTTTGAAGGTGACCGAGAGGCTAACTGGCCCCTGGTGAAAATGAGTCTGACACCCCTGCCCTAGGTTGTGGGAAGGGTGCACAGAAAGTGCCAGGAACGACATGAAAGAGGTTGGTGCCATTTCTGGAGGGAAGTAGTAGTTTTCTGGGATTGCGCACCCCTACTTTTTATGGCTGAAGTGCTAAGTCGATCAAAGGGCATTTGCCTAGGAGCAGGGGACCAGGGAAGAGAAGATATGGCGACTATGCTGGACTCTGAAGCGAGAAGGGCACATAAGTACCTGCACTCAGGAAGCATTTGGTCTCATTCCCCTCCTACCCTGGTGTCCAGCAACCCCCTTCCCTGGGGACTTCAACCTGGAGAACTCTTAGCAAAAATCCTCACATGTGGCAAGTACTACATGTGTGTTGAAGAACAAAGGAATGAACCCATGGAAGGAATAGAACTTTAGAGCTGAAAGGAACCTTAATGCACCCCAACTGATGAATATAACCAATATCATTGCAATGATTAATGCCAATAAGCAACTCTGGAAGTACTAACAGAAGCTTGAAAATGCAGAATTTATGATCACCAACATGCTCACAGTTGTCACCCTGAGGGTGGCAGCTTGCCTGGGATTTTTCTCCCTCTTTCCAGCTGTCCTAAAGAGAGGGGCAGCCTTCAGTACAGGAGCCCAGTGGAGGAGGGGGCCATCTTTTGTGAATCTAATGAGGCTCTGAGGGTGCAGAGAGGTGAGCAGCTTCCCTCCTCCCCAGAGGCCACCACAGGAAGCCTGAGAGCTGTTTCCCCACAGCCTGAGGAAACATATCTGAAGATTTGCTAAATTGCAGGTATAGATTAAAAATGATACTGAATGGCCCCAGGCCATACTCTTCTAAGGACCCATGGAGACCAGAGGGGAGAATGTCTTCTTTCAGAAAGACTGGATGTGCTGGCTGGAAGGAGAGGGAAGAAAGAAGTTGTCCCTAGTCCCTCCAAAAAGCAAGTGGAGATGTTCTCCCGCCTCTCCAAGCCCGTCAGAGTGCACCTGTGAATGAACGCTCTTGACATGTACCTGAAAAGCTATAGATACAGGGATGCCTGAGAAGGACCAGGATGGTTTTGTCATTACAAATATCACACTGGACAGCAACAACAGGGGTGAGGAGGGGAGTCAATGGAGAACAGGCCCCTGAGAATCTGTGAACACGTCAAAGCCGTTCTGTCATCGGAAAGCAAACCAAAAGAGAAGCATAATGGAGAACTCGAGGCAGATAGGGTCTGTCAGGGAGATTTAATTTGTCTCAGAACTGAGAGCGTCGCAAGGACCCCCTTCCTGATTGGAGTGGACAGCAGAGCGGGCAGCTCAGAAGGCTGGAGCTGTCCATTCCAGCCAGGACTCTGCTGTGCCAATCAGATAAGTCTCTTCATTAGGGTCTTGAATAAAAGGCAAGTGGAAAGAGGGCAGAGCACAGCCTGTAGATTAAATTCGGTCAGAGCCGATATCTGACAACCCTCATGCTGTTACCCAAATGAAAGCTAATGCAACTATGAATTAGCAGCCCCAGAAGCAGCGGAGGAGGGAATTCAATCCATTCCACTCAGCTCCAGCCCGGACTGACTGGGGGATCTCTCCAGGCACACAGGTGTGGGGAGAGGTGGTGGGGTGCAGCACTGCCTCATCAAAGCTCAGCCAGCTCGAGGCCTACATTGAGCCCTAGCCTCTTCTGCATGGTTTCAGCAGCAAAGGAAGCACATCTCTTCTGAGAGGAACTGCGGTTTCTCTCTCTCGCCTTCCTCCTGCCAACCTTGAGCATGATTCTTCCTTCCCAGGGAGCCCAGACAAAGTTTCCTGGCCTGGTGCCAGGTATCTAAACGATGCCATCCCCACTCAGTCTCAATTCAGTGAGAGCATGTTCTCCCAAAGCTTGAGAATAGCCATTCCCCCACTTTGTTTTCCTTCGTTCAACAGGATGTTAATGAAACTAAGAAGACATAGGGGACAGGGACAGTCTTCCTGTCACTTATGGAGATTGCTCTTTAATGCATCCCTCAGAGCAGATGTCCCCAGCCCCCAGGCTGTGGACCAGTACCAGTCCGTGGCCTGTCAGGAGCTGGGCCAAGAGGGAAGCTTGCCTGAGCTCTGCCTCCTGTCTCCCCACCGCTCTATCCCCCACCCCGTCTATGGAAAAACTGGTCCCTGGTGCCAAAAAGGTTGGGGGCCACTGCCTTAGAGGATGGGCCTGCCCTTGACCCCTCACATCAGTCATTCTGGCTCTGCAAAGCCTGCAGTCATACCCCTTTCCCTGCCTCCTGCCCGCCCCCCACACACCCAGGGCACCTAACTCACAGAGACGTCCTCGATAGTCACGCATTCCTGTTCATTTATCTCTTGGTTGGCTGACTTACTCTTTTCCTGGGCTTGATCTCCTCCCATGCTCCACAGCATTGTGTAAGTTCTCCTGTGCTCTGCTCACAGGCAGCCTCAGCCATGTCTCGGTGATTCTGTTTATACACTACAGTTGCTAAAGGGGCCTTTGTTCGATGATGTTGGTGATAATGACATCAGATGGTGCTGAGAGGGCCGAGGGAAGCTGGGATCAGTTCCCAGGTGGAGGCGGTCTGTGGCGGGTATGGACTCTCCCTCCCCACCTCCTCTCTGGGACAACACTTTCACTTCACTGTAAATGAGCAGGTGAGGGGAGAGAAAGGATGCAGATGAATGTTTTACCACTACGGCTGCTCAAGGTCCAAAGGCATCCCCAAAGCCAATCCTGGGACCCCCAAGGGAAAAGCCCAGGGGAGCTGCAGCTGGACCTGTGGGACTGGGGAACATTCATCAGAAAGCTGTGCAAATGAGCATGCCCGAGCACAGGCTGGTCCCAAGACACTTTGTCTGCAGTGGGTGGAGGTTTGAAGGGGGTATCTTAGAATAAAATCTTTTAATGTTCCTCTCCACAGCAATATAGTCTCCTTAATATGACAAATCGTAGCTCCCGCCGTACTTTACTGCCTGCATGTTAATGAGCCGAGCCTGTGTAACACAGCCTTTTGGTGAAGGGAGTTTACGGACAACTTGGCTTTTGAGATACGGAGAGAAAGAGAAAGAGAGAGAGAGAGAGAGAGAGAGAGAGAGAGAGAAGATGAGGTTGCCTGGAGAGCAGCAAGCCTGGGACCCAAGGAGAGGCCCCCGGGGTTTGGCCACCCACAAAGTGCCCAGTGAGCTTGGTGAGATCTCTGAGATCACATTCCACTGAAAGACTTCACTCACTAAACTAAGATAGAAAGCCCCCTCCAGCACATGCCCCTGGACACCCAGGATGAATGCAGGTCACCGTCCCCATCTGGCTGCCACTCCATGGTGCTTGAATGACCCTGTCCAGCTGGGAGAATCCAGGAAGGCATGGGACCTGGGCTTTTGTACAGTGGGTCAGCTCCTATTTCCTGAATTCAGGGTTAGGGTTATGCCCTGATCCTTTGTTACCAGGTGCTGGAGGTCACTGTGTTACCTCAACAAGGTGATACAGTGACTGTTGTGATTTGAACCCTTTGGAACGTAGGGGATTGTGTTATCAATGAGGATGACGATGATGAGGATGACGATGACACCATGTAACATGTGCTCCGAGCTCACCGTGTGCCAGGCAGGACACAATGGGTTTTAGGTGCATGTGTCAGGTAGTCCTTATGCAGCTATGTGCTTGATGATACTGTTTATCCCACTTTTATAAGTGAGTAAACCAAGGCTCAAAGAGATTAATAACTTGATCACAGTTGTAAAAGCTTCTTGGTGATGAAGAGTGCAGAAATATTAATCATTGGACGAACACGTACAGAACTGTCTGGGAGTGTTGAACTGGAAGGGAATCTAGATACCATCTGGCCCAACCTTGCCTCCTAATCAGGTGGAAAAGCTGAAGCCTGATAGACTGAAGTGCCTTCTGCAAGGCTAAACCACTGGAAAATGCAAAGTGGATATGAAAGTCTGGTTCTTCTGAATTCAAGTCCTTTATTCTTTTCACTTTGGCACATTCATTGTCTCATCATCTTTCAGGAGAAAACATTGCAGTATCTTTTTTATTTTGTGTAAGGAACTTGTGGATGGCTTGTGGTGCATTTAGTGCATGATGGAACTCTAACATCTAATAATTGGAAAATAACCAAGGGGGAGAGCCCATGCCCACTGAGCAGGTATAGTTGCACCAGATTGCTCCCTGGGAAGCCCGCCATCTTCCCCAGGGTGCACCGCCGGGCCCACTTGGGGAAGCCTGCAGCAGTTGGATCTGGTTCTAGCCCTCAGATCCTTGTTCATCCAGGATTGTACCTGAAGACTAAACAAGAGTAAAGAGAGAGTAAGAAAATGACTAGAGATGGGGACTTCTCTCTCATCCACCTGAGTGTATGCCGCCCTTGCTCTGGGCTGGAAGGTTGTAAATGCCAGTTCACACGCCGTTCAGGGCTAACTGCCTGGTTCCTAAGCCCTACTCCCAGAACTGCTGAGTCAGAAAGTCGAGGTTACGATGACTCTGTGTGTGTCTTAAGGCTTCCCAGGTGATTCTGATTATTGGCCAGGCTTGAAGCCACTGCCAAAGACTCATTGGGCAAACTCAGGAAGGCTGGGGAGATCAAACAACAATGACGACCAGTTATATGAAAGGAGGAGATGTAGAATTTAGGGGGCATTGGGGGCTGTTCTTTTGTTTTGTTTTGTTTTTGTACCACAACCCCTGGGCCACAGCCCAGAATGACACTGAGGATGATTCTGACATTGAAGAACCAAAGAAAATGGACTTATGGGTATGATCCATTACTTCCATGCAGGTGAAATTTTTCAATATTTGAGGCTTCTTGTCAAATGTGAAGGCTCAATTGAACTGAAATCATGAGTGGGGTCTGAATCATCCAGGTCAACCCTCCTGTGTGTGTTGTCCCCCGTGGTCGATAGATACAGCTTCCACCATGGGAGGTAATTATCTGGATAAGTGAGGTGACTGGTGGCAAAAACCAGCCCCACAGCCCCCCAGTTGGGATTGAGTTCACTGGGACAATCACAGCAGAGTGACCGGATCACAGTCCCAATAGCTCCATCCAGTCGTGGCCTCACCTGGTGCTGTCCACACTAAAGGCTGAAGGACTGCAGCAAAGGGGTGGGGACAAGGGTGAGAAGAATTCCACATCATCCCTCAGTTTTCCCGCTGGCAAGCTCCAAAGTGAAGTATTACAATCCACGTGACTGGAAGAATATGGCAACTTCAATACCAAGAACCTAGCCTTAGAGGTGAAGTGATCGCAGAGAAGCGTGAACACGCACGTGCACTTACGCATGCGCGCGCGCGCACGTGCACACCATCGTCATGCAGGAAAGTTACTTCTGCCTGTTGTAAATTTAAATGAAGTCCAGAGTAGTGAAGGCCATTTGTAAGGTCCACTGAGCTAATGGATTCATAATGACTTTCAAAGCTTCACTCGGGTAAGAAATACTGTTCACTTTTTAATTGCATATAATTATACTTTTTCATAATCTAGGGCAGCATAGCAAAAGTAAATCTACTGGCTTAATTATAAATCTTTTTATTATCTGGAACCCTGCTGAAATGAAAGGAAAAACAAACAACGATTGTTTTTCTAATCTAGAAAAAAGGATTTAAAAAATACCCTCAATGTTACATGAGTTATGACGCTTTTGATATGAAAACACTGGTTTGTTTCATGTTCGACGCTCCATTTGGGGAAGGCTGTCTGCAGGAGGGCCCAGTGTTGTGACCTACCTGTGGTCCAAACTGCTCCCTGTAGGGGGTGGATGCTGAATGGTCGGTCAGATAAGCTCAAAAGGCCATTTTTAGCCCCAGAGGTGGACTCCGGGAAAATCTCCAAGTTTGAAGGGACGGGAGGTCAGGGGTGGGACACGGAAGCAGGTGTTGGGAAGTTGGGAGATGGAGATCTCAGGAGCATGATCAGATTCTCCTTTCTGCTGGGTTTCCCCAGCGACTTTCTCAAGACCCTGAGGTCACTCTGAGGCTCACTCACAGTGACCTGGGAAGAAGGTGGATAGGACGAGGGAGGATAGCAGGAAGATCTGTTGCCTTCACAGAAATAAGATTTGCTGTAATCTCAGCTTCTCATGAAGTGGACATGCCGACTCAGCCCTATATAGGGAAATGAACCATCTGAGAGGAGCAAGGCCAAGTTTGGGCTTTTCCAACATGTCTGAGGGAAGGTGTAGCCCTCCAGGGTGTCTCATCTCACCAACCAGAGATGCTGGCAGCTGCCCCAGGGGCCTGTCTCTCAGGGGCAGCGATCAGTCTAAGTGGCCAGCAGAGGCCCTGTGGGCCTGGCACCTGGCACAGTGAGATAGCCTGCTGGCGGCGCACGCAAGCTGGTGCTGAGCTGCCCTGCAGGCCCCCTTCTCCCTGGGCCAGGACCCCAGGATCCCTTGAAACAGCATAAATTCTATTGCCCCATGTTTATGTCAAGCAATTATTCAGTCATTTGGGGGAGGCAAGGAACCTAGAAAGAAAAACCATTTAAATTCTTAAAGTGGAGCCACCCATTTGGACCTATGGAGATGGACAAGGTCACAGCCTATCTCAGAAGAGGGGGGTTCCTGCCCTGGCCGGTGGAGCTCAGTGGGTTGGGCTTTGTTCTGCAAACTGAAAGTTCACTGGTTCAATACCCCTTCAGGGCACTTGCCTTGGGTTGCAGGTTTGATCCCTAGTCAGGGTGCATACAGAAGATAGCCAATCGATGTTTCTCTCCCTCTCCTCCTCCCTCCTTTCCCCCTCCCTAAAATCAAAAATAAAAATTAAAAATTAACCTAAAAAGAAGGGGGGTTATATCCTGTGAAGAGACAGCAGTTAGCAGTTAGTATCTCCAAAACCCTCTGAAGAACTTTCTGCCACCCCTCCCAGCTCCAGCCAGCAGTCCAGCACTCGCAGCCCCCATGGCAGCTCAGAGGCCACAACTACCGACCTGACACCTGGAAGAGCCGCAGCGCAGGGTGCACCAGGTGTGACTGGGAGCTCCTCCGCTCATGGGGGCCTTTGCTCCCCTAGGCCGCTGCACTCGAGACTCCATCCCCACACTGATTCTAGACCCCAGATTTGACCTTGGGCTTGGTGCTGCTGAAAAGCCGTGTTTTAATTTTTGCCCCCCTCTCTGGAAAGAAGCAGAATCACACATGCCCCATAGAGATCCCCCTCAGTGGCCTCTATGTGCTGTCATCAAGGTGGGTGTCCTGAGAGGTAAGCTTCATGGTACAAACATGGCTATAAACAGTGAAAGACCCTTGTGCCCATGAAGTGCCTTCATGGTACAGCTTCACGTGTAAACACTGCAACACAGCTAAGCCATATGAGCTGTGCTGGGGAAGCTGAGTCCTACTAGGGACCATCCATCCAGCCCATTCCCTAGGACTGTAGAGTGTTTTTAATCGGGAGAGACCTAGAGCAGGTGGTCACTCGGTCCTAGGGAGCATGCGTCATTGCTTTAAACTTCCCTCCCAGCAGACAAGACACATTCTAGTTTAGAATCCTGGCACCCTGCTTACTCGCTGTATGACCTCGACCACTTTACCTGAGCTTTCTTAGCCTCATTGTGCTCGTGTTTATGCATGGGGGTGATAATGCCTCCCTTACAGAGTTTCAAGAACTAGAGAAAATATGAAAGTCAAGTGTCCAGGGGAGTCAGAGACCTGGCACCTATTTGGGGCTCAGTGTGTGGTTTCCGCTGTCGCTGTGGTGACCGTCGTGTGACTGGACGCAGCACACTGGTGCAGGTCCCTGCCCTTCCACTTGCTGGCAGTTTGACCTGGGAGAAGTTCCATAGTTTGAGCCTTAGTTTTGACATCTGTGAAATGCAGCTCATAATTTAAAGCTCAGCTAAGAAGATATACACGTGGTGAATGAGCAGATGAAAAGATGCTCAGTGTCATATGTCATTAGGGAATTTAAACATTAAAACAAGAATGAATGCCACTATCCACCTATTAGAATGGCCAAAATCCCAAACCCCAAATGCTGGTGAGGCTGTGGGACAGTAGGAACCCTCATTCATTGCTCATGTGAAGGCAAAATGGTGCACTACTTTGGAAGACAGTTTGTTAGCTTCTTAGAAAACTAAACGCATTCTTACTCTTGATGTGGTCCAGCAGTCATACTCCTTGGTATTTACCTAAATGAGATGAAAACTTAAGTCTACCCCAAAACCTGCACATGGATGTTGAAAGAAGCAACTTTAATCCTAATTCACAGTTTTTGGAAACAACCACGATGTCCTTCAGTAGGAAGGCGTAAATAAACCCCGGAACGTCAGACAATGAAATGTTATTCAGGGCTAAAGAGAAATGAGCCATGGAGCTATAAATAAAATAAAATAAAATAATAAAATAAAATAAAATAAAATAAAATAAAATAAAATAAACACTGGAATTCATGTTACTAAGTGCAAGGAGCCAATCTGAAACGCCTGCGTATGTTACGATTCACTGGATGGCATTCTGTGGAGACGGTCAGAAGATCAGCAGTCGCCCAGGTTAGGGGGAGGGGCGGAGGGGTGAAGAGGGGGAACTGAAACCATTCAGATGATTTTTAGGGCAGTGAAACTATGCTGTGGGATACTCTAGTAATGGATACCCGTCGTTATACATTTGTCAAAACCCATAGAATGTTCAACACCAAGAGTGAGCTCTGATGTAAACTATGGACTTTGGGTGGTAATGATGTGGCAACGCAGCTTCATAGATTGTAACAAATGCCCCACTATGATAAAATGTGGAAAACCGTTGGGCAGTTTCATAAAATGTTCAACATAAATTTATCCTGTGACCCAGCAGTTCCATTCCTAGATAGCTATGGAAGAGAAATGAAAATTTAAGTCCACAAAAAGACATGTGCATGAATGTTCATAGCAGCATGATGCATAATAAGCTAAAAATGGAAGGAATTTAAATGTTCACCATGAGCTGTACACCCAGACAGTGTAACACTATTCAGTGATTCAAAACCAATGAACAATTGGTGCATGCTACAACTTGGTATTTCTTCACTGACCTCTTTCTGACCAAGCTGGGGGTTATCCTGTTTTATTCTGCAGGTGAGATGACGTTTGAATTGGGTTTGGTAGCTCCCATTGTTTCTGCTTCATATAACTATGAGACTACGTCCTAGATAAATACAGCGAATTTCTAGTACCAGCAGGAGGTATTCCTGAAAGAGCCATTCACCAGCAATCCTGTAATGGTAAATTAATCATAGGTAGTCTCCTTAATGTGTGCCCTCCCATCCGTGCACCCTCGTGACATCCTTAATAAGCATCTGCTATTTTTTAACAGCTTTATGGAGGTATAATTTACATACCATAAAATTCTCTAAGTATACGATTGAATGATTTTTAGTAAATTTACACAGTTGTGCACCCATCACTACCATCCAGTTTAGAATAATTCCATCTCCCCACAGAGATCCCTCATGCTCATTTCCAGGCAATCCCCACACCCCCCACACCCCCTACCCCCACTGCTTCAGGAGATTAGCAATCTACATTCTGTCTCTCAATTTGCCTCTTCTGGACATTGCATGTCAGCAGAATTGTGTAAGATGCGGTCGGTCTTTTACATGTGGCTCCTTTCACTTAGCATGTTGCATTGTTTGCTTTCTTATTATTTAGTTTATTAAAAAGTTCTTTATACATTCTGGATATGTTATTTATCAAGTATATGATTTGCAGCCCTGGCTGGTGTGGCTCAGTGGATTGAGTGCCAGCCTGTGAACCAAAGGGTCACCCGTTTGATGCCTAGTCAGGGCAAATGCCTGGGTTACAGGCTGAGTCCCCAGTTGAGGGCGTGTGAGAGGCAACCACACAGTGATGTTTCTCTCCCTCTCTTAACCCCTCCCTTCCTCTTTGTCTAAAAAATAAATAAATAAAATCTTTTTTTTAAAGGTATATGATTTGTAAAATTTCTTTCACCATGTAGCTTATCTTTTTATTTTCTTAATGGTGCCCTTTGAAGTGCAAGGGTGTTTAATTTTGATGAAGTCCAAACCCTTAATGTGTTCCTTTATGAGTTACGTTTTTGGTGTGTGTCGAAAAACTCTTTGCCTCACCAAAGGCCATAATGGTTTTCTACTGTGTTTTTTCCTAAAAGTTTCAGTTTTAGCTCTTACACTTAGGTCTGTATGAGTTTTGAGTTAATTTGTGTGTGTGGTATGAGACAAAGATCTAACAAGATCCAAAAATGTGACTTTTGCACGTGACCATTTAAACTGTTCCAGCACCAGTTGCTGAAAAAACTGTCCTCCCATCAAATTGTCTTGGCACATTAAAAAAAAATCAATTGATCATAAATGTAAGAGTTTAGTTCTGTGCTCTCAATTCTGTTCCGTTGATTTATTGCCTATCTTCATGCCAACAGCGGGCTGTGTGCGTTATCTGTAACTTTGCAGCAAGTTTTAAAATCAGGAAATGTTAGTCCTCCAACTCTGTTCTTTTTCAAAATTGTTTTAGCTAGTCTAGGATTCTTGCATTTCTATATAAATAATGGGATTAGGTTATTAATTTCCACCAAAAAAAATCTTGCTGATATTCTGATAGGAAGTAATTTTATTGAATCGAAAAACAATTTGGGAATAATTGACACTGGATACTTTTGAGGCTTCCTAACCATGACCATGGAATATCTCTCCATTTATTTAGAACTTTATTAATTTCTTTCAACAAAGTTTTTTGATTGGCAGTCAATAAATTTTTCACTTCTCCTATTAATCTATTTCAAAGTGTTTTATTCTTTTTGATGCTTTTATAAATGGAACTGCTTTCTGAATTTCCTATGTGCATTATTGCCAGTATAGAAACAGTTAATTTTTATATATTGATCTTGTAGCCAGTGACTTTGCTGGACTCATATATCAATTCTAGTAATTTTTTGTTGTAGATTCTGTAGAATTTATTTTTTTAGATCTTATTTATTTTTAGAGAGAGAGGGAAGGCAAGGAGAGAAGGAGAGAAACATCAATGTGAGAGAGAAACATAGCTTGCCTCTCATACGCGCCCCAACCAGGGACTGAACCTGCAACCCAGGCATTTGTTTTGCCCTGACCAGGAATTGAACCAGTGACCTTTCAATTTGTGGGACAGTGCCCAACCCACCAAGCCACACTGGTCAGTGCAATCCTTAGGATTTTTTACATATAAGGCCATCTACAAATAAAGACAGTTTTCCTTCCATCTTTTTTTTCAATCTCTTAGTCAAGCATGTGCTATTGAATTTGAAATTTTATAAAATACTTAAAAGTAGTGTAGAGGAGGTCCCCAGGGAATGTGAAAACATGGAGGAGGCTGAGCTTGCAGACTGGGGCTGGGGTGGCAGAAGGGACCAGGGTGTCTCTGCAGTGAATTCAGGCTCACTCGATCGTTTTGCAGGGCGCTGGACCCAAGGCACAGGACTGAAGGAGCCACTCTGAGAAAGGCACACTGGGCTTTGACGGAGGGGACTTTGATGGGAAGACAGACTGCTGAGCCCCTTTCAGAGGCTCGAACTACTCCAGCATTTTTACTTTGTTCCTTGAAGAAATGGCTTGTTCCTTTCCCGTTCATTCAGATGCCAGCTTTGGCAAAGCAAGGACTAGCTGTACCCTCCCCCTTCCAACAGAAGATAGGGAAATAGTGACAAAAGATAGCCCATTCATCAGCCAAGAAGACTTCACGTCCATCAGCTCCTGTGCCACCTCAGCAGCGATTCCAGACCTTAATAACCGTGCTTCCTCCTTTCTGGCGACATGCCTTTTAAATAATCCCTCGTTATTTAACATGCAATGGGTATTATGGCTATGTGAGCTCTTATCTATTTATGCTGACTATTAATACATCATCAGACCATATTGTGTGGGTTTTAATAACTCCATAGGAAGAGAAGCGTGGCCAGGAGGTGAAATCTCAAGCAATTACAAGTTTGTAGGTTGAGTTAATTTTTTTCCCAACACCAAAGCTGTTCATTTACAAGCAAATTAAATACACAGGCTGTTGTCCCTACTCCGGACACTGGCCATGCATAAAGGAGGACCTCACAGCAGACACACACTTCCTGGTGGGGAGCACCTGCAGAGACCTGCAGGCCTCAGCAGGGACGGCCACAGGGCTAGAGCCTGGAGCTCTGTTGGGTTAAAGGCGCTGAGCCCTGCCCTTCCCTGCGGGCTGAGAACCTCCATCAGGACGGAATGTTGACAGCCACAGTCCTACCTGCAAGAGACCGAGGAGGAGTTTTAAAACATATTATTCTAAATCAGCCTCCAAACATCGCCTCCCCTCTCCAAATTGGTCTGCTTGGCTGTTTCCCAGATAAGATCCAGGAAGCCACATTGCACCTCTCACCCACAAGTCTTTGCTTATTCTAGACAAACAGGCAAGAGGCTGTGTGCAGATCAGGATTGGAGTGTCAGCCAGGGAGATTCTACATGAACTCTGCTCTGGGAGGTCAGGCAGAGGCGGAGAAGCACCAGGCTTCAGCCACAAAGTGGAAATGGACTCAAATCATTTTCTTGTCAGCCAGGATTTTAAAATCAATACCAAGCCTCCTTGATACATTCTTATTCTTTTTTTTTTTTTCTTGCTGTCTGCTGAGGGTGATGATGAATTTCCTTCTCTGGGTAGTTGTGGAAATAAAATCCTTATACTGTCCTTGGTACAAGTGTGCCTTTTCCACACCCATTCAGGTGAGGATACAGTGTGCATTCGCAGCACGCCAGACACCGTCTTCTCTCTCTGCTCTAAGGGGATGGAAGGCACCTTTCCTGCCTCATTGCTGCCATCTGGAAACTAATGACAGTCTCTCTCAGGATGCTGTAAGGAAGCATGAATGCAGGCATTTGGCGGCTCCCATGCTGCATTGAATTGCATATCGAGACAACTAGTACTGCTCAGGGTCCTCACTCCTGTACTTGCTACTAGAACAGAGACTTGGGCATAGAACAAGTGCCCTGTCTAGGATGGCCCGCCTAGGGGGTTTACTTAGGGGAGCATTCAACAGAAATGTATCATCAGCCTGCCCCACGCCTGATCCCGCATCACCATGGGCTCCCAGGGGGAGAGGGAGGTTCTTCTTTGAGTTCCCCTTCTCTTTCACAAAACCAGCAGGGAATGCTCATGGAGTGATTGACAGGAAAGGAAGGAGAAAGCGAAAAAGGGAGGAAAGGAAATAGAAAAGAGTGGGAGGGCGGAAAGATGGGTCATAAATTCCAGTCTGTCCGTTCATCCTTCAGTCTTGATTTCAGCACCTACAATGTGCCAGGCAGGGTGACTGGTGCTGGAGATAGAGGCCTGCCTTCCTCAGGGCTTGATTGACAAGCTGGGGCGCAGACAAGGAGTGTAAGCAGACAAACGTAGGTGGGTCATGTAAGTTCTGCATTAGGATAAACACAGCAGGCTTGGAGCTCAGAAGTTGGGTGTTCAAGTCCCCTCAGGTTTTTCTGAGAGCAGGTTCTACTTCCACTCATCCTGTGTATGAGCAGGAGATAGGTGGGGAAAGTCGGGCAGAGGGAACAGAACGTGCAAAGTCTGGAGAGAAATAACCGGCGTAGCCTAGCAATTCTGACTTCTTCCGGGTAGAGGAAGGTGCGGGCGGTGAGGCTAGTGCGTTCCCGGTGGGTACCACGTGGAGCGTCAGGGAAGGGGCTGCGTGAAGGATCTGAGACATAATCCTAGAGCATGGGGGCTGTCCAGGTAGTTGGGCGGGGAGAGACCTGACCAGACAGGACAGGCAATTAAGACCCCTCTGGCTGCCCTGGGTACGGAACAGCCTAAGGGAACAAGGCTCAGCGCTGGAGGTGTTAGGAGGCTGTTGTAAAGGAAGGTGTGGCCTAGCCCAAGGGGTGGCCTGGGAATGAGGAGAATCCAGGGCTCCGCCCCTCGTCCTCAGCAGGCGTTCCCGGTGGAGGCGCCAGATGTTCTGGTGGTGCAGGGCAGGGGGTTTAAACCGAGAAAGTGGGTTTTTGATAGAGAAAGGGGACAGTCCGGCCACGGAGGTCTGGGGAGCTAGGATGAGGTGGGAAGGACCGGCACCAAACCCTACAGTTGGATGGTGAGGGGTGAAGAGCACCAGGCATGCATTTGGAGGCACTGGGAGCAGCCCAACTGCGATGCATCGGACCCAGGGCTCGACAGGCCCCAGGAGATCCAAATATCACCAGTTGCGGCGGGCGGCGGCCAGGCTTTGGAGAGCACAATGGGCTTCATTCATGAACTTACCCAATTGCTCCTGTTACCACAGTAACATTTCAAGGGTTTGCAGATCTGGGAGAAAAGAGAAAGAAAAAAAGAAAAACCCTGAGTTACAGTACTCAAAGCAAATTAGGTCACTGTTACGAGTTATTAATTTTAATGCATTAAGAGGAGTGTGCAGGGGGGAGTGAAGGGCTTTAAAAAAAAAAACAACGTAAATGGGAAACAGCAAAAAGTACAACAATAATTATGCTGAAAGCAAAGTGTAGTGTTCCATAAAATGTAAGAAATGAACAAATTACACGCCCCTTCTCCCTCCTCCCTCAAGAGTGGTGAGGAGTGGGGGAGCGGGGTGGGTGGCCCCCCCCACAGCGCTCTGGTGCAATTACGGCGTTGCGTTTCACGTCTTTGTGCATGTCGAGTGGTGTTGCCTGAGCCAAGCTGAGATTCAGCTATGAAAGGAAAGCACAGAGGGGCATTTTTCCGGGCTGAGTTATGTTTAGTGTGGAATTGCTCTTAGGCAAATGTGCAATCTGATGAGGGGAAATTGGAAGCCATGAATAGATTCTCCAGGAGCTTTCGTGCCCAAGGGGGCTCCGGGCAGGCTGGGTCGTTCTTGCTTTCTGGGCCTGGCTGGCGCGCTCTGGCAGCCAGCCTCCCTGATGGAGCGCTGACTCTCTTGCCTATGAAACTGGGTCAGGTACCGCTCCGGCACGAAGAGGCTTTGTGTGCTTCTGTTCTGTCTTATTTGACTGCCCTTCGTGGTGTTGTGGTTTTTAAAATGTGTTTGTTTTCTATCTGCTTGGTTTTGCTTTGTAGTTTTGGGAGCAAGTCAGAATAATGTGCATTGCAGATGGTGTCGTGTATGTGACTGGCTTCCTTTATTGTATTCACAAAAGGTGTACCCCCCACCCTCCTTCATTCTCCCTGAACACACCCTCATCATCCGTGTGCCTACACCTTTCTCCCCTTTGCTCCACGCCTGGGTGGCATTTGGGGCCATTAGGCACATTTCAGACTAGGGAGGAGAAGTCAGGATACCACTCCCTGCAGTGGCTGCGTCACTTCACTCAGCTTCATGGGGACTGAACACCCTGTCCTCCTTCGAATGCTCTTCCCCTGTGGCTGGTGAGATACTCTTCTCTCGGGGGCCTTTCCTCCTCTCTCTGGCCCTGTGCATCCTCCCCACTCTCTGGACCCTGCTCCTACCCACCTTCTTAAAAGCTCCTAAGGAATCCACACAACTGAACTTGCCCCCTTCTTCCCCGCTCCCCATTTTCTCTGAGTGACTTTATTCATTCTTTCTCATTAGTGTAGCAATCAGGGATTTGCTCCTGACTCCCAAAAACCATTACTTGGCCTTCCCCTTCTACCTAAGCTCAGAGGAACCAACTAAGCATCACTATCCTTGCAGCTCATAACTACTGCAGACCCATTTGCTTTAAAACTGAACTCAATTTGCCCCTCTCCTCAGTGGCCTCTTCTCTTCCTTTCACCTTCCCCAAGCCAACAAATAAAACAAAGCAAAGCAATATAAAAAACCCCCGACTCTACTTCTCCTTTATTCCTTATTGCCATGACAGCACAGCATCTTCCAGCCGGTCATGCACAGGGGGGCCTTGAGTGTGCATGTGGAGAGTACTTCTGAGACAGTCCCCAGTCCTCTCCTTCCTCCTGCTGCCACTGTCACTCAAGGTTCCAGTCCCCATCCTGAGACACAAGGCCGGTCTGTAGGTTCTCCCTTCCAGAATCCATGCTCTACCCTGAGTCATCTTTCCAAACCCTGCCCTCCCTGCTGTAGGGCATTGCTTGCCTGTGGACCTGGACTAGCTTCCCGTTGCCTAAACGGTGGCGTGGGAAGCGTTTCAAGGCCCAGTGAAGTCTGGCCCCACCTTCATTTCTGGTCACACTTCCCTACCCCGGGTTGTAGACACGTATCCATTGCATGCTCGGTGCCTCTCCACATGCCTGCGCCTCTGTGCCTCATCCTTCCTCCAGCGGAGTCCATCCCATCTCTTCTCTGCCCAGCAAACCCCTCCTCGCCCTCCAGGCCCCAGAAGCCCCAAGGCAGAGTGAATCTCCCACCCTGGACTCCTGAAAAACACCTTTGCTGGAGACTTCTCACAAGCCTTGTGTTGAACTGTGCACTTTCTGGCACCTACATCAGCTTCTGAACTCCTTGAACAGCAGCACATCCTTGAACCCTCCTCCAACTCCAGGAAGCTTTCATCCTCTTTATTCCTTATGCTCATTTTATTTTTTCCCTCAACTGAATCCTCCACTTTTAAATGGAAAAGTTCTGAGGTGTCATTATAACCTACTTGACACAGTCGATCCCAAAGAAGGTGAAGCCTAAGTGAATTGAGAACAAGAGGGGCTGGCAATCCTGCCCGGGCCATCTCCGTGGGTGACAGTCTCCTCCCAGGTCTCACGTTCTGAGAATGGACACTCTGAGACTCAGGCACATGAGCTCTCCGGGTGGACAGCACAGCGAGCCCCGGGCCTAGCCCTCAGGACCACGGGGCTGGAGGCCCCGAGCCTAGTGGGCGGGGCCGGGGTGGGAAAAACACTTGGAGTTCTGGTTTCTTTTCTCCTCTCTTATTCAGTGACTGTAATAAAAGGTGCATCCACACTTTCCAGAAAGTAGTCCAAAGGGAGAGTGGCCAAGAAAATTTTTATTTATTAAAATGTATTATTTGTATGACAAAGAGAACACTGTTAAGCCTTGTAGAATTTCACAGAAGTCTGACAGCTCTCAGGACTAGCGTTGCTACGCAGGAACACACAGAGTGGTATGCATGATTGGGTAGAGCGTGTGGACATGGGAGCGTGCAAACACGCCATTGGGGTGTGACCAGTATTTATGGAGTCGCCACCGTGTACTGAGAATGCACTGCGGGTGTGTGCACAAGTGTGTGTTGTAGGGAGCTTGCCCATTCACAATTCATGTGGCCCCATCTCCTCTATCTCCAGCACATTCTGGACATTGGAGAAGGAAGCAGATTCTCTTTTTCAGAAGCTAATTTACCTGGTGAATGCAAAGCTCCATTTTAATTGATTGTATCTTTTAAGATCCAAGCAACCTGTAGTCTCAGCTCGGTTGTCAATATTTTGTGGGCTCCATCCCTCTGCCTTTCACGTGCAGGTGGAACAGGCAGAGAGCCACTGTCACACTCAGGATCAAAGGGAAGAGAAGCTCAGGGTAATAATCTGCTTTTGATTTTTTTCCCCTCACTTTTCCTACACCCTCTCTCAAATCCATTAAAACTGGGGGGGAATCTATAGCAAGAAGGAAAACTTCTGACCAATACATCTCTCTCCCTCTTCTTTCTATTTTTTCCCTGCCCTCTTTAGTATTCAGAAGCCGCCCGAACATCAGAGTTTTCCATGGTGCTGGGCTGTGCACAGCATCGCAACCAGGGTGGGAATGGACATGCTCGCTGGAGATTTTGCAGTTCCTCTTAGGCCCATGCCGGGTGGCTTCCGTCACACTCCCAGGCAGGATTCTGGCAACAAGTCACCGGGGCAGCAGTAGAGACCGTTGAGAGCCTTCTGCACGTCCAGGGGGTCATGCAGAAATGTGAATTCAGTGGGGAGTAGCCCCTGACTGCAAGCTCCATGGGGGAGTCCCAGCCATGGCTCTACCTCCGCAGGACTGTGGGAGACAGGCACACAGGACTTATGACAAGGAAATACTCAAATTAACGCAAACCAGTTTCTATGACGACATTGGGTGCTGTGTTAGGAATGTTTCATATTCATTTTCATGGACACAACCCACAAGGTAGAGATATTTCTCCCCATTTTACAGATGGGAAAACCAGCCTGCTTAGGTGAGGTGTTACCTCCAGCAGGTGGTCAGCCTGGACTTCAAACCCAGGCATGCCAGGCTCCTGCCCTTTGGCACTCAGGAGCAGTGTGGACCTCCTAGGTTCTGTTTAACACACCCTCTCTGCTCCTGGAGAGGTAGGCTGGAGCCTGCTGTGGTGTGTGGACAAGGAGTCTGAGGTGTGGGGATGTGGCGGAGGCTTGGGGCATGCAAGCTTGCAGTCATGTAAGGACACAGAGGACGAGGGCCCTGTGGCTGCCATGCCCAGGGCAGCTTATGCTTTTGGAATGGATGTCCCAGACACAGGTGTGGCTGTTTTCTGTCAGCTCCCACCTGGCAGAGCCCCCTGTCCACTGACTGCTCAGGTTCTGTGTGTAGGGGGCAGGGGGATGAGAGGGCAGAGAGCAGGAAGGAGTCTGGGAACACTCACCATGGCCAATGGCCGCAGGGAAGGAGATGGAGGGTGGGCAGGGTACACAAGGTGATTCTGGGATGTTGGCCACCAGGGCCCTGTGCAGAATGAAGATGGGAGACTGACAGTCCGTGACAGCAGGAGGACACAACACCAAGGAGGCGCGGGCAGGCTGGCAAGCTCACAGTCCCTGACGTCTGCTCTCCAGCTCGGCCCTCGTGCTGAGCTCAGCTCAGGCCTGACAGCCTCTCCCATGTAATCCATAAATCATCCCTGTAAGTCTCAGGCAGCCTCTGTGACTCCATGCCTGTGCCATGGGGCAGCCACTGCGTGTTCCTGCTCTCCACCTCCTGGCAGCCTCCTCTCACGCGTGTGGGCCCCCGACACCTGTCAGGACACTCGAACATGCATGGTAGATCCCAGCAGCAGAGGCAGCCTGGGGAAAGGGCAGGAAAGCCTTCTAGTTAGCAGTGGGCTGTGAGGTGTGCGGCAGGTAGAGAGACAGCAAAGGCACACCAGGAAACCTTTGCGAAGGCTCAGGATCCTGCCACCGCAGCCCTGGTCTTCACGGTGGAAGGGAGGAACGCAGACTTTTCAGGAGCATGTGAACCCTTCCCCCTTTTTCCTGAGCATGCAGCTCCTAGGAATTTCCTTTTATTCCTTCCTGGCCGCTCTACCACCCTACACACACATGCACAGAATCACAGCGAACGTCCGTGCTTTTGGGATGTGAGTCACGTTCATAACATTCTTTCTCTACAGCCGAAGAAGCCAACCAGAAGGGGTGGAGGATTGAGGTGCGGGTGTCAGTGGGACAGGGCAGAGCACATAGCTGACACCTGGTTCATCACCCCAGTCCAGCAAGGGCCAGCGTGAGGGGAAGCGCGGGAGCAGCCACGTGTGCTTGGGGAGACAGAGACTCGCGTGGAGCAGCGGCTCGTTTTCTTCAGTCCTTCTTCCAAGTCCCCAGATGCCTCTGCCTCTCACTACATGCCACTCTGGGGCCGGTTTCTGGGAGGGAGGGAATGGAAGCTGTGGACGTGGTGTGGGAAGCCCAATGTGTTCCTTATTGCAAACGGGAAAATACAATAATGGCATAAAACGGATGGGCACTATGCTTGCGGCATGCCTGGAAATCCTCTTTACTTTAGATCCCAAACCTTTTTCATTGAACAAATATTTTTGGAGCTCTTAGTAAATCCCTGGGAGTAAGGTAGGGGCTGGCGGGGAGCTCTCTGAAGGTGTGTGCAGGGGAGTGAGGAGACCTGCTTTGAATCCTGCAAGATCACTCTGTGCAGTGAGAATGAGCGAGCCGGAAAGGGGGAGCAAGGCAGCAAAGCTGGGTGCGTGGACTCGCCCAGGTGAGGGATGCTGGGGCCTCAGCTAGGACAGTGGACAAGGAGCGGCACGGAAGTGTCCAGAGATGTCAGATCTACAACCAAAAAGCCACTTATTTGTTGGGTGTTTACTATCTATAAGGCACTATGACAAATGCTGGGAATAGAGTAGTGAGCACTATTTATTGGTAAGATAAAAAATAGGTTAGTGATTGATCACAGGGGCTGAGGGAAAATGAGAAGCCACAGACTACTGCCCCTCTAGTTTCTGGTTTAAATAAATGGGTAGTGGGAGGTGGGAAGAGCCACTTCCAACAATTGGGATGGTAAAATTTTGGGGCAAAGCCAGTGAGTTCCAGTAGATATTTGACTATGTGGGGCTGGAACTCAGGAGAGAAACCTGCTCTGGAATTATGGTCAGAATTCTCAAGGAATATCAACATTTAAGAAAAGAGCAAGGTGGGGAAAAGGGTCCACAAGACAAATTAGGAAGGAACACCCAGGAGAGCATGCTGTCGTGGAAGCCAAGGGGAAGACCATGTCTCACTGAGAGAGAACTGACTCTTATGACATAAAGACTGACCCGTGGTCATTGGAATCCAGAGCAGTGAGGTCATCCATCCCAAGAGAGACATTTGGGAGGCAGGGGAGACCTGGATGCCAGAACGCTGTGGGACGGGCAAGGGTTGGGGGTCAGAAATGAGTACAAAGGGAGTTGACAACTTTCAAGAAGTTTGACAGTAGAGAGAAGGTGAGCAAGTAGCTGCAGAAGAATATAGATGGAGGGAGGGTGGTGGTGGTGTGTTTTATTTCTTTTCGAGATGGAGGAAACTTCCATCCTATGGGAGAAGGAGAGAGGGTAACACTGGAAGGAAGGGGTCCATGGAAGTGGGAAGGAGGAGCATCCACAGCACAGACAGAGGGATTCTCCTTATATGGTGTTGGCAGGCTCTTCTCAGGTGACAGGGGACAGTGGGGGCATGAGGACAGATGCAGTCAGGTTGATGGCCTGGAGACCAGACACTGAGAAGACACTTACTCCTTGATTTCTGTTTTCTCTGGGAAGTAGGGAGATTATCTGCTGAGAGTGGGAGCTAGGGAAGGCACTGGTAATGTTGAAGAAGGGTGGAGAGGTTTGTGCAAAGAGCAAGCAGATCTGAGCCCAGAAGCATGGAGGCACTAGAGGTGGGGTGAAGGGGCCAGTCAAGGTGGCAGATTTGTATGTAAATGGGCCTAGTCTGAGTGTTTGGGTAATCTGTCCACCAACTCCTGGGATCCCAGAATTAGGCCCAGGGAAGGCAGGTCTTGAAGGGATCTGGGGTTGGGTTTTCTAAGAAGGTGAGATGTGAGGAGGAGGGGTTAAGTGCCATGGGTGAAGGGGTGGACCCCAGGATCTGAGCTGGAGAGGAACTGAAGTAACTGGACAGAGGTCTGTAGGGTAGAATGTAAAGGGGCAAGAGAGGAGGTGGTTCAATGATGCTCAAGAACAGACCTGCTTTAAAACATATTCTGAGAAATAGCCAAGTAAGATCAGGAAAATTAGGAAACTATGAGCAGGAAAATAAAATACTTAAATTTATTTATTTTTTTAAAAAGGGGCCATGACTGCCTCATAAGGAAAAAAATGAATGTCAGTAGTGACTCTTCACCTGAGGACTTCTTTACCTGGAATCCTAAATCCAGATCAAATGGATTAAATTCCACAGTGAAATGAAGATCTTTGCATCAAGAGAGATTAACTCTGCCTTTCGTTCATCAGTGCAGTGATTCGATGGCATTATTATAGTGCTGTGCGTTTATCTCTGCCTAATCGATAGGTCTCTTGGGATCTACAGATGCACCTTATAGTGATAAAAAAGGCATTTCATAGGTAGGATCAGCAGTGGGCGCGCCTATCAGACTGTGTAAAGTCAATAAAGCATGGTAGTTAAGAGCATGAGTCTGGGCTCAAATTCCTGACCCAGGCACTTATTGTCAGTTTGACTTCAGGAAAGTTCTTTAATCTTCCAGAACTTTCATCTATACAAGAGGGAGAATGATAAGTACTTCATGGGGTTGATATGAGGATTAAATGACATAATTAAGTGATGGAATTAAATGACATAAACAGATTTAGCATCATGTCAAACAAGTAGTAATTGTTCAACAATGATGATCAATGGTAACAGTAGTATTCATTGATACAGCTTGAAGGGGAAGGACAAGTCAGCCTCCGGACGCCTCTCTGGGTATCAGTGTCGTGCCTACACTGGCCTTTGCCAGCTGAGCTGGTCCCACACAACCTACTCCCAGCGCCCACCTGTCCCCTTAGGAACCCTGAAACTCTCAAGTCCTCAGCACCTAGTCTGCAAGTGAGATATTCCTATCTAGCCCTCCCTATCAGGGAGTGGGTTTCTCTTGCAGACCACAGCTGACTGTGCAGGTTCAAAAAGCATCTGCGCAACTGGCCTCCCAAACTCAAGCACGTCCTCAGCCACTGCAGCCCGAGCCACCGGAACAGCCCGATCCCAGCTCTGTTATCTCCTCCAGCCAGAGGCTCAGGCTCGCCTCTGATGTGCCGGGGCCTTGGGTGGTGGCGCGACATCACGGACCTGGTTATTAATTATTCTAATTGTCATTCCTCACCACAGCCAGAACTGCCAAGGTTTTAAAGTGGTTTCCATCCTCCAATCCATACGCTTGCCCTTGGCTTATTGAGCCAACCACACTAGTTTAACAGAGTGACTTTAATTACTCCACTGGAACTATAGGCAGAAGGAAGTAAGGGGAGTAAGTGGCTGTGGTCAGGGCTCAGCCAAAGGGCCTGGCACTGCCCTGTCTTAGGGGCAAAGACACCCACCACCCGGCCTGCCCCCACCCACAGTGTGGCAGCATCCTCACTGAGGGACCAGACTTCCTGAAACCCACAAAGCTCCTTTGCCTCCATTCTACAAGTTACATGTTTGTTTACTACTTGGGAGGTGTGAAAACCTAAGCTGATGCTATAAAATTTTATGTCCTTGGGTCTGTAAGAATACCTCATTCCCTTCTCTCTAGTGTCAAAGAAATGTCTTAAAGTTCTGATTCCCCGGTCTCTCTAGTGAAAGCAGACCAGGAAGGCCTTGCACTCACTTATTGCCATCAGCTGGCAGGGGCCACCTGGCATCCGATGAAGGAAACGACGCTGGGAGAGAACCCTGTGCTTGATTAGCGGTCCTCCATGGGCACAGGGAGGAAGAGAGGGAGGGCCCTTTCGGAGTGTTTGCAACCCCTGTCTGAGATTACAGATTTCTGGGAGGCAGGGAATGTATTATTACAGTTCTCTGTATAAATGTACCCAACGTATCTCACGAATGATTGATGATGGTGGTGAGGAATGTTTATGCAGAGATACAGTGATTTAACCAGTTAGCAAAAATCTCCCGAGCAGCCTCAATCCTGTCAGCTTGCTTATCGCCTTGTTGGAGAGGAAGCAAGTCCGTTTACAAAAACTTCACTTCTCACACCTGGACTACCTGGACGGTCTAAGCACTGCCATAAATAGTGGGCACCAAGTTGTCAAAATACATGAAGGGGAAAGTTTTGTGGTGTGGCAAACTCTGCTCTTCTGCTATCAAATCATGTTTATTTGCTTACAATTCACTGGATGTCCCCAGCATCCAGCTGTGCATTGGAGGCTCAGCCGGACACATGCAGGGGACAGGGAATGGTGTTATGAGCAAATGAATGACGAGCATTCCTTTTGCCCTGGTAACATTCATCTCACTTAAGTCGTGTGTCCTTCAACCGCTATTCCGTGGGTCTATGTCTTTCCTCAGGGAGGTGTGTGTATTATTATGTGCTAACCTCACATTTCTGAGAGTGCAGAAAACTGGTTTCCCAGACAGCAATAAACATGCCAGAGATTGGTGCGGAGTCTTATGGAAGCTCAGCTTGGGGAAATGAGTCACAGAATCTAAATTCTGCCCTGTCCCTGTAGCTATGTAATCACACACCAAGTGGAATAGAGAGTTCAGCAATTACCAGAGGCACAGCTAGGAACGTGTACCAGGGACACAGTTGGGTTGGAGGGAGTCCTAAACACCCCACTGCTTCTATCCCCACATTCCCCAGAAACTTCACCCGGCTCTGAAGTCTGTCGCTAAGCACAGGAAACTAGTGGAGGGCACAGAACAGTATTTCTTGCCACCAGAAATTACAGCAACTACCCCAAATCTTACGCTGGGAACTATATTGCTCTGTTCATCATTACTCATTACCCATAAAACTTACGTCAGTAGGGTGACCAACTGTGCCTGCCGGAGCAGCGACAGGAGAAGCCCTGCCTCCCTGTGATGACAGCCTGCAGCTGACGCATCCGGCATTAGAAGACCCTGGGGTGCTGGGCCAGGCGTAGTTACCTATCTGAACCTGCATTTTCTTTTTATTTTAATTTGTTTTTTTAATGTTTATTTTTTATTTTTAGAGAGAGAGGAAGGGAAGGAAAGAGAGGGAGAGAAACGCCAATGTCAGAGACAAGCATTGACCCGTTGCCTTCTATAGGCATCCTTGCTGGGTACCAAATGTACAACCTAGGTGTGTGCCCTGACCGGGAATCGAACCAGTGACCTTGGATTACAGGACAGTGCTCCACCAACTGAGCCACACTAGCAGGGACCTTCATTTTGCTTTTACAGGTGTAAAAATTAGAGGGTTGGACTGGGTGATCACTAACGTTCTTTCCAGCTCCGAAATTTCTATTCAAGCTCTAAATTTATATTCGGTAAAATTCCACTGGCACTCATCCCTAAATTGGAATCTCCCCTACCATGATCCGTAAATGCGTTTGTTTATTTTACTTTTTCATGAAGAAGGACAAAGTCTTCTGCAACTAAGCCTCACAGCCTGGCTCTCCACGCTGCTCAGTTCTGTTTAGTTATCTAATCAGAGTCTCAGAGGACGTTTAGAAGTGTCTGTTTCTCTCATGTGGCTGTTTTGCTCTTGATATGATCTTAATGAGTGGTTCTCCAAGTGTGGTCCCAGGAGCAGCGGATCAACACCACCTAGGAGCACATTAGAAATGCAGATTCTGCCCCCTGGCCCCTCAAGGGCAACTTTATCTTTGCTGCCTTCCCAGAGCATCCATAGAACCGAACTCCTCGGTAGGAGTGGAAGTGCTGTGAAAGGTTGCACACATTTTACATGCCATTAGACTTGTATTCATCCATGCACTCATGTAACAAACATCATGTATCCTCCGTGTGTGACAGGCACAGTCCCAGGTCTGGAGAATGACACATGAAGAAGACAGATGAGACCAAAGCTGTCATGGAGCCAGATTCCTTATTGGATCCTTTGTGAAATATTTTCTTATTTTGCAAATAGTTATATAATCCATTTCAAGATTAGGGTCTGATCTCTCAAGAGAATGGAAAAGTGCGAAATGCTTTTACCTCAGAAGAGTAAGATCAAGTTACACCCAGCATAACAAAGAATGAGCTGACTACAACTGACTAAAGCAATCCGAGGCACCAGGACAGAACATAGGAGGAGACTCCATACTTGTCAGGCTGGGCCTTGATGGGGCAGAAGGCTTGGATGGATGGGGCTGTAGTTCTCATCTGGCTTTAAATACTAGAGTTCTGCCCTTTTCATCTGAGTCAACTGTCCTGGCTTGCACAAAACTGTATACTATTCATACAAGGAGGACAGCAAACTATATAACTCCTGAGCTCTTTCCTAGAATGTTAAGGGGCCAAATCTCTACCATCTGAGATTTGAGACCAATGAGAAGAGACAAATATTCATCAGGTGGATGGATTCCAGGGGAGATGTTTAGAATTGGGGTTTTAATCCTTAGCCGCTATCATTGACAAGCAGCTGCTTTTTCCCCTTTTAAATCCAGAGCTAAAATTCAATTTCCTGAACTTTATGAAAAGAAATGAAAAATATCCTGGGGGTGGGGGAGAGAAGAGTGGCTCAAGAGAGATTTGGGACTTCAAAAACCCTCAAAAATCTTTTAATGAATTAAGTGTAAAGGAATCAGAAACATACCAACGAAATCCCCCTTGATATCCACATGGTGCGTACAGATTCAAGAGGGAAGATTCCAGCAATGAAGTCTGCTGTTATTTATCAAACCGAAACCATTTGAGATGCCTGGTGAACTCCAATATTGTCTAATCATATCTTTTTCATAACAGTCTCTTCTCCCCAAAGGCAGAAGTGGAAGGAAAGGCCTAATTAAGAAACATTGGTTTTTAAGGTCAGAGTCTTAGGGGGGTGTCAAGTTTGCCTACACCGAGTTGTTTGTGATGTTTACGCTGACCCACAGATGCGCCGTGAATATACAAAATTAAAATGTTAATTGTCTAATCTTGTGCTCCTTTTCAACATACACTTGGCAAGACTTGTTGCATGTTAAGTTCGAAAACAGTAAATTTCCAAGCTGTCATAATATTGAGGTCTCATGTGTATTACTTGCTCTGCATAATTAATTGTAAAGCAATAATTTGTACACTAAGATATTTTTGTTCAAACATGAAAGTAAAAGTCTCAGCATATTTGCCTCCAGTGGGCAGAGGGAAAAGTGAAGTGGTATGTGCTGGCCCCGCATTTGCCACGCCCTCCTTTCATCCAGGCAGCTGCCAAGGTCAGAGGAGAGTCTGCCGCCATTCAGGCCTTGGCACTGGCCTGTGGTTAACCCTGTCTACTACTTGCCAGGTCTCATCCATTCTTGAAGGTTGTCCCAACTAGTGGAGTCCCCTCTGGTCTCCCTCCCTCTGAATTCTGATGACCCCGTAGTCTGTACACATAAATTATCCCTGAATTCGGTATTCTCTACATTTTTTAAATTCTTACCATAGGATATGTCTTTATTGATTTTTGAGAAAGTGGAAGGTAGAGAGAGAGAGGTGGGGGGAGACATCAATGTGAGAGAAGCATCAATTAGTTGCTTCCCAAACACTCCCCAGCTGGGAACCAAACCTGCAACCTAAGTATGTGCCCTGACCGGGAATCAAACCTGCGATGTTCTGGTGTATGGGATGATGTGCCAACCAGCTGGGCCACCTGGTCAGGGTTCTATTATTCTTTCTGGGGCTCACTGTGTTGATAAACTCTTGGAAAACAGAAACCATGCCTCATAGTTCTGTGTCTTGCAAATCACTCTGCAGAGTCCTAAGAACATAGTCGTACTCGTATTAGCTTGGCTACTGTAACAAAAAAGTCCAGAATCTCAGTGGCCTGCAGCAAGAAACGTTTACCTCTCATTCATGGCACAAGTGGGCAGTGGCTCTGCTCCATGTGGCTTTTCATTCTGGGATCCTGGCTGAAGGAGTGACACCAATCTAGGACAGTCCTATCTCATAACAGATGGCAGAAAGTGGCCAAACCACACCAGAGCCTGCATTCAAAGTGTCTGCTCACATGTGGCATGCAGCACTTTCACTCATATTCCATTCTCCAAAATAAAGGCTCATGTGAGCTTGACGAAGGGGTGGGAAGAAAACTCCACCGAGAAGGAACGCTGCAGATCACATGGCAGTGGTGACGGGTGGCAAAAGCTAGTCTCTCCTCGTCCTGCTGCCCATCATACTGCAGGTGGAGAGCGATGGCCTGTTTGTCATGCGCATGAATTACTGACTGCCTGGCGGTGAGCCCCCCAAAGCATGTATGTAGCTTCCAAGCACAGAGACCCCTCCTCTGCTCCAGGGCCTTCCTCGTACTCTGTCCTACCTGGCCACTTCCTGTGTCTTTTAGTCCACTCTCAAGTGAGGGACTCTTCCCAAGCAGAGTTGGGAGGAGGGACCTTTTCTTACAGAAAGCATTCTTTGGACTTCAAACAACAGAAATGACCCCAAGTGACTGAAGTCCTAACGAATTTGGTTGATTAACACAACCAGAAATCCAGAGTTAGGCACTAATGAACGAAAGCATGGGGTCTAGTTTTCTCTCTTCATCTTAGGCCCTTCTTCCTCCATGGGTTGTCTTTCCCCCAAGCCAGCCTCCTTCATGGCTGCAAGACAGCTGCCAACGATGAGCCAGGCCATGTGCTTCTGGGCTTATGTCGCTTGGGAGGGAGTATGTGTCTTTCTATCACTCTGAGAGTGAGGTGAGTTCTCCAACACCCTTTAGCATCCTCTTGGCATCTCATTGGTCTAAACAGGGCCACTAGCCCAGAGCTGAACTGATGGATGCCAGGGGGATAGGTAGCCCTTAGACCAGCCAGGCTCATCCAGGGAGCTGGGCATTTCCCTAAATGGTACTATTGCTATTCGGTGGAAACATAGAGGGGACTCAGGGGGCAGTGAAGTGCCTCTCCAACCACAACCGGAAAACCTGGTATCACCCGCAGTCACTGCTGATCCCAGATACCTCATGGAGAAAGGATATTGAAAGACAAGAGAGACGAGCCCAGCTTCCCCAGTCCCTGCCCCACAGGCTGGAGAACAGCAGCCTCTGATCTCTGGGTGGTTAAGCCAGAGGTACCTTCTCCATTGCACCTGCCTACCAGGCAGCTCCTGTTAACTACAGTTGCTTGGCTGAGAGCCTTTTCAAGGCAGCAGCCTTTCCCCAGGCTGTTGCCTCTCTTGCCTGCTTTGACTGTCTCGTGTGCCTACATGTCACGACTCAGCACCTCGCAGTGTGTTATCACGATAAAACAGTACTGGTAGTTGGGATAATGAATGCAGCCCATCACTGGGTTCCATTAGCCCACCAGGCCTCTCTGGGCCACACTTCACCTGCCATGCCAGTGGGAGCCAAGAGTGGGAGGCTGGTAATTAGGTTGATACAGCAGGAGGCTTTGTGGTGTCTCAAATTGGAATCAAAGGCCCTGGAAACATAATGAATGGCAGAGGCAGGAGCCCCATAGCTACACAGCATGGACTGATGGAGTAAGGTGAACTTCTCCCTTTTTCTGTTCATCAGGATCTTATTCCAAACTAATAGGCAGGAGAAGTTATTTCTCTCTCACAGCTCATGGTGGGTCTCATGAGTGCGCGCGCGCGAGTGTGTGTGATGTCTTCTTGGATGATGCCAAGGGAAATGCTGGAATCTTTATGCAGACTTGCTGAAGGAGTGTCAATGGGAAGGGGGAATTAGAATGGAAAGAAGTGAAGATGTGGTCCAGAGAGGTGAAGAGACAGGAGAGGGCAGGGCGGGAAGATGAGCCCCAGCCCATGTGTCAGGTAGGCAGGGCCACCCTGGGCCAGGTGAGCTTGCTTCCTGGAGGTAGATTGTGAGCACATCTCCAGGGACAATGGCTACACTACTGACTACTTGTGTTTTGTCCTATCTTGTCTTTCCTTTTTTTAAATCATCACCCAAATATATGTTTACTGATTTTAGAGAGGGAGAAAGAAAGAGAGAAACATTGATTGGTTGTCTCCCATGTACTCCCCAGACCAGGGATTGAACCTGCAACCTAGGGATGTGCCCTGAACAGGAACTGAACCCAAAACTTTTTGGTCCATGCCATGATACTCCATCCCACTGAGCCAGCCAGCCATAGTCTGCCTTGTCTTTCTGAAAGGAGAGTTGGTCTCCAGACTTACCTTCTGGAAGCCTGCCTCACTTCATCCAGGCTTCCTGACTTAGCCCAGCTCTTGCCAGGGGTCTGAACAATGGTTTGGAATCCTGCCTGGGTGCCTGTGGCTGGAAGCAGCTCCCAGGGCTTCTCTCCCAGTCTCTGTGAGTCATCCCACCTGCCATTCTTATTAAAACATCCCACCATGCACTGGGGCCCAGGAAAAGGAATTCCTTCATAATTGTGCCTCTGCCCCAGCCCAACTCCTACCCCCACCCCTTCCTTGTGGAGAGGGGAAGGGCAAACAGAAATTCCTTCTCTGGCCACCTGTGGCCAGCAAGGCCAAGGAGGTAACTGAATGTCTGGACAACTGTAATGCAGTGCCCCATTCTGTCTCTGCGACAGTTCACCCTGGATCCACCCAGACTTGACCAGCAGATGCATTGGCCACTTCCCTCTGTCTGTGGAATCTCCATTAAGTTTCTTTAATTAGGCAAGTGTCAGTGTTTTATTCAAGGTGAAAAACTCTTTTCCGAGTCTGACAACAACTCCATTTTCAAAGAAGAATCTCAGCATAGTGACTATCTTTTCTTGGTTGCCTTCATAGCTCCTACTTGGAACGGAAGGAGGGGCCTGGAAATGTGGAGTCAGTATCATCACCACCAGTAGCCCTCCTCCTCTGTCATCGCTCAGAACCTCATGTTGCTTGTCCCTTGACACCCACCCTCTTCTGCCCCCTCCTCCTGATCAGAGTGACTCTCTCCCCCACAGAGGATAACACACAGGAAGAGTCTCTGTGGCCCAGGGGCCTTACAAAGCCCACACTTCCTCTGCCTGCCAGTTGGAACATGCATCTTTCTGTCTTGCTCACTGCCAAGCCCAAGAGTCTGGTCCAGAGTCACCGCTGGACTTCTGCTGTTGACGTCATCTAAGTCAAGGACACTCAGTCGGCAGCGCTGCCTCTGCCAACTGAGTGGGACCTGAAGTGCTAAGAATTCACTGTGCTCCCTTAGAATAAACATACTGTTTCCTGGAAAGAGGGACATGTGGTGGCCAGTGCCTTCAAGGAGACTGGTTCTTTGCTGTTTGGGCCCTTGCTCAGCTTCCTGTTAGCCATGTGATTTTGAGCCTTGGAGAGGCTGAGAAACTTGTCGATTTCCTCCTCCATAAAATGGGGATACCATTATTTACCACATGGGGTTGTGACAAGAATTGAATGGGTTGGTTTATGAAAATCCCTCCAAAGGGCACCTGGGCCTTAATAAGCTCTTAGTAGATAGTAGTAAAACTTATTGTTAAAATCAGGAGTCTGACCATAGTCCTTCTCAAATCTTTGTTATGCTCCTTGTCACCCTAGACAACTACGAAGTCCCAATCCAGGATTTAAAGTCCTTTTTTACTTTTCAGCCACCAACTCCACAAAGGCCTCAAGGTTCCCCAGAGGATCCCTTCTCTCTGGAAAAGGTCCTCCTGGCTTGACCTCATCCTCTTTATTTTTTAAATGAGAGCTTTTACACCAAGGGCCATGTATCTGTCACATAGTTGCCTCCTTTCCCTTCTTGAGCAACAGCAAAGCCCACCTCTTCCAGGAAGTCCTGAGATGGGTCTTTGCAAAGCCCAGGTGCTTCTGGAAGTAGACTGTGACCAGTGTGTCAGCTCCGGAGCCATCAAAACACCATAAAGAAAAGATGTCTGGTGATAGACTCAGGACAAGTTCCGTTTGTTGCTTTGAGTTCCGAGAGACAATTTAGGGTGATTTTAATGACTCTGAAATGTTTTATTTTTTACAACCCCTGGCACGGCTGCTCTGCAGCCTTAACAAATTGCTGGCTTTCCATTCCTCACTCCCTGTCATCTTCAGTTAATACAGGGTCCATTAGGAGTTGAGAAACTTATTATTGCAATAAAAAAATATATCCTATCCATATCACAGACCATATATCTGAATCTTGCATAACATGCTCCCAGGGATTAATCCATATTTTAGCCAAGTGTTTTATAATGGCTATTGCTTCGGCCCATGTACAACCATTTCCATGCATGCTGAGACAATAATAGCAAAAGGTCATCTCTGAGATCAGGATACTGCCTCTTCTGGGTTTATGGAGAACAAACCGCATTTCCCTCTCCCCTGGCAGGCTTCCCAGGAGACTCCTTGCCTGCTGAAAAGAGTGCAAGATACCACAGGGACAGTGCTGTTTTGCCCCCAGTCAGCTCAGCGCTCTCTCAATTGTAAATGACCCAGCAGGTGCACGGTGGGGGGGTGCATATCTGTTCGTGGAATGGTGTCTCCTCATCAGAGCCACACCTTGTGAGCTAGGGCTGAGCAGGTACTGGAGGAACCAGTGCTGTGGTCACACCCTGGGGGTGCTGTGCACTTCCCAGGCCTGTCCTACAGCTATGAAAAGTCTTTCCTGACTACAAAGAGTCTTTGCTCTCAGGCTTGAGGAGATATCAGGCTAGTGGAGAAGTTCACACTCAATCAGATGGCTATGCACTTAGTATGTGAACAGCCCTAGGCTGGGACCTGGGTTTAGTTCTCTAACTCCCCTTAACTCCTTCCTCTCCAATGACACCGCACCCCCAATCCCACACTGCTGTTTTCTACTCAGCGGCAGGTCTCAGTATGCATGTCATTTCTCTGATGACTCCTTCCTGTGTCCCTCAGCCCCTGGAGAATACAGATTAGGTCTCCCGCCCTCCAAGTTCATGGCACCCTATGACTTCATAGCACTCATCTCAACTGTCATTATATATTTACATGCCTCTTTGTTCCACATGCATCTCCCTTTGTAGGTTACAGCTTCCATAGCAACAGGAGCCACTCTGTATCAGTCTGCTGTAGAATCCCCAGTTTCTGGTGTACAGGAGCCACTTACATGTTGGTGGGATGACTGGATGCATCAATTAATGAATGAATGAGTTATTTTGAGAAAATTACTTATCTCTGTGACTTCCATTTTCTTAATAATAATAGTAATAGTGCTGTTATAATGCTCACTTTCTGCCATGCTTGTTCTTAGCATGTTATATAATAATTATAATTAATCTTCACCACAACCCTATCAGAGGGGCACCATTCCTTTCCCCATACAACAGTTGAGAAAACTGAATAGAAGTCAACTGACTTTCCCAAGGTCACACAGCCAGTAAGTGATGGATCCCAGGTTTGAACCCAGGAGCCTGGCTCCAGAGCCCCTACTTTGCTTAAACAAAATGATCACAAAGACCTCTTTAGTTCCTGATGTCTATGAATTTAGAAGCTATCCCTTGAAATACCTGTCTAGATTTATTTATTTAATAAATGTTTATCAAATGTCTATTTTACGTGTGGGAACAGTAGCCACAGCAGAAAACAAAACAAAGATCCTGCCTTCATGGAACTTACATTCGGTTGGGAGGAGTCAGGATAATAAACAGAGGAAATAAACAGGTCTGGTGTGTAGATGAGGATATATGTATGAGGACAAGGAAGTGGGGAAGAGGATCCTACCCTACCATGAGGTAGGGTAGGGGGTCTTGTGGTGGTGGTATTATTTCATATAAAGTGGACCAGGAAGGTTCTGTTGAAAAGGGGTAAAAACAATGAGGGAGCCACACAGACACCTGAGGAGGAGAACTTCCCAGACAGAGGGGGCAAGCAAGTGCAGAAGGGAGGGACTGGATGTGATGGAGAAACTGCTGGAAGAGATGAGATGGAAAAGTGGCAGCAGCCAGACCCTGCTGGCTTCGGGTTCATCTGTCACATTGTTCTAATCTCTGTTTAGCAGCCCGGCTATCATTCCTTAGACTAGGGCACAGACAGACTGGCTGGGTGGCTGCAGGGTTTAGCTCTGAGCCCCATCACAGCTGGTGCTCAGGACACTGTTTGGAAAATTGCTGGAAGTGACAGAAGAGCTGCAATCCTGTACTTGTAAAAATATTTTGCCACCAAAGTTTTCTTATGCTTTCAACCTGCTCTTCAAGGGAAAGGATTCTTGCCTGACCGAGCATCTGCAAGAAGCCTTTTTCACGTATTTCACACCGTTACATGCCATTGGAAATGACCTTCCATTGCAATTTTCTCTCTATTGCAGCCATCATAAAGTATTGGGGAAATTATGATATTCCTTGGTAAAAATAATCACAACTATATTTGACGCAGATAAGGATGTGATACAATGCAGATGCCACCCTCTCCATCGAAGCATGGCATTCAGCAAGTCTTTAGTGCAGACGTGGGAGGCAGAGGGCGCTCGAGGGAGCTCAGGCTCACTTGTATGTATGATGGGGGGCTGGGTCTGGGGGAAGAGTACAAGGGGTATTTCCAACTGGTGGCTTTCCATTCTGACCAAGTCTTAGTGTGAAACTCAAGTGCCCCATCAGCAACAATAAGAGTGACACTACTCACTGATGGATCCAGCGAGGGCAATGCTAGCTGTTCTTCATGCTTCTGTTCCGTGGGATAGAATAACGCAGCAGCAGAAAACTTGGGTTCAGCCAAACCAGCCTGACTTCCCCCCCATGGACCCCAGAAAGGCAGAACAATTCACAGCACCCCAGGAGGAAACCACCTGCAGCCTCCTTCTTGGGGCTACATAGGAAAGCTTTGAGGTCTGAAGGGATCTAATTTGTTTTAGAACAAGTGCAACTCACACCTTCTGTTTTTAATGCTCTCCGTAATCATACTGACCATAATGTGCCTGCACATGCTAAAAAAAGTGAGGGGAAATGAAATCCGAAGCAAAACCACTGCTTCCCTATGGAAGGAGAATCCTTGTCCAGTTATCTGCTGCGAGGAGATTCAAGTTATTGGGCAGAGACAGCCAGAGATCATTTTTAGGGCTCTTGCCATCTGAGAGCATCTGTGACTTGTTTCCTTGGGAATGACCTTGCTGTTAATACTTCCCTTTTTGGAGCCTCAGTTTCCCTCTATTGATAAAAGGCTAAGGATCTGGATCTTTCCCCAGGCCTTCCTACCTTCTAATGCTTCTCTAACAAAATCAACACCACTGACAATAGCACCTCTGCAGCCATGCATGGCAGGACAACTTTGAAGTCTGCCACAGGGCCCTGTCTTTGAACCTCCTGCCTCTCCAGTCTCAAGTCTTCAAAGGAAATGGAGAGCAAGGGAGAAGCAGAGCCTGGTGTCTGCAATGAGCGGATTTGGAGAGCAGCTGGCGGGGCTGCTGCCACGTGAGCGGAGCCTGGGGCTCGGCACGCCTCCCAGCCTTGAAGTCGGCCTGGCATTTTGTTCTACAAAGCATCTGGTTTAGCAGATAAAATGATTTTGACCTGAAGACCTGAACTGACAACTTTGTGGGCTAACCTCCAATAGAATTGCTCCGCCTGTCCCCCTGCTTCCTCTGCACTGTGCCTTCCCGCTCTGCTCTGCCACAATGGGAATCCTGCCCTGTTGGGTGTGGATAAGGGAGCCCCTGGAGCACTGGGGTGGGTGTCATATCCTCCCTGCAGCCTCGATCCAGGGCACTACTTGGCCTCCCGGCCTGGACTGGCAGCAGGCAGATAAGGCTCTGTCTTCAGACCATGGAGGTGAACAGTGACTCCATTTCACATACATCTCTGGTGTTTTGTTAAGGGTCCACAGCCAGACAGGCTAGACAATGGTGAGATGCCTTTTAGCACATGAGCCACATGCCCATCCAGCACTGGGTGATACCTGCAATGTGCTTGCAGGTCCTGAGTCCGGGTCCCATAAGGCCTAAAAAGAAAGACCCTCTGCCCCTGTGCCACATTCTCCACCCCCACCCCCCACCCTCAGCTACTGATTCCTAGACAATGACCAGTACATGCCACACGTCCCGCCTAGGCTTAGAATCCCAATGCGAAAGGGTGTTATGGAAGTGCCTACCTACTGTGTGCTCCTCAGCCAAGGTGATGAATTTCAATGATTTAAGGCTATTTATCACACAATACCATTTTGAAAATGAGAAAATAAGGAGGTTGATGGACAGAGGTTCTCTTTTTTTTAAATTTAGTTTTCTATTACCAGTGACATACAATATTATATTAGTTTCAGGTGTACAACCCAGTGATTTATGTAACTTACAGAGTGATCACCCCGATAACTCTGGTTCCCATCTCACACCACATGGTTATTACAATGTTATTGACCGTATTCCCTGTGCTAGGCTTTACATCCCCGTGACTATTTTTATAACTGGCAATTTGTACATCTTAATCCCTTCTCTTTTCACCACCCCTCCACCTCCCCCCCGCCCCCAGTCTGGCAACCACCATTTTTTATTCTCTGTAGAAGTTTTCCATTGATCTCACAGGAAGCCTATCTACCTGGTTCAGCCCCTCAGCTAGCTACCTCTGTGTGAGCATCTCTTTCAGCAAGACATTAAGCATCCTCCCCTGCACCGTGCATGGCAGTTTAGTGGGAGTAAGCCAAGTCGAATCTTCAAGGAAAGCCCTCCGAATCGAGCGTAGTTCACCCTCCACCTGCTGATCGCGGTGGCATCACAACCACCACTGGTGACACAGAGTTGTCCTCACAACACAGCACAGACACCAAGCATAGTTCCGCCCTTTCTGCCAAACCAGAGATGCCCTCGACTCCCCCAGGCTGCTTTCCCATCTGAAGCATTGCCGCAAATGCCCATCCGAAGACCATTCTGTGTGTTACCTGCTACTCCTGCATCATCATCATCATCATTCTCTATAGCCAATTGTTGTTTTGTAGAGTTAACTGTACTTGGAGCTGTCCTAGATACCTTCAAAGAACGTTTGCGCAGACCCTATGCAGGGTCTCGATGTCTCAGAGGAATAGCACCAATGTTGACAGACAAAAAGAGAACATTATAAATATTGACTGAGCGCAGAATAACAATAGATAAGGCAAGATTAAATATGCATATGATCCCTACCTCCTCCTTGACCCCACCCCCCAAAGCTGTAGATGAGCTGTTAGGTAGCAGGAAACAGATTTTCGAGGTCCAACTAAGAACAGTCTTATAAAACAGATTATTCCTTGCCCTGCTGTCAAAAACATATATTGAAAGTCATCAGTAGAAAGCCATCAGGGACTGAGCTAAGAAGTGTGGCTAAGATGTTTAAGGAAATGTTATTAGGGATGACCTCTTAGTCATAAAAGATTCTGTGACTGAGACCAAGTCCCTCTTTTCGGCTGTAATATTCCTCCGAGTCATCAGTCTGACTGGCGTCAGACATGCAGTAAATATCAAAGCACAATATAAGCAGCAACAGCAAAACAGCCAGTAATCACCAGCGTGGGGGCCTTGGGCCATCAAAATGCAGTTGTTTACCTTGAATGTTGACTTAAACCACCTAGATTTTGTACCAAATGAAGCTTGAAGTGTATCATCTGAGGTACAGTGGCCAGATGATAAAAATAGCCTTAACAGTTTTGCAATTTTATTCAAAGGAGGTTTCAAATGAGGGGGCGGTTCTGATCGAGCCAGGCAATTCGTCCTGTATCGCCTTTATGGAACTGTAGCATTTTCAAGTTACCGAGGACCTTCTGATCCAGACCCTTATAATCCAGCCTCCTCCAAATGCCGAAGTCTCTGCTGGAGAATGCCCTCCAGGCTGGGTCTGAAATGCACTACGAGCCCAAGGTGGGCTGTTGCAGGGCCACCTGGGGAAGGCCGGTTCTGCTCCAGGCTGAACTAAGGGACTATGTTTGCAGTTGGGCACCTGCCCCCGGCACGAGCCTGCCGAGCAAGGCGCCCAACCAACTCCGTCTCCTAGAGGGGTGGCAGTAGGACTTGTGATCTATTGAATTATTTTTATTTAGGGCCGACTTCTCATTTTTTCAGCCACGACATCCACTGTTATGGTGACCTATTACGGTGACTACATAAAGTGTTGGTGGCACAGCAGTTCTCCTTTGCATCATCACCAGCCTCCTGCCATTGCCACCTCCTGAACACGTTTGCAAATCCAACACACTGAATGGCTCCAGGAGCTCAGCAAAGAGGCTACGGCTTTTTTCTTTCCACTGAGGCCAGGGTTATCAGTAGTAATAAACTCATCAATCAAGGCCAGAATGTGATGATGGGGGGGGAATGAGAAAATAGTTAGAGAGAGAAAAAAAAAAAACAAAAACAGCCAGCCAGAGAAGTGCCCAATTGTCACTGCTTTGCTGAGTTTTCAAATTCATTAGCAACCTCAGTTATTCAATTCCTCAATTTCAATCTCTCATTGAACACTGCCATAGATCCTATATCTACGGAGGGTGGAATTTAAATGGCCTCTCCTTCATAATTGTGTAACTACGATCCCTGCATTGTTAACCCAGAAAAAAGGTGAAGGAAAGTTTACAAAAGAAAAAAGAAAAATGTGAGTGACTAAACTTCATTCCAAACGGTAATTGCAGAAGGATGTTATTTTCCTTCTAAATATAGCAAAGATGACTACAAGCCTTCCAGCATTTTTCTGTAATAATTTCTTAAATCAGAAGCATATTTGCTGATAAAAGGGTGCTTTAGCATAGCGATTCTTCCTGGAATAATTAGACAAGCAAGGAAACAATAGGCAGAGGTACAGTGTGGTGCTGGGCCAATGATGATACTATTTTTTGCTTGTTTCACAAGGTCGGCTTCCTTTTTAAAAGTTATTATTCAGAGGATGTAAAAAGAAAAGACTCCCAGGAGAGGGGAGGCCCATGCACATATCCTCGGAAGGAAAGGTGGTTCCGACACAGGCAGGAAAATAGAATTCACCAATGCCTCTGGCCATGACAGCCCTGTAGGAACTCGGTGTTCCATGCAGAACACTGGGAGGGAGCGGGCCTGGTGCTCGGCGAGCATTCTGTCCACTTCCTAACACAAGATGGGATAGTTGTCAGTTTTCTCACTCATGTGCCCCAGTAGACTATGGACTCTTGAGAAAAAGGGTGTACTTGTCATTCTGTATCCACAGGAATCGGCACCTTGCCTCGCACTGAGCAAGTAGCCAACAATGGTCATCAACAAATACATAAATATGTAGATATTGTGTACATACACTCATTTCAAATGGTCAGATTACTTCAATCCAAAGACTCACACTAAGAGCTGGAAGTTCTGAGTGAAGGGATGGACCACTTCCCCTGCCGTGAAGACGCAGAAGTGTGTTCTGTCTGGCCAGGACCTGGGTCTCCTGTGTCTGTTATCTAGACCACTCCACGCAGTGTGTCCTTGCCAGGGTCAACCACAGCACCCTTAGGTGGGCTACTGGTTGGACAAGTGTCCCCAAAGCCCTGTGTATGCTCCATGATGACAGTGCTGCCGCCACAAGACTCTGCTGGCATTCCTGATGGGAAGGTGCCACCCGGGAGCCAGGATGTGCTCAGCGTACTGGGCATGGAGGTGACAGTCATTGCCCTGTGGAAGGGGAGGGTGGAGCCACAAAGGCTCTGCTCCACCTCTCTTGAGACATCTCGCACTGCCATGGTGGGGTCCCTGAAGCCACCTGGCGACAGCTGGAGTCACCTCAGCTGCGAACTCTAGGATGGCACCGGTGCTCGGCAAACTCCTTGGCAGCCTCTCTGTTTCCACAGGACGAACGGTTGTTATAGGAGCTGCACCACGCACCATCACCATGCATGTATTTAGTGGGACTGTTGAGTAAGATAAGGCTTTTGTCGATATCTATCCTCCAGAAGTTTACAGCCATGTATGTAGGGGAGATGAATTAGAATTTCAGATCCATGTCAGGGATAGTCATCAATTTGTCAGCAACATATATGACAACTTTAGACACTCAATTTGTGATGGCCGTGATGATTGGATGGAACATCAAGGGCTTCTAGCCTGATTAAGAAGTTCCCCAAAGGCTATGATGGTGCCAAGCCATCACCCGTTCTTTCTCTAGCCAAAATCCTATTCCACTGCTAAGCAAGTGGGCCCTGGGCCCCCTCTGACCCTGGTGTTGCCTTCCCAAGAGAAAGGGGCTGTATTTGCAGAGACCATTCAGATCTTTCAGACTAGCACCCAGCTGTCTCCTCTCTGGGAAAGCCCCTACTCCCCAAGGGAAAAGGGACAACTTCTTGCTGCAAGGGTGAGGATGACTCCTTTTGTTCACTCTTCCCACAGAAAAGGAAAATGATGAGAACTGAGCCCTGAAAACAATCTGTAACTTGAACCAGGTACATACACTAGTTTGAGCCTGAGTCCAGCTCTTGGTTCCGTATTCCAGTCTTCGCCACTGATTCCCACATTGAATCCCCTCCGCGTTCTTTTCTATTCTCTCCTTCCCTCCTAACTTGCCCTCTTTTCCTATAGTTTCTGAGACAAACCAGTTGCTTGACTTGCAACTGTTTTGAAAATGTCTTGAAATAAACACAATGCATTTCCTCCAACAAATACTTGGAAAGAGCTCGACAGCCCTGAGGATATCCAATCAATACTTTGCCTGAACCATTGATACCCCTGCCCGTCACTTAAATATCATTACAGGAAAGATTTCAACAAGATCATGCTACATTATACTTTAAAGTTTGACTTTAAAGGATGCCTAGGCTTTGCTGAAAGGCATTAGTAATGGAATTCTTTATCTCTGAGCTTAATTTATTCTGAGGAGAATAGGGCCATTATCTTAAATCTATTTTTTTTTCCAACAGAGAAACAGGCCTCAAAAATCCAGCACTTATAAAGAAATCATTGTTTAATTACTTTGTTTGTTTAACCCTTTGCAGCAGGACACAGAGTAGGAGTGCATTATTGGAACATGAATCTGCATTCCTATTGGGCTACCCTCAGCCAACTCGCAGTATTTTTTTCATTATTGTCTTTAGTTCTGTGCTTCTCTGCATTTGTGACATGCAGCAACCCTGCAGTCAAGGAAACCTTTGGATGGTTCTGGAGCCTCAGCTGAATTCACTTTCCTCTTGGTCACTGGTGATGAAGGGGTCTTTGGCTGGAAGAATGCAGGCTATCTGTAATTGAGGAAGTCACGTTCTGGGATTAGGCTGTAAATTAGGCACACGAGAGCCATGTGTTCACACACATAGAATGGACACACTTTCATGCAGCTCCTTGACTCTAGCAGTGTGTCCTCACTGTGCAAAACAACTGGTTTGGAGAGCAGAGAAAATGATCTATCAACTGACCAGATTCACGTGTCATTCAAGGACAGGGATACATTCTGAGAAGTGTGTTGCGGGGTGGTTTCCTTGTCATGTGAACATGGAGCGCGTGTACACAAGACTAGGCATGGCCCACCACACCCAGGTAATGTGGTAGAGCCTGTTGCTCCTAGGCTATGAGCCTGTGCAGCATGTCACTGCACAGAGTCCTGGAGGCAGCTGAGACACAACGGTAAGTACATCCCATGCGTAATTGCATGTGCTGAACTGCCATAGCACTGGCCGTGCGGCAGGCTCGTTCGCACCAGTGTCACCACAAACATGCAGGTAATGCATGGCCCTATGACATCACTGGGCGATGGGAAATTTTCAGCTCCATTATAATCTTACAGGCCCACCATTGCATGTGTGGTCCGCTGTTGACCCAGACATCATTAGGCAGTGCATGACTATATTTTTTTAAGGAAACACAAACCACCAAGCAATTAAGAGGACTGGTTGCTGCTCCCCTGGCAGGCAAATTTGCTTCGCTAAAGAGTGGTTTTGGCTTTGTAGAGGGAGATTTGAGTTCTAGGAGTCTCTGGGAAGATACCGTATGTTTAGGACCTCTTCCAGGGCCTCTACTTGCTGATTTTGTCTGATCTAACACATAGAACTCAGCCACTAGGCCTCCATTGACACGCTTAGGCCACGTTTGGCATCACAGGTGAACTAAATCATGACTGAGTGGTACAGAATGTGGGGACAGCTGCCTTTCTAGCTCTGAGCTTAATGAAGCTCCCTTCTCAGCCCATTTACTTGCCAGGACCTTTCACAACAGTTGTTTAAGGAACCTCCACCCTAGGATTCAGTTGGCTAGGTACACTAGTCAGCAAGAATGGTGTAGCTTTCCAAAGGTTGAGGGGTGATCCAGCTTTGAGGAAGTTTCGTCTTCCAGGTCATTCTTGCAAACTGGTTCGATGGAGAGAGAAAAGTAGGCACCAGTATAGTTCCCGAAGAGGAAAGGCGTTTCAGCATTCCGCATCTGACCGTCAGCTCCTTCTTCTCCATTGTCAGTTACGATAAGTGACACTGTTTTTTTACTGAGATTATCAGACTTAGTGTTTAATGGTTACTGGGTCACATTTTACAAGTGCAAACGACTTTAATGACCTCCATCCACCACTTCTAGGATGTCTACAAAGAGTGAAAGGCTACAAAGAATTCAGACAAGCTCCTGTTTGATCAGCATCTCAGGATGATCATTATACCCAAGTCAAAAAGTCAATGTGTGTCTCCAATTAGAGCCCTATATATAGAAAACCTCCGTTCTACAAGATTGTAGCGCATCTCTTGGGTTTTGTTCCATCCTGGTGGGTCAGTTAGTTTGTAATTGACTTTAATTGACCCTTCCACCTCTGTTAGCCTTTTATTACCTATAGTCACAGGGAGCTCGGGGATGGGAGAGTTTTTCCACCTGCTTTTGAATCCCCTTATCTTATAGCATCCCTACTGATTTTCCAAGATGAGTAGGTTCAGAAGGTGGTTGGAAAAGGGAACCCAGATGGTAACCATCAGAATAACCTTTTCTGTTGCTATTTACCCTGCATTCTAAGTTGTGTGTTATTTTTCAAAATTGAACGTAAGCAGCAAAGACTGGGGTTGGTCATACTTCTCAGCTTATGGCACATTTTCACCCATCTAAGATGAACTCTGTTGCCTCTATTTTTCTACCTTTCACCCTGGCCCCACTCCCTTTCCCATCCTCTACCCCTGGGTACCTGTTCTATCTTTTCTTTTTAAATCCTCACCCAAGGACATGCCTACTGATTTTAGAGGGAGGGGAATGGAAAGAGCAAGAGAGGGAGAAAAATATTGGTTGCCTCTTGTGTGTGCCCCGACGGGGGTCTGAACCTACAACCTAGACTTGTGCCCTGACCAGAAATCGAATGTGCCAACTGAACCGCACCAGAGAGGGCTATTCTGTGTTTGATCTATGTCTTTGAATATATGTGTAATATATATAGCATTTTCTACATGAGTAATTTTATTTTATCTAAATGACATTGTGCTACATACATAACTCTGTGTCTTCTTTCACCCAACTCAGCTTCTAAGGATTATTTATACTGTTAGACATTTACCCAGTTACTATTTTTAATTAGTGCACTTACAAAGTTTTATTTATCCATTCCCTTTTGATGGAGCTCTAGATTTCTTCTAATTCCATTCCTTACTCCCATAAACCTATTTGAAAATTCTGGCATTCCTACAACCAGACAAGATGTCTGGGTCTTAGGAGATGTAATTTTATTAAACTCTGCCAGGTGTCTCTAAAATAATTGACCAGTTTGTGTTCTTACCACTCATTCCTGGGGGTTCCAGTGTCCTCACACGCTCATGACCCTTATCTCCACTTTTCTAATTTTTGCTAACCTAACTGATATGAAGTAGCATTTCATTGCTATTTCCATTTTCCTCATTCCCAATAACTTCAATGCTGGATCTTAACTCCCAGCTGTTCACAAGATAGGCTGCAGTGGCATTGGATACTAGAACCAGGGTAATCCTGACCTCCAGGTGCCTGAAATAAAGTGTGTGGCTGTATAAGGCAGCAGACCTCATAAGGACCACTCCGATGCTGTAGGAGTTCAGAGACAATACTGCTGGACCGGCTCAGACAACCCAGGCACCCACCGCCCCTCCCCAAGTTACCTGTTCTCCCCAGTCCCAGCTGCAAGTCCAGAGGCCGTGGTGCCTTAGTGCATCTGTGCAGACTCACTTAGAGGAACATTTCTGTCCAAGGAGCCCACAAGTGCCATCTTATCAGAGGATCACATTTATATCAGAGGGTCATTACGTTCTTTTTCACGAGAGTAAAATGGGCTTTTGCTGCTGCATGCTGTACTGCTGCTCATCTGAAACTGGAGATGAAATCAAAGTGGAAGAGATTTAACCAAATTATCCATCTTCAAAAAATAAGCTCTCCTGCAAATGTATTTTTGATGTGGTATTGCGCAACACGGAGAGAGGAGAAATAAAAACACCCTAATGGCTTCTCTTATCCACAAACAGGGGAGACTGTGCATTTAACCCTCCTTGCAAGAGGGGCTTGCTCTCCTCCCCTGCCTCTGAGGTGGGGAGTGGGCTTGGTGGACCTGTGACAGCCAAATAACAGAGGTCTACAGCTCATGGTAGACTGTGCTGAGGTCCGGCTGAATTATGCGGTCCTCTGCCTTTTTTTTTTTCCCCCAAAACAAGAAAACACTTGAGGAAGGATTTTAACTTTCTGGGAAGATTTGAACACCTTCGAGGGAAGCGTGTGCTGAACTGGGTAGCCTCCTCTTCCATTCTAAGACTGGCTTCCCAACTGTGGGACCCCACCAGCCTGAGCACACTCTGCAGACTCCACCCCAGCTGGTGGGCCTAGGGGCACATCCCTGGGGGCACATCTCTGCTCTTCCCAGTGGGGCCATAGGTGCTCGTTGGGTCCAGTGCAGCCACAGGGTTTCAGGTGAGAGATGTGAGCAGTTCACATTCATGAAGTATTTCCTAGGTGGATGACCTGGACAGTTGCCAAGAAACAGGTCCAGGAAGGATGGCTGGAGGTGGGGGTGTGGACAGGGAGTTCAGCACAGAAAAGGAGCATGGGGCCCTGGCTGGGTGGCTTGGCTACTTGGAGCATCATCCCGTACACCCAAAGGTTGTGGGTTCCACCCCCGGTCAGAGTGCCTACAGGAGGCAACTGCAACTGATCCGTGTTTCTCCCTCTTTCTGTCTCTCCCTTTTCCTCTCTCTCAAAAAATCAATAAGCATAACCTCTAGAAAGGATTTTTAAAAAAGGAAAGAAAGGAGCTTGGGGCCCATTACCCATTCCTGCTACTTCCCCCCTCCTGGTGCCCTGCAACGGCAGAGGCTCAGAGGAACAAATGCAGGCAGCCGGAGCAGCCAGCAAGCACCATGGCGATGCCTATTCAAGGCTCCACTGTGTGTGGACCATGGGACGTTGTGTTACTGGGGTAAGGGTGTAAACACTACAAAAGAAGGAGGAAGTGTGCATGTCGTACAGATGAAACAAATGATGAGAGTGACGGCCCAAGTGTCAGCGACTGACTGCCAGAGTGATGCTCTGACCTCACCCCCCACCCCCACCTCCCCACCTCCACACCCCAGAGGTCCGAGCAGAGGCAAGGCTCTTGATGGCATCAAAGCCTCTGGCAGTTCACTCAGCTCTCCACGGCCTGAGAGGCGGGCGTAGAGGCCCAGGCCTTGGCCCCACTGTCCCCACAGTTTTCCAGGGCAGCTGTGCCATTATTCCACCCACTGGGAGCATCCTCACCTCTGCCTGCTTCTCGGATTTTGATGTTTTGTCCATTCCAAGCAAAAAGCAGGAGAGTCTTTAAAAAGCAAGCCTGTCTGTGGTCTGTGAAGGACACACAGGGGCCTGGAGGGGACATAGAGGGAGCTGTGAAGCGGCCTCGGGGCCCAACACCTGGTGCAGGGTCATGGGGGTGGCAGGTGATGATGCCTCGCGACCAGCTCCGCTTTGCCCTGAGATGTGGCTCTCTCTCGGGAATCACGCTCAGCCTTGTGAACAAGCAGCGGCAGTTCTGCGCTGGATGGTATGGGGCGAGTTCCTCGGATGCACGTCCACCCAGCAGTGGATTAGAGGACTCAGGCTGTCGGGAGAACGACTTCTCTGTGATTAATGGGGGCCTTGCCTTTGAGCAGCCCAGCTACATTTCATATTTGCCATAAGCCACACGTGTGCTCCTCAGAGAAAACAAGAATCAAAAAACTATTTGCAAGATAAGTAAAGAGAAATGTAATCCCTGAGTGGAATGAAGGGTGCTTTGGGATGAATGGGGGATAATCCTTTTGTTGTCTCTTACAAATGCACTTTATTTCTGCATTATCTGGCTAGGAGATGGTGCCACTCGCTCCAGTGACAAAGCCACTGCAGTTTCTTCTCTTTGTGTCATGCAAAGTATGCATTGCTAGTTGCACTTGTCACCTGGGGTCTGAGGCAGACTGCCCAGTGGGCGCAGCTGGCTCATGCAGCCACTGCAGCTTCTGACGGATGAGTTCTGCATTGGGCTCAGGTCAGAGGTAAAAGGGAGGTTTAGGGAAGTGACAGGCAGAAGTCCAAGCCCACCTGCTGCAGAGGCTGAAGAACCCAACGCTCTGCTCACACGGGCTTTCAGTAACCAGAGGAGTCCTGCCTCAGTCCCTTGCTCCATCTGACACCTGGGACTCACCTCTCTCTTTGGTGATCTGGCACTCAGTTTCCTGAAAGGGAGGATGGGAACATTCCCAGGACCAATCAGAGAGGTTGCTTCATCAGTTCCTTTCTTCCCACCACTTCTCCCCTCCAGCCGCTTCTCCCTTTTTTGCCCCAGGAGAGGAAGCCCCCTGTTGGGAGGCAGCTATCCAGGAAGTGCTGGGAATGGCCACCAGCTATGACATCAGGGTGTGTCTGTTGCTGCCAGTTGCTTGCCTGGAAGCTGTCTTTCCTGGGCTGACCTGTCAGTTCTTACTTTGGAGTCCTGCCCCCTGCTATTTCCCAGAGGAGATAGAACACACACACGTTGTGAATGGTCCTGCTCTCCTTGGGTAAAACAACTCCCACATTCACACCTAGGGAGTTCGCCCTGGCCAGCATGGCTCCGCTGGTTGGAGTGTCATCCCACATATCAAGATCAGGGCACGTACCTAGGGCCCGAGTTCAGTCCCTGGTCGGGGCGTGTGCAGGAGGCAGCTGACCAATGTTTCTCTCTCACATGGATGAAACATCTCATGGATGTTTCTCTGCCTCTCCCCCTCCCTTCTCCTCTCTCTAAAAATAAATAAATAAAGTATTTTTTAAAAAGCGTTCAAGAGCTCTTCTCTGATCACTGGTCAAGAGAGTCTAGAACTATCAGGGGGAGGGAATAAATTACCACGTCACTGTCAGGCTTCAAATGCCCCAGTGTCTCCCTGTGGCCAAGGGCAACCATGCAGTTCTGTGGGCCGCAGGGCTCTCCTAGCCCCTACCCCAGGCTGCCTGGGAGCCCCGCCCAGTGCAGCCTCCTCTGGCATTCCAGCTCTTTGTGGCCCCGCCCTGCACCCCTCTGAGAAGGTGACGCCCACTCTTCTTTCATAGCACCCCCCTCCTCTTTATTTTATTTAACATGATCGGAAAAAAAAGAATCTCTTGGGAACTCGCTGCTTGCTATGGTTGCTCACATCGGAATGGAAGCTTGAGAGGCTGGATTCATACCCTGTCATCACCGAATCCCCACATGGGGATAAATACTGACCACGTGACTGAATAAATTAAGACAAACTAGCTCTCTCTAGTTTGTGTGTGTATATATATATCCATCAACCCATCCCTTCCCTTCCCTCCCGTAGAAAGAAGGCAGGAAGCCTGATTCCCCATCGCGTCTCTCAAAACCCTCACCCTATGAGGTCGCCCCAGACGATGATTTAGGCTGGAAACGCCATTTGTCATGTCTCCCAGCTGCACCAGGGAAGAATTCTTTTTGGATTGCTAGAATCTCATCATTGTCATTTTCACCATCTCATTACCTACAGCAGCATCCCAGAGCCCACAGAGAGCACTGAGTCGGTCACATGTGGTCTCGGGTAGACATTTGTAGAGACAGTCTCACGGGTTTGCGTGTTGCCACCTGAGAGCTTACAGTCTAAGAATTAGACACTGACTCCAAAATACATCCAGAATATCCATCCTATCAGCATGATTGCCACATGGAACTGTGAATGTTAAGGTATATATTCGTAACAAGCATACTCCAATAACATAATATTTTTTCTCAGTGGGAACGAGCACATTTAAGTGCATTTGGAAATGTTGACCAATGGAGACAATTGCACAAAGAGGGTGTGAAGCTTCTACGTCCAGGGAAAAACAAATGATTATCCCGTAATAACCCAGATATCCAGGCCTTGGGTAGGGTCAATTCCACTAGAGTCTAAAACTTCTAGCCTTTCAGGTGGCTGGTTCATTGCTTCCGTTTAAGGCATAAGTTCAGCAACAAATTAAGTAAAGTGTCCCCAATAAATGCTAATAAGCCCCAAGAGGAAACAGGGGCATCCTGTGCATACCAAATGCACTCATTAGCATCCCTGCTATTATGTAGAATAGCAAAATGACCTTGCAATCATTAGAAGCTTAAAATGCTATGACTTAACTTTAGAGGGACACATATTACATTGTAAAACCTAATTAGTATTACGTCTGCTAATTGCTGCCTAGCACTGAGCTGGATAAAATAAATGCATGATGGACGTTCTGGGGCACCCGATCTAACCCTATCACCATTTTTAAAGGGAGTGAAATTATAGGAGAAGAGCCATTTGAAAAGGTGTTTATCTGAATTATTGAGTGGCTGGAGGAAAGTGGGGGGAGCACGGGCAGTCCGTATATTTATTTGTATGAATCCTAAACACTGGCATTTCCTCCTGAGAACACTGTTCTTCTCCCACACTTCTCTGATGTGAAGGCAGGGATGCCAAACAATAGGAGAAGATTACTGTGGCATCAACATCCGTCCCAGCAGGAAAAGCGCTGCGTGGGCCTGCAGGGAAGTCATAGCCTACAAGCCATCAGAATACTCAGCCTGTCCCCCAGCCCAACGCTACAGGCAGGACGACAGACAGATGGCCGGTGCTCTGGGCCCAGCAGGAGCTGGGACACTGGGTGTGCTCAGCCAGAGTCGCCCTGTCCAGCTCGATCTCCAGGAGAGCCGATGTGCTGCGTGCATGCACGTGGGGCTGGGATGGAGTACACAGCCCCTGGCATACCCCGGGCCACCGTGGTCACCGTGCCAGGGACACAAAACCTACATCAGGCCATAGTCCATCTCCTCCTGCTACTGCAAACAAAACCAAAAATAGCCAGAACCGGTTCCAACCACACCCACCCACCACACACACACACACACACACACACACACACACACACACACACACACAGCTGTGCTGCTTCCTGCTGTGCTCAGCATCCACAACAGGCTGTGAAAGGCAGATCACTTTCTTGGGGTTGTCATTTCCCTCCTCCTTAAGGCTAAATGATGGCTGATTTACAAAAAAAGCAAGGTTCCTCTTTCAGGCCCCTCCTGACTACATCCTAAATGGTACAGATTAAAATCAAGTCATAAAATTTTACAGCCAGACACAGTCCTAGAGAGAGTTTAGGACTTTGTCTCCGCATTGGGTTCTGAGAAGGGCTAGGGGTCTTCAGAGGTCCCTCAGCCTGAGCTGCGCCAGGAAGGGAGGAGGGAACAGAGAAAAACCAAGCCGGCAGAGCCTCCTTCTGCTGAGACAGCCCTGCTTAGCTGTGCTAAATATTGAGTGTGCATGCAAAATTTCATCTGGAAAGGCAAAGGATTCTACTGCTAAAAAATAGTTGGGAGATCACCAAACAGCCGCTGAGGACCAACAGGGCTCCGTGCCCTCCCCAGGCTGCTCCAGATGCCAGCAGGGCCAGGACCAGAATTCAGGCCGCCAGAGTGCAGGGCCCTGTCTCCAGGTTGTGGGGGAAGCAAAGGAAAGAGTTCCAGCTGCTCCCAAAGTTGGTGATGGCTTTGCACCGTAATAGGCAACTTCCTAAAGGACACCAAACCCCAACCTTATACACAGTCTTAGGTATTCTTAGATAAAAGTACTTATCCGAGGCTACCAGGGAAAAGCACCACACTCCTTGGTACATTTCGCAGAGAACAGGGGCTTCCCTGGGGCAGCTCAATGCTGTCCGCTGAGCCGCCCCACCCCAGGGCACCACCCCAGTGCTGCCTCCACCACACCGGGGCAGCAGGCAAGGCAGGTCCTAGCAGCCATCCTGCTTTACTCAGCTGGTTGGGCCTGGATTTTAGAAGCTCAGTTGCCTCCGTGCGATTTCCAGAGTCTTCCCATTTGCCTTGATTGTTAGATCATGTGGCTTCTGGGGGACAGGCTACGCCACATGCCGCCTGGCAGTGTTAGCATCAGCACCACAGCCTGACAGCCAGAGCGCCCCACACCTGCAGCCCAGGAATCAGTCCCTCCCTCCGGGAAGGCGGGACCTGCCACAGGCAGCCACTCCACAGTGCTTTAGCGGCACTGCTACCCTGCCTCCCTCCTCCTCCTCTTCTGTCCTTCCTCTCAGCCTCCCGTCCTTTAAATAGTTGATGTTTTTAAAGAAAAGAAAAAATGGAGCTGCTGATAATTAAAATTAATTCTTTGTTCCACCAATGTCTGGAACTCTGGGAAGTCATTATCAGAGCCAGACAGTGATGTTTTGATTTCCCAAGATCTTTTTGATATAAGGAATAAAGTTCTGAGGCAGAGGGAGATAGAGCACCGTGCCATCTCCCAACCACCCTTTATAATTTGCAGTATCTTGGGACGCTTCTCAGATGTTCCCACTGTGGCTTATGTACACTTCAAACCCATGTGCGGTTAAATGCAGAAGCTAGGTACTGAATTAATGAAGGCAGCTTCAAAAGCCCACCTCTCTGGCAGGCTGGAGATCTAAGGGTGAACTCAAAAAGGGTGATGGGGCTTTGAAAAGTACTAAGCACAAACAATAAACCTCATTAAAGTCAGCAGAGTGGGCTCAGAAATGTAATAAGGCTAGTGGGGGACAGGAGGGGCAAGAATCAGCCTGAGAATTGACTGTCAGGGAGCCGAGGTTGGGTTGAAAGGAGTGTGTTTTGAAAAAAATCACATGACCCAGCCATGGCCAGCATGGTTCAGTTGGTTAGAGCATCATCTCGTAACTGAAAGGTTGTGGGTTCTGTTCCCAGTCAGGGCACATCCCTAGGTTTCGGGTTTGATTCCTGGTCCAGGCAAATGTGGGAGGCAACCAGTAGATGCTTCTCTGTCACATCGATGTTTTACCCTCTCCCCCTTCCTCTCTCTCTAAAAACAATGGAAAAAAAAATGTCCTTCAGTGAGGATTTTTAAAAAAGAAAGGAAAAACATCACATGACTCCCAGAGAAGCAGTGTTAAGGCAGGTTGTGAGGGGGACACTGGGGGAGTGCAGGGCACAGGCTGGCCACTGCAGTGGATGTAGCGGGGCCAGGCTCATGCAGGACAGTGGGCTGGCTCTTCTATACTCAGCCCCTGCAGCTTCGGCCTCATCTAAAGAAGGCCAAGTGTTTGAGCAGGGCATGTAAAAGGAGAAGCTGATAGAAACTGCTTGACCATCAACTTGAACTTCCTAACACCCTTTGCCAGGATGTGCCGTCATCACTCTATCAAACAGGTGAGCAGGGACTTCCAGGACACCCTTTGAGGTACCCCTGTCTGCAGCCATGGAGCAAAAAATTGGGGGGTCAATCACTGCTAAAGGGGACACCTCTTCATGAGGTTCACTCGGAAACCGGCCAGCACACTGGCCGATCAGACTGGCAGGCCTGTGCGTGCAGCTCTCAAGAGTGAGCCTGGGAGACTGCTGGGTAATACATGGAGAGACCTCGTTAGGACACAGCAGGGGCATGAAGGAGTGCTCTGCTGTGGGTGCCATGCTTTTCCCTCTGGACTCGTCCCGCTAGAAAGGCTGAGGGCACTGGGTGGGTAAGGGCTTGCTCTCCGGGTGGCCAGTGCACACCCTTTCTTGGCCTCCCTGCTGGGGCTGCCCGGCTCAGGCACCACACACACACCCTGAAGGCTTCCCTGTGAGGAGGCCTATCCTCCGTGAACCTGCTGAGCCACTAATGGTTCTCCTCCCACTCCCGCCCCTCAGTTTTCTCCTGCACCCCCCATCCCCCAATAATAATTATATCTTCATTTTGATTCAGGAAGTTAACTACAGCGAGCACACTGACCCCTTCCCCTGGAATGAAAGGGCTGGGATCCTCCCCCAGACAGTTACTTGTGATTGTAGCTGGGAGTTTATTTAAACTAATTTTATTATTCATGACACTCCCAATTTATGCAGCGAATGCAATTACAGCCTATGATTGGCTGTCACAGCTATGGGCTCAAAGTGCCACTTCCTTGGATATAAAGAAAGGCAAAGAATATTAGAAAATCATCCATCACAGCAATATTTTTATGAAGTGATCCTCCCAAACCTTCATTTAAAAACAAAAAGCTAATTTAATTTCCCAAACACCCTGCAAAAAGATATCTAATTATCCATTCCTAAATTGCTCTCATAATTTTTCCAAAGCTCTCTGTTGTTTACGCCTTTGTGCCTCCTCCTTGTCTACAAGCAAAGAAGCCTCGGTCTCCACATGCAGCGCTGGCGAGCCCTGCTCCACCAGCTCCTCCTGGTACTGCGCTCAGGTCTGCCTGTCCAATCAGGAGATCCTAGGGAAGCAAGACTTGCTGTCATCGTCTACAACTGGGAAAGGAGGAAAGGAAATTGACATTTTTTTAATCTTCCTTCTTTTTTTCTAAGAGGAACAGTTTCAAAAAATCACTAGGGCCCTGGCTCAGTTGGGTGGAGTGTCATCCTGTCAACCAAAAGGTTGTGGGTTCGATTCCTGGGTGGGGTACATGCCAGGGTTGTGGGTTCGGTCCCTGGTCAGGGTGCATATGAGAGGCAACCGATCGATATTTCTCTCTCACACTGATGTTGCTCTTTCTCTCTCCCTTCCCCTCTCTCTTAAATCAATAAACATGCCCTCAGATGAGAATAAAAAAATCATTGGGCTTCAAGTTGAAACAAATTATGGTACCCCCCTACACTGACTACACCTCGGCACTAGAAAGGAATGAAGCACTGATACACCCATCAACATGGATGAGTCTCAAAATAGTTACGCTCAGTGAAAGAGGCCAGTACTCTTTCACCAGTGGAAAGGAGCGTGGGGTCACATCGGTGCCTGCATGGGGGAGGCCCAAAGGGAGAAGTGAGAGGGGAGGGGCAGGAGAGAACTCTGTGGGAGGTGGGAGATTGAACCGGTTTTTACTTCACTGTGGGGATGGTGCCATGAGTGACCACAGAGGAAGTTACCCAACTGCACACTTTAAAGATGTGTGGCTTGTCCTATGCTGATGATGCCTCAATAAACCTGTTAAAATGGACACACCCCTTAGTTCAGCGATTTTCAACCTTTCCATCTCATGGCACACATAAACTAATTACTAAAATTCTGCAGCACACCAGAAAGTATATTTTTTGCCAATATGATGAAAAATAGATATGATTTTGATTCATTCAAGCTGACAGCTATTGTTGTGTTGGCTATTGTCATTTTTTTAAATTTCATAATCTAAGGGAAAAGAAGTCAGTGCAGTGGCACTTAATAGTCAGGTACTGCATGTTTTAAAAATTCTTGCAGCACACCAGTTGAATATCGCTGCCTTAGTTAAACCTCAGCTCCACCATTTACGTTTATGACAATTTAGCCTCTCTAGATGGTAGCTTACTCGTATGTACAGTGGGAATGATACAGGGGTGGAAGAATACCAGCAGGAGAAAACAACAATCCAGATATACAAGGTCTGCCCAGAAAATTTCAGCCATTGTTAATATAAAGAGAATGGTTTACACAACATCAATGTAACCTGGCAGCCAAGGAGTGTGGACTGGAATGCGCATGTGTGAACAATGACAACTTCACTGTACTGGTCAGTGGGGGTGGTAGATTCTGTTAAGTGAGCATGTGTACTGTGTGGACATCACAGCCAAAATGACTGAGCAAGCAGAGCCATGAATCTGCATCAAATTTCACATTAGGCTTGAACATTCCCCTGCAGAAACCATTCTGATGATTCAGAAGGTTGCAGCTATGTGCAACCAGTGATTGGCAGCTTCATCAGGACAACACGCCTGCTCATGCATCACATCTCATGCAGAGTTTTTTGGTGAAACATCAAATCACCCAGGTGACTCAGCTCCCCTATAACCAGATTTGGTGTCCTGTGGCTTCTGGCTTTTCCCAAAACTAAAGTCACCTTTGAAAAGGAAGAGATTTCAGACCACTGATGAGATTCAGGAAAATATGATGGGGCAGCTGATGGAAACTGGAAGAACTGTACAGTCCCAAGGTACCTACTTTGAAGGGGACTAAGGGGTAATTGTCCTATGGACAAGTTTCTTGTATCTCGTATCTTCTTCAGGAAATGTCTCTGTCTTTCATATCACATGGCTGGATACCTTCTGGACAGACTTCATGTACTTACTACCAAATTAACGAATGGAATTCCTCAACTTTAATCACAGTGCAACTGAGAGGAACCTATCTACTGTCCCAGAACCCAGCCTGTTACTTTACACATGGCCAGGAGAAGGGGGACATCTGAATTTAACATTTAACAATCCTCCTCCACTGACACCTCAGAGTCTGCTTGCTATACATTCATTGAACTTCCAATAGGGAATCATAGAATCCCGAAATGGCAGGTACATCTTAGAATAGGAGAGGATCTGAGAACCTCAACACCATTTCCCAGGTCCAGAGCAATGAGACCCAGACATCTAGTACCTGGGGCAGGGCCTCTGGCCACGTCTTTAAAAAGGATGCTTAAGGAGGGAGAGAGTGGCTAGTAGGTGATTGAGACAAAAACCCTAGAACTTCTGGTGTGCTGTCCTGCACTCTTCCTACTACAGGAATTGACCTGCAGAGAGCCTGCCCAGAACCCGGTGAGAGCCCTTTAAAGTCACAGCACAGCAAAGTGGAATTGAGGGGGGCATGGTGGGGGAGCTGCCCTGAGCTCCCTCACTTCAAAGACTCTTCCAAGCCCCAGAGAGCCCTGAATTGCAAATCGTCTGATGCCTGGCTTTGTGGATGCTCTCAGAATGTTCCCCCTAGCCTCCCGACAATCAGTTCAGCCCACTTGATCACACACCTGCCTCACTCCTGGCTGCCTTGCGCCTGTGTTTATGCCACCCTGGGCAGGTTCCAAGGTGCTCGCCCATGTTTATCACTCCTGTAGTTCCCCTTGTGGTGGATAGGCTATGTCCTGTTTACAGTGAAAGGACTTGATGTCCATGTCAGTATAAGATTTCCCCGAGATCCTCCAATGCACAAGGGGTGGAGAGAACAAGCAAGCCTCTACCTTCTAACATCTGATCCCACTGTGTTTCTCCTCATGCCATCCCAGGGAAACCATGTCCCCGCCTCTGGCTAACTCATCCCGAAAACCCATTCCCATTTTTCACCTACGGCTGAGAGCAGGAATATGACTTCCATGAGGTCACACTGGAGCTGAATTAGAGATTAGGTCCTGCCAAATGCAGCCTTCTTTCCACTGTACCAATTTCATCTTCAGGATTTGCTTCATTTTAAACATTATTTCAGCTGTGTGTGCATCATTCTGTCACCTTTATGTTCCTGGCCAGGGTTGGGGGGACCCCAGGGAGGGGAGGAGGGGCTGGGAAATGAACCAGCCCAGACCCTTGCCTCCTCACTCCCTCCCTGCAGTGATGGACACGCTGCAGAAAGACCTGCCTCATAGCTTGCTGAGGAAAGAGAAGTGGTCCCTGCCACTTGATGAATTTGGAAAGAGAACAGCATGGAAGCTAAATTGGGGCCGATAGGAGAAACCTCTTTGGAAAGCACACTGACTGACCATAATCTGTAATGCTTCTTATTCCTTAGCCTCTGGTCCCCAAGGCATCTCCCCGCTGCCCCACAGACAGGACACGCTTGTCTGTCAGTTTTAGCGTGATGAATGCAGGCTCACTCTGATATTCATGGGCTACCTTCCACACTGACCCTGGGCAGTTATCAGGAGTTTGGGGGAGTCAGGCTCTGATGTTGCAGATGACACGATACCTCGATTATTCAGAAGCAACCGTTTCCCAACTGCCTTTGGTAATTTTATGTGCCACTCACCTTGCCTGCTTCCTGCACCATCACCCTCCACCCTTCCCAAACTCTCCAGGGAGGTAGTCAAGGTGAAGTAGTGTGGGACAGGGAGAATGTTCTCTAACTCATGTGTTAGCCTTAAATTTTGACTTATTGGAGTCTGCTAGGAACCATTATCCTCTTTTTGAGCATCGAAGGGTTTTTTGTTCCCCCTGAGGGGATATTTATGAAAGTGGTCACCCCTGGAATGTGAATTTTCCTGTCAAGGAGGGGACAGGATGAAGAATAGGACTATTATTCCCTGCTCATAAAGCAGGCCTCCCTCCACCTGCTATCCAAGCCCTCCTGGCACCGGGTCACCCTACAGACCTGCGCTGCCTGGTGGAGGACCGGCCCGATGCTCAGTGTGGGGGACGAAGCTGTCGGCTGATGGCGGAGCTTGGCTCTCCGGCTCCACTGCTCAATAATGCTCTAATTAACTACCGCAAACTTCAGAGGACCCAGCTAACTGTAATTGAGAGATCAACAGAGGCTGCATGGAGTTAGATGTGCATACTAATTACCGCATTACCCAACACCTGTTTTGGAATGTGGCGCTGAAACACGGCCGTGTTTCCAGGCAGAAGGCCGTGCATTTACGGAGAAAGTTTGCCTTTAGTGAGAAAAGTGAAGCCCACTACTTGTCTGATGAACCATACATTAAAAAAAAAAAAAAAGATTGATTGATTTACAGAGAGGGGAAGGGAGGGACAGCAAGAGGGAGGGAAGTATCTATGGCAGAGAGAAACACCGATTGGTTGCCTCTCATGTGCGCACCAACTGGGGATCAGCCGCAACCCAGCCACGTGCTCTGACTGGAAATCGAGCCAACAACCTTTTGCTTTGCAGAACTACGCCCAACCAAATAAGCCACCCCAGCCAGGGCTAAACGATGCTTTTTATTGGCACTGGTAGGTGATAAAGTGGGGCCTGAGGCTGTGCAAATGACGCTGGTGAAAGACACAGCCATACGGTCAGACATCAGCAGAGCTTCTGAAGGGGAACAAAGGGACTGCTTAAAGTGAATATTACCGAGTGCATTGGTGTCATGGAGGAAACAATGCTTAGGACTTGTGTATTTGAGGGCCAAACATTGTTACCACATTACTGCATCCTTTGCATCTCACTCCCTCCTCAGAACTGGGTTTGCACCACCATGAAATGCCATCTGTGGGGCAAAGCACTCAGCATCTTCATTAAGATGCGTGGGAGTGACTGGGTGCAAGAGGTGCCCAAGGACAGTGAAGAGGTGAGGACAGAGAAGAGACTAGAAAAGAGCAGAGAGCAAGGGCTGGGAGAGAAGAGAGACCCCTGAAGTGAGGTGAGGAGCCACTTGCCCTGGAAGAAAGGACACTCTTTCTTAGTCCCTGTCCTCATTTTTACTGATTACCTTCAATAACCCATCATCAGGGAATTCAGACAGGGGTGAATCATGCTTACCCTGGGAGACTCACAATTTCTAGATGAAACATTTGTTGCCAAATAGAAAAAAAGAAACCTCTTTGCAAAGCCCCACCTACCTTATAGAATTAGACCCGGCAATGAGGCAGGCGTGAGGCATGCCACGTGAGGCAGGCGTGAGGCATGCCACGTGAGACAGCCCCGGAGCCGCCCTGGGCTCCGACTCGCTGATACTGTCTTATCTATGAAAGAGGGGACCCCAGATACCGTGAAAGGATTACCTGCAAGGAAGCAGTAAGGCCGGTTCAGGGTCTCCGGTTTCTCCTCATTCTGGAGAAGAATGTTTGATGATGACACCGACAGTGGTGTCGGCAGTGATGGCGATAAAGATTAATATGCTGATGGACATGTTCACAAGCACAACTTACGACAGTCTGAGGGATGCTGGGATCCGAGAGTGATCCATACTTGAGCTGTCTTTCCTAAGAAATTCAGCACATTTGGTAAGAACATGCCTGAACATTTCTAAGAATTTTAGGAACGCACTCCACGTTTCCACATCTCTGGGCAGGATGTGCAAATAATGACTCCAATGTGGGAACTGCAGAGGTTGCCACCACACTGAGGGGCCTGTACTTCCCACCACCTTCCAACTTTAGGGTGCAGGTGCATTTGACAGTGAATTTTCCCAGACTTGACACACCTCTGCGTGGGGGGCCTTTCTCCCTGCTAGAACCTGCCCGTGGAGTGACTGGTGTCCAAGACCGAGGAATGTGGTGCACCATGGTCGTCTATTGGTGTCAGATTCCTTTCTGTGCCTGAGGTCTTTGCTAAGTGTTTGGAATAATTCCATTTCTCAGGCACCGCCTGATCTGAAAGGAGGGCTTCTGTATTCACATTGCATCCATGGTTTTTATATTTAAAAACCATGCACAAGCCTCTTAACCCATTGCCCCTTCACCCAACATGTCTTTACCAAGAGATGGATGAAGTTTTCAACTCCAGATGATATTGGACTTTGCACACATTGTTGTGTGGATTATCTAACTTGGAGATGTCCCATTGCCAAGCAAACGCTGGTTGTAGTCCTCAGATATTTACTGACCAGGCCACCTTGTGCTCAGACAGATTGTTGTGCTTTTCTGGGGGACCTGTCCACCTCATTAGCCTCTTCTGGGAGGTGACGTCATTGCTGCTGGGCTGGCCAACAACCTTGGCAAGTCTCCTTGTCTCGCATCTCTAGGAATATGCCTCCAAATCTGTCATCTGGTGGGTCAGTTCATTAGTTCCCTGGGTTCTATGGCCTTTGTCTACTCACCTACTTGCTATTTTGCCCCACGGAGTGCTGTGCTATCTTCAACTTCATGGCCGTGAGACCTGCTCGCCACGCTTCTTCAGGACCCCCCGAGCACGTGGCCTCAGGACAACCCTTCATCCTGACAGTCTGCTGCTGTACACTGGTGCTTCTCTCCGCACTTGGATTGTGATCCAATATTCCCACACCCGTGCTGGAAGGGACCCGAAGGTCCGTTCGACTTCACGTCCATGTACAGGAAGGTCTGCGAATGACCCAGGGTGTAGGGGCCCTTGATTGGCATGCTGTAGAACAGTATTTCTCCAGGCACAGTCCTGGGGCTACTTCCAACAACATCGGCTGCGATGATAGTGTAGAAGGCCAGCTCCCGGGACCACCTGCACGTTACTGCACAGAAGTGCCGGGAGTGGAGCCCAAGGTTCTCAACAAGCTCCAGGAGAGAACCTTAGACGCACCTGGAGACCCAGGGTACAGGGGAACTTTCCTCTAACTAATAGGCCCAAACAATAGTTTCTTCACCTGTCTGGGCCTGATGCATCATAGAACCTTAAAGTCGAAAAGCATCATGGGAGTCACCGAGGTCGTGTGCGCAGTCTCCCGAGGAGGCCAGGCAGCCTCCGTGTTAGCCCCTGCGGAGGCGAGGAGCTCCTGACTCCTTCTGGAGTCTTCCACCGATGAGCTGCTCGACTAGTCAGACCGTTCTTCGTGAGGATTCAAAGCCTAGACCCTCGCCTCTGGCTTCCGGTTTTGACTGTGAACAAATACATAACGGCCTATACCAGCCCTTATTTACATGACATGCTTTCTAATATTGAATTGTCAGTTGCAATCAGCAAGTGTTTTTGAGCGCTTTTTGTGACTCCATTCACCAAACTGCTTTGGGCCCTGGAATTCCACACCTGCGTTTTGGGCCTACTGCTTGTCCCTGAGGGGTTCATAGTGGGGCACGGGCAAGAGAAAACTGAGGGTGGAGGGAGTGGACGCTAAACTAGAGGTGTCATGGAAGTGCCAGGGTAGTAACAGTGAATTTTTAGGCACAGAAAAAGTGCCCTTCACAAAACCTGAAGGGAGGGTTGGATTTTTTCCAGGTGGAGAAAGTAAGTAAAGCACATTAGAAGCAGAGGCGCCAGCGAGAGTAGAGTCATGGCCACTGGGATGGTGACTGTGCGCTTAGGGACCAGCGCAAAGTCCTACATTCAGAGGAAGTAGGTAGCCAGGGATGCAGGCGAGGAGGGGCCAGGAAGGGCAGAAGCATTTGCAGGGATTGTAAAAGGCTTCAAACGCTGTGTGGTTTGGACACGTCTCTCCTGCCACCTCTGCAGACCTGCATTGCCTTTCCCAGTTGCCTTGCTTTCCCCTAAGCCTCCTCAGCCCCTCCAGGACCCTCTACAGCCTGCGGCGATGTCCCATCTCCTGCGCAACTGCCAAAGAGTTAGGCTCAGATTCAGTCCCTTTAGGAAGAAAATTAGAGTAACCAACTCTGCACATGTTCATTTAAACAAGAGGAGATTTATTACTTTTAATTAAAATGCTATTTGCCCTAATGGGAGGCGTATGCCCACTGTAGAAAGGGGGTTAGCAAATAGGCTCAGCGGGCAGATGTCGAGTCTTTCTAAACTCTCACATCTTGTCCAATATGTCATGTCCAGGGGGGCCAGGATCTCCAAATCCATGGTCTCTGACCCTGGAAAAGCCAGAGGTTTCTTTGTTTGGGTGACTTTTTAAGCTTCTGCCCTCAAAACGCATCCATTAGTCCGTCGAAGAATGTGACCGAAACTCCTCCACTGGCCATGGTGGTCACAGAAGGAGGGTAAGCCCGGCTCTCAGCTGCCCTTGAGGCAGTCCAGAGCTGAGAATGTCAAGGTTGCAACATCCCTCGGCATCGCCAGAAGTCGTGAAAAATAATGGAAATAAGACTGCTTCAGAGTTAGGGACACAGTCTCTCCCCACACTCTGCTTGCTGTGGGGACAGCCCCCCAGTTTCTCTCTACCCTGCAACCCAGAGCGATTTCCACTGATTATAGTCACACACTCACACAAGGGCAGGGTGGACAAGCCATCCCAGCATTTACGACAATAAAAGGCAAGGAAACAGGTCTGGTTGGCGTTGTGAGCTCAGCGAACTAGGGAAGCAGATGCTATAACTACAGGTTAGCTCGCTTCCCAGCAGACTGCCCTGCTGGGCCTAAGCACCAGGAAGTTCCAGAGTGTGCTCTCCTAAAAAGGGCTGGAGGTACTAGTCAGGGTGAGAAAGTTTGGGTCTGCACCTGCTCGCTCTTTAACAAGAGGCTGGCAATTTTTAGAGACGTTGGAAAGGATTCTTCAGTGAAAAGGTTCTCAGAGAATGTCAAGAGGGCATGAGTCAGGCTGAGCACGAGCTTCCAGAACCGAAGTGCTCGCTTCCCAGATGTTCCAGTGAATGAGGAAATAATGGAGAAAATGACCTTATCGGGGACCTGTTTAGGACTTGACCCCAACTGCACACCCCAGGAAAGCACTGCCTACTTAGCTCAGCCCACTTTTAGTCAAAAGTGATGAATAAATTTTCTCTAGTAGTTTCGGCACTCATTTTTCCAAACCATGTACATTTTTTTTTCCTTTTCTAGTTGTGTCAAGAGCTTTAAGCTAAACCGGCTCAGCTGATTGCCAAGACAGGCCCTCGCCCAGGACTTTCTGTCTCATGACCATGGAGAGCTCAGCAGGGTGCGTTCCTCACTGATGGAACAGGCCCCTTGGCAAGGAAGCTCGGTGTAGACGGAGTTTCCGCGATGCTAGCCCGTCCACAGGCTCTGCGGCCTTCAACAAGGGCCCTGCCCGGGAGGAGCAAGGAGAAGGGAATGGGATCAGCTGGCACCGGGGAGAGGCAGCCTGTGAGCAGAACATGGAGTGGGGGGAAAGCGAGCCCACCCAAAGTCCATCCCATTTATGCCACTTGCTTCCGTCAGGGCTAACAAAAGATACACTCCTCCTATTAGGTACGTGACACTGACACTGATTGGTGGAGGGAGCAAAGTGCCTGTCAGCCAAATGAGTATTGGCTGTCACTCCTGTTCTCAGGCTGCCTGCTTATTTGGGATTTTATTTTCAGATGTGATTGACAGCTGGATGGCTCTGACATTCCGGGCGCAAACATGCAGCCTGTTATTATGCTTGCATTAACATTTTGATAAACACACGGTGCAGCATTGGAAAAGTAATTACATGCCATCACTTCAGTACCTCATCAAAGAAAAGTTTACCGTGTAATTGCTCTGTGATTTACCCAGGTAGAATGTGTTATATTCCACAAAGGCTCTGTCTATTTAAGAGTTTACATTTACTCTTTAAAACACACAATATCCCCTCTCAGGGGCTTCCTTGGTTTAAAATAAACTTGGCAGTATAATTTAGCTTTCCATAAATATACTTAGATATTACAGTGGAGTACTTTTGCCTAATAGTTATTTAATGCTAAGTGTAAATACGCAGTGCATTATATTGACTGAACTATCAAAAAAAAGAAGAAGAAGAAGAACTTTTTGACAACAAGGTAAAATAGGATATTGTTGCCTTGGTTTCCACATTGAGAAAAAAGGGCCTTTTGCTCTTATATTTATATCCATGCTTTTCACAATGACATCTAATTTTACAATAAAGTGAACTTAGCTGAAGCATCTAGCAGTAGAATCTAAAATATTGGTTCTTGTTAGTGTTTAAAGAGCTCTTCAGATGTGGCACTGAAAGAGGTACGTTTTAGAGGAAAGCACAAATGATTGCAGGGTACCTGGGAACCGGAGATGAAGGGACGGCTCGGCTGATGTTCATGCAGTGGGATGTCTGAATGGCTGGAAATCTAGGGAGCAAAAGGTGGGAGTGGAGGGCTCGAAGTGAGCAGCTGTTGAAATCCCCCAAGAGAATCTCACACTATGAACTGCTTTTATGGCTGATATTGGGAGGGCCCTTCGAGTTGTCCTGTGCTTTGTGATTATTGGTGAGTAGGTCCTTACATAAGCAGCCAAGGTCAAATCGACGAAGCTTTTCTGAGATGCTGAAAGGTCACTTGCGTGTCCAGGTTAGCCTCCATCCAAGAAAGGGTAGGTGCGGAGCAGTAACAGAGAGGAGTGGGGTGGGCCAGCTGCTTCCACAACAGCTCATACCTTTACCTTTTCTACCTCAAGGGTTCTCCTTAGGCAAAGCACTTCTTAATAAATACCACAGCTTCCTTCTTTAAAAAAAAAAAAAAAAAAAACTGAGACGGGGCGTGGAGCAGACAATGGTCTGCTCTGCAATGGAACCACAAAAATGGGCCAGCCACTCAGCAAGGAACTCGGTGCTGCCAGCTCTGGAGACAGAAGCTTCGGGGTCACAAGATCAATTGTGTCCTTGAGGTGGCCTTTGCCATTAATCCAAATGGTGTCTTTGCCAAAGGGTTGTTTTCCAGATGACCATCCCGCTCGGCACTGTGCCACTGTTAAATGACAGGGTTTCAAAAATCGAGGTGAAATCCAGAGCCTTGTGAAGCCCAGGCTTTTCCTCTGTTCTTTCGGGGGAACGCATGACTGCATCAAAAGTCGTTTGGCCGAGAGAGCACTGGGAGACACGGAAGAGGCCGCAGCCTGATCTTGCAGGTGAAGGTGGAACACTCACGTCTGGACATGGATCAAGAGGAGCTTCGAAAGGGTCAGAAGGGAGTGAGGGCCATGGCCTTGATCCGAAGGGCTGACGGTTCTCCCAACAGCACACCCTTCATTCCGCTGGGCCCCCAAACCAATGGCAACCTCATCAGCTGCTTCCCCAGCGCAGCTGGCAGCCACAGAAAACACGCGTTTCCAGATGTGTGCAGCAGTTCAACAGTTTCACGTTAGTGTGTATTAATTCTCTCTGGAAACCGGCAGTAACTCGCCTTTCGCACTAGTCTAAATAAACACATCAGCTCTTGGGGCGGCAGCTTCTTTGCATAACAGCTGCATACAGCATCTGCATCCTGGGTATAGGTTCCCTCTACATCACCTCTGAAGTGAGCTCCACTTTCCCTCTTCACGTGCAGCCGGACTCGGAGCACTTCCTCCGTTTTGCTGTCAGGGATGAGAAGAAAGATGCCGCTGTAATTGCCAGTTGGCCCGCAGAGTAATGCCCTGTAATTGACAAAGATTGCTGAGCTGCAAGGAAGAAAGATACACTGATTAGGAGAGATTGTTCTTAATATTGCATTTAACCTGCACTCTTCTTCCCCTTCTCTCTTCACCGGAGGCCTGGAAGGGTTGTCTCACAGCCTGTGCTGCGCCATTGCTCTTAGTCGGAAGGAGAAGAAGTGCAGCGAGGTCCACGAGGCAGCACCCCATTCCCTGGGAACAATTTCATTGAGCTGGGAGGCTTAACAGCTTTAATATGGATATATGGTGAAGTACCCACAAACCGAAATTGTTCCCCTTCACATTTAACGTGCCCTTTGACCTGCCAATCCCAGAGGCGACCGAAGCTTAGACCATTTTTTTATCCATGCCTCAAATTGCTGGGTCAGATCTTTAGATCTTCGCTATTCTTGGCCGTTAAACTTTGCCCCTGAGTTCGGGGTTGTGTTGCATTTTTTCCCCCTTGAGAATCACATTGACTATTTTTTTAAAGCTTTAAAAAAACTGCAGTGTTAGAAAATGTATGTATGGGTTAAAAATGCATTTTTCATGTCCATTCGTCCATTGATTTTTTTCCTCCTCATTTTTCTTACAAAAGAAAGTTAATGCCATTTTTTTTCTTTGCAGTGGGGGAGGGGTCGAGGGGGAATGTAGTCAGCAGTTACTCCCTCCCCCAGGAGTAAAAATACTGGATACCTTACTTAGAAATGTAACATTAGGTATCGATATCTCTCTCTGTATGGAAATACAGTAGTGGGGGTGCGCAGCAGTGAAGCCCCGTCTGTCACCTGCCACACAGAGCTTCTCACTACATGCTATTTTAATAGCTGCAGGGGACTTTTAACTCTCCACCGTTTTTAAGTCGGCAGTAAAGGTTAAATGTTGTACTGGGAGTTTTTGATGTCCTTATGGGAGGTTCAGTCTGAAGACAGAATAATTGTATCTAAAAACTAACACTACCTCCAGAATACGTATTTATCCACCCATCTCCTGGCCACAAACATGCCTTCCTACCTCTCGCCCTGTGAACGAAAGGGCATGCCTGGAGTAGAGAAGCACCGAGTTAGGAGTCCAGCTATCCAGACTTGAATCCCAGCTCTAAGACCTTGGATGAGTCATGTCCACCTCTCTGAGTAAAATGAGAAGCTTGGACTGTGTGTCTAAGAATTTCAGCCTCGATGTTGCAACTTATTAGCCCCAGGTTCATATTCTGCTTTCTCGTGCATAAAAGAAGTGAATGGTGAATTCAGGATCCCTCTGTTGCTACACATGACTGCATGTCACTTTCTCTGTGATATATTGTTTCTGTCATTCCTGCCTTTTTGTTCAGCATTTTGTGCCCAGATACATTTTAGCAATAATTCAACCAAGCTCTCTCTCTGTCTGAAATTACACTTGCACATACACGAGTTATGCTAGCCAGATAAAATACTTTTCCAAATAAACCAAGTAAAAAAAAAAAAAAGGTTTTCTCGAAACCTATTGATACCAAAATGATTTTGGCTCTCAGTGTGATTTGCCACATTTTTCTGGGGTGGACCTTGTGCACACGGGGGTGTATCTGGGGGGTCCAGAGAAGGGGAGACTGTCCACAGCAGTATCGCAGGCCTTGGCTGTTCGGGACTGCTTGGTTTCCTAGGTGAGGTGCTCTGCTCCCCCTGCCCCTTTATTGGCCAAACCCTGTCCATTCAGGCTGACATTTGACTTGGACATACAGAAGCCACAGGAAGATTTGGGACATGTGTGTGTGTACATATGAAATCCAATTTTCACATCCAAGCCCAGTGGCTGGTGCAATTCAGCTCCTGGCTGGCCGTCCCAGGAAGGCATCTCTTCCCTGCAGTGGATCCGGGCCTTTTGCTACCAGCTGAGGAGCACAATAGCTCTCCTTCTCAATCGACGGTCTTTCAGCAGAGCTGGACATCTGCTCAACTCCACCCCTTCCCACTCAGAACATCTGCCAAGCCGCTTATCTATCTGCCTGGCCAGGGGTTCCCAGCTCTGCCTTGATCAGGAGCCACAGCCGTCTTCACGTTCATGCAAAGTGAAGCAGCCTCCCGCCCACCCCCCGTCTGCGGTCCCCCTTCCATGGCCCTCATTAGTGCCACTCCTTTTCATCATGTCCATGCCCGTCTGCCTTAAAGGTTTCCGGGACCTGCTATCGGGATTACCAATGATGAAATGTTTTGGTGGGATGAGAAAGCCACCCTTTTTTTCCATATTCATTAAAAACTGTTTACTGGGTGTGTTCTATGAGCCAAACACGATAGTTGAACAGCACACTGGAGTCTGTGCCGACTAACCAGCTATGTGCTTATTTTACCCCGTGCATCATAGACATTAAACTGTGCAAACATTAGGCAAAATGGTTTCTAGTACTTGACATGACTTAAGAAGCAAGTTGTCCTCAGTGACTGCCAGCCAGTTCACCCCAGAGGGGGTGGGGCCCTATCGCCCGAGATGCCCTTCCATAGATAAGTTGTTTACTGCTTTGGAATATACAGCTCTTAGTAAGCACATGTCACCGCTGCAGGCTCCTAGAGGCCATATACATCAAGCCCTCACCCTCTCTCCAGTGGGGCGGAGAGATCCACTCTCTGGCTGTGACCAGCACTCCGTTCTGTCCCTAAGTTCCTTTCACCAGCTTTTCGTCAAATGCGGGCCGAGACAGGTTCTAGTTCACCGAGGGATATTTTCCCAGCACCTCTTGGGAGAAGATCCGAGCCTTTGTCTCCATGCTCTGTGGGCGGGCAGTATTTGGGCCACTAAGTTCTGAAGGACAGACATGATCAATACGCTTTGAACCCAGGATTTCCAACAGGAGGTCTCCTGGCATGCCCATGTGCCTCTCCCATCACCAAAACCAAGCAGTGCCAGGCAGTGCCGTCCCCTCCAGGGGTCAGAGGTGTCCTGTCTGCTTCCCCTCCAGGCCTGTGTCTCTGACTAACATCCTGTGATGTAGGGGACAGGCTGTCCCATGAGACGCCGTGTTTTCCCTCGAAGCACTCCACTCATTAATGATCACACTGTGTTATTATGCTTTCCCTGCGCTATTCTATAGATCATTTTCATTATGTAGATACAAACTCTTTGATATTATAATTGTGAAGTGCATATTATGAAGACAAATGTGTTGAGCATAATGAGAATGGATTGCCAATAAAAGTTGAAAAACAATGAACCATTTTAAAAGCTAACCCTTCTCCAGAGCGCTGTCAGTTTGAATGCTCTGCAGAAAGGCACTTGGGTGGAAGGAGCTTATTTTTCATCTAACGTTGATAAAAGTTTGACTTTGGTAGCATCTTCATTATCTGATAAAAGCCAGAACCCTCTGCCCTGCTCACCTCTAATGTCTAATGCCTTCTGCTGGCATTCAAATTACTGCCTCGACTTCAGGCAGAGAAAAGATAGCTAGCAGCATTGGATTTCTGAGAGGGGCATTAGGGTTTAAAGAGGCACTTGGTTTTGTTTAAACAAATTACAAAAATAATAGGTTGCCTTTAAAAGGTCCGTCTCACATGTTGTCACCCTTCCCTGTGACACCCCTGATGGTACGTTCCCAGCATTGTGTCTCCCACTAGTCGCCTGGGGGGGGGGGCAGTGATTTCCGGGGTCTCGTCTGTGCTTTTTCTTTTTGCCTCTGACTCGGACGAAGGGAGGGTGAGGGGAAAGTGAGCGGGTGGTCCTGTGCCCTGAGCATCGAGTCAGACACGGGGGCGTGCCGGAGAGCAGGTGGGTCGGTTGGTTGATCAATCAATCGACTGATGATTGCTATAAATTTACAACCTCTGATTCACACAGGGTTGGGAGAACGTGGAAAGAGGCCAGCAATGGAGAAGGGGTGCCCCAGAGGGTGGTGGGTGCTCCCGGACATCAGGAGGGAACAACTCGGACCTCTGCCAACGTAGGGGCAGTAAGATAGCAGGGCGGTGTAGGCTGGACCGCCAGCTTGTGTGACCTGGCTCCGGTCACTTCTCCTCTCTGGACCTCTGTGTCTTAGTGACACAATGAGGAGGCTGGACTGGGTGTCCCTGGAGGGGGCCTCCCCTTTAACATTTCACGAGCCTCGGGATGGGTGGGGTGGCTGGGGCTATGTAGCTGTGACTGCTCACAGGCAGCTGGAAGGCTGCATTCGGAAAAATCCCCCCTCTCCAAAGAAAATGTGCCAGTGTAAGCATTTGAGGAAACATTCTGCAGGGTTGACCCAATTCCCACATTAAAAAAATAATGCCCAGGCCCATATGGCTAATTCCTTCCCAAACTGTCTGTTTGCCATCCTGTAGATCTACCCTGAAAATAAAGTGTCTCGTCGCATTTCAGAATCCAAGCAGAGCAGAATGCAAATGAGCAAGAAAATGGTGAAAAGTGCATTTCCTTTCAAAATCCTTTCGGGCGCAGTCAGCGGTGTGAGGGGTGCAGGGAGTGCGGATTTGAAAAGTCCGCTGCTTTGTGATTTGAGCATGTAGTTTTCACCTTGAGTAACAGGTGCCTGCCAGTGAATGCTCCCCCACCCAACTGTTTAACTCTTCTGCATGGGCCAGCACCTAGCCTGTCTCCTAAGCACGGCCAGAGATCTGAAATACAGGACTTTCGGGTGTGCCCCACTCTGATCCATGGCCTGGACCTGGGGGAGGGCGAGTGGAGTTTCTGAAGGCCATGGTAGCTGCTGCCTCGCAGAGTCCTGTCTCTCCGGTGCTGGCTGGGAGTAAGACAAGGAGAATGCCACTCACGGTCCGGAATGCTATCAGGTCATTAATGGTTGGGGTCAATACCTTGGGTCACCTTGGTGTATCAGACAGACACAGCATGGAGAGATGCGGGGCTGTGGGCATTAGGTTAATCTTCACCAGGCTGGAGAGATGGAATTCCTTAGGGCATTTTTTTTTTTTTTTGGCAGGGAGAGGGTGTGTGTTCCAATCTGTGGCTTTGCTGATTGAATTAACCTTGTAATTTAATATCTTGGCATCCTTTTATACTAGGTTAATGGTTCCTGCTTCTTGGCTCAATATAGCATTTCTGTCCAAGTACACAGGTAGCCGAACTAGGCTGGACAGGTGCGGGGATCACTCTTATCTGGGAGCAGCTCGTCCATGGGTACCTGGAGGGGTCCCCAACGCCCTTTGTTCTGGGTGTGAGTCCCTCCTCTCCTTAGCTTTTAGTGTGTTGCAAAACACTTTTCCGTGAGCTGGTAATTATGTAAAGATTGCTTTTGCTTTAAACAAGAATTATGCTTAAACCTTTTGAGCAAGAAGAAAAATGTGCAGAGAGAATCATTAATTTTGAATAAAAACACTTACTTTGCTGGTGCCAACAGGGGAGGGGAATGTGAAATGGGTGCTTTCTACAAACAGCCCAGCGCCGCACCCCAGTCTGTTGGCTTGATCTATTACCAAGTTATTTGCAAAGTCGGATGTCTCGGTTGGCCTGAATCTGACTTTTATTCTTTTCCCTCTACCTATTTTTTAAGGACTGTGCTATATGCATACCTCAGCCTTCATTTGCATCACATTAAAGTAAAACATTTTCAATTTCCTCACAGCAGAAGTAAATCTGACAGACTTTACGAAGCTATTATACCTGCAGGTATTTTATGCTTTTAAAACACGTCCTTGTCAAGCTATCTTAATTATATTATTATATGTGCTTTTGAACTTGTCTGCTATTCCATGATATATTCCACTTGAGACAGGGATATCCTAAAAAGGTACAATTTACATCAAAGTTTTTTGGCCGAACAAAGATATGTCATAGATTCTGGAGGCATTTGTTAATTTGCGTGATGGAGTGCGTAACTTTTGACAGAGCAGACTGCTTTCATTTTCTGTCCAGGTGATTACAGGTGGAGGTGCATTGCCATGGCCTTCAAGTGTGGTCGCCAGAGGGGTAGCTGATCTCCACCTGCTTGACAAGTCAGCTTTGGCAGGTGCACACTGGCCCCACCTAGATGCCAATGACCTAGGTGCCTGTGAGGCCACTCACGTGGTGGACCACCTTCCAAACACCTGCAGCTGTCGTTGGGGTGTTATTCAGTACACCAAGGAAAGAGAGGGCTGACCAGTTTCTAACCGGCTCCCTCCTTCCTGTTCAGCAGCATTCTGGCAGCACCAGGCAGGAAGGTGCCCACACTCACAGAGAGGATGAAGACAAGGCTAGGGTAGGGTGGGGTGGAGACAGAGTGAAAAAAGCTAGACGTCCTATAAAACTTTTTCAAAGCAACAGGCCTGAAGTTCCTCAGAGGGGCTGCTGTGGTCTTTGAGGTAGCTGCTCCCAGCATTCGGTGCAAAGCCCGGTGCGGGGGCTGGGGAGGGCAGTGGGAGCGGGAAGCATTGTTGTCAGCCCTACATCGGATCAGATTGGAGGGTGGGGCCGTGGACACACAGACCATGCCTCCTCTCCAGATCCCTGATGGCAGGGTGCCGTGGGGCACAGGTTCCTGGAAGGCGCCGTGGGGAGGTGCTGTCCCTCTGTACCCCCATGCGCTGGTGAAGGCAGCACTGGCTCCAGTTCCAGGCACACAGGGCTCCCTAGGCTCTTCCCCCCTCATTTCTCAATGACCTGCCCTCTCGGGACCAGGGACAGTGCTCTCTCTGGTAGCTACACAGACGTGCACACACAAGCACACACAAAACACAGATGTGCACACAGACACATGCATATGCACATGTAAACACACAGACACATATCCAGACAAACTCAGAGACACACGTGTATATGTCCACAGAGACACAGGCATACACACAGAGAGACATGCACAGACACACATGCACACACAGAGAAACATGCGCAGACACATGGGCACACATACAGACACACACATACACTTGACCTGAGAAGGACAAGCCCATCCCTGTGGAGGTGCTCGAACAAATGCCGTACTAGGGTTCCTCCTTCCAGGAGGCCCGTACAGACCGAAAGGCCCCTTTCCTCGTATTATCCAAACTCTCGTTGCAGGTCTGTCGGGTAGCTCAGCTCCACTGATAGGAGGCGGAGAATGACTCTCTCCCGCTCTATGCAGAGTCCTCCTATCTCCCCTTAGCTAACGCTTCCTATTCCCTTCTTCGTCAAGCTCCCCCATGCCCGGGAGGTAGATCTGCACCCGTGACGCTCGGAGGCTGAGACACTGTAGTGTCGTGACTCACCCCCATTGCACAGCTCAATGCAGCACGAAGAGAGCCATGTGGCCCTGCTTGCCTACCATTTGTGCCTCCCCCGTGATCTTCTTGAGGTCAGAGGTGGCTCAGCTCGATGCCCTCCCTGTTGGACCCATGGACTTGAAGGGCCTTCCTAAGGGTAGGGGGGACTCCCCCACCTCTGCCCACTCCTCCTTTCCTAGAACACTCAACCTGAATCCGGCATCCGCGCCGACAGTAGTGCGATCAGCATGCCCTGGCTGCAGAGCACCACTGTTTGAGGGGTGGACACGGCTTCTGAGGAGCCTCGTTGGACTGTCTGAGGCATCATCTGCTCCCTTTATCAAAAAAGGCTCTGCAGGCACTCTTGACATTGGCCCCTGGCTCCAGACCCCATGCCCGGCCCACCCAGGCTATGGGCAGACCTGCGCATGGGGAGAAATGTGTCCTGTGCCTCCTGAGGACAAGGAAAGCAGGGCACCTGATCTCTCTGTGAGGCAGGAAAGAATCTTACTGCCTGTGCAGGGCCACCGTTGTCACCACATGCACCCCGTGGGCCACACGGGACCAGGCCTCCAGGCCGTCCTTCGCTCTCTGCACAGAGCGCTGCTTCGGGTGGGCAGAGCTCCTAGGCCTCCCCTGAACGTGGGCTGAGGAGGGCCTGTCCAGCTCCGCGGCCAGCTCTGCTCCGAGGTAATAGCAGGAGGTGTGTAGAGCTGGGCCTCCCGGGGTTCCTGCACACACTATGGGTGCTGCCATCACAGTCAGGGGTGGCACTGAAAGAGAGGTTGGGGGAGCATCTGTCCATCCGGTTTGGGCCTGCCAAGCCTGGCGTGACAACAATGTGGGGGACCCCACTGGGGGTGGCTCGGGCTGGGCCAGTAGGCTGCCTCCTAGTGAATGGTTCGCCCCCACATAGGTGGTGCCTGATTTTTCATGAAGGAGCTGCCTTTTAGGAGATGTGCATCTCCAGGGCCAGGGCAAAAGCCTCAAGAAGAGCATCCCACTCTGCTTATGCCTTGGTGCTGACCCTCAGGGGCCAGCGGCTCTCAGTGGCCATTGCCCCACTGGAGGGGCCCAAGCCCAGAAGTTGGACTTTGGTGCTTTTCTCAATGGCACAGCCAGCGGGTCAGCGGGTGCTGATGTCAAGGGTCTGGTGCAGCGGCAGCCCTGGCATCTCAAGGAGGGAGTGCAGTGTGGGCCACGCTGCCAGGGAGATGCACCCTGCTGCCCTGGCAGAGACGGGGTGGGACAGAAAGGGTGTGGGCTTGGCTTTGGACCTCGGACAAAGCCCTGCCCCAGGGCATCGACCACGCCCTCGCCTAGCTTGTTCCTGTTCTTTAATTTCAGTGCTCTCAGACCCCGATTCAAAGGAGGTCCTGTCTGCACGTGGACTGATATGAGCTTTTTACTCCAGATGAGAGGTCTGTTCAGGGGCATTTGAAACTGACTGAGGAAAGGATACTTGTAACACCATTTGAAAGACCACTCAGGGTGGATACAACAGGATAAATGAAATAATGAACCCATTACAAGTGGCTTTGGGGCTGAACTTTTATCACTTTGGAAGCCAGAGAAAGGCACAGGGATTAGCTTGCTTTTTGACAGAGGGGTGTTTTTTTGTGGGGTTTTTTTTTTTTTTTTTTTTTTTTTTGTGCCTAACACAATCCAATTTAAAGACTATTCATCCAGCAACCATTCTGTGCAAGGGACTTACAGTGAAGTCTCAAAGTGACATAGCCCCTGCTTTCAAAGACTTTATAATTCTACTTGGGAGTGGGGTAAGGCAGGGGCTGGGGGTCACATACCTGGACAAGTGTATTGTGAGAGGGATAATGTCAGCCCCTGTGAAGAGTCCTAGTGTTATGAATGGGTCGACCTGGTTTCCTATACCTGAGCAGAACCCATTTGGACAATGCAGGGACGTATCTATTAGCATACATGCATAGTCCTACAATGAGTAAAGACGACAGTGCCCTACTTCGGGCTCCCGCAGAAATAGACCCTATGATTCAAGTGTGAGCTGTCTGTTTGGGAGGCGAACCCTAGAAACACGGTAGGCAAGTGGGAAGCCAGCTGGGAAGGGGGAGGAGCCAAGAATGAGTTCATCACCCAGCAGAGCTCCACTGGGGCAGCCAGGCTTCATCCCACACAGGACAGACCTCAGTCGTCCTAGCCAAGGGGCAAGGAAGCGGGGTGTTTGTCCCCTCACCCCCATCTGTCCTAGGTTGAGGACCTAGGTTGAGGCTTCTGCCTGTCCTACTTTAAAAAATCTCTCAGGCAGGGTGACACGCAGAGCTGGATGCTGCTAGAAGGGCACCGGCAGCATCCGACACAGCAGCAAGCAGTGATCGGACGGTAACTGCAAACAGGACCTCCCCCTATGCACACTGCTCCCATACGTTATCACACTTTACCCTCACGTCCAACTGGTGAGGAAAGTAGAGCAAGCACCGTAGCTTGGTAGCCCCTGTGACTAGTGGCAAAGTCCAGACAAATCCCAGCCCCACTATTACAGGGTCACTGACGAAAGCAGCTGGTGAGCTGGGACCAATCTCTTTCTCGAGACCTTGCTGCTCCTTTCTCTCCACCTGAGACAAGCGCAGCTGCCCATCCTCGAAGCCCTACCGACCCCGCTTCCTCCACTCACGTGCATGACGTGCATGATGCAGGTCGATCCACAGAGTCCTTTCACTCCTGTTTCCCATACCCTCCCCAGAGGCTTCCCTGCTCCTCGCTCTGCCTGCATCTTCCTCCAGTCTCAGCTTTGCCGCCTGCGTGACAGGAAGGTTTTTAAATTCTCGCCTGTCCTCCATTTGTCCTAGAACATGCTGAATAGGAGTCGGATGGGTTAACCTAAATCGGTCCAGCGTGAGGCAGTCCGAAGAGAAACTGGCCCTGCTGTCCCACCTGCCCCCTCCTGTCTTCCTCGAGTGCTCTGTTACTAGGCTTTTCTGGAACCAGGAGGGGGAGAGTGCCCACGTCTGGAGGCTGTCTGGCCAATCAATGAATGATCAAGTTTATATTGAGTGCCTATTGTGTGTATAGCTCTGAGGTTCGGTGCTGGAAGGGATACAGACGTAGAAGGCATGCGTGGCCTCCTTAGGGAGCCCACGGTTTTATTGCGGAACTAAACTAAAACCTAAAAATCAATTACCTCAGAAGTAATACCGGACTGAGAGGCAGTAAAAGTAGTGGTTAAAGGCTCATAAAAAAAAAAAGGCAGAAATTTCAGATTCAGATTCTGGCCACCTCACTTACCTCCCAGCTGAATGCAGCTTTAAATAATTACCTAGGATGGACTCAGCCTCCGATCCTGTCCCCTGAAAATATCAATGGCTCATGCTGGTGGGGATTGTGTGAGAGTGGAACGTGTGTGCATGGAAACCACGTGGCGCGCTGTCATCACTCAACGAAATTTATGCATATTATTACCCGATATTAGTGTTATCTATTATCTAATTCGAGTTCCTGCTGATTCAAAGTGCCATGGAAGCTTAGGGAAGTGAGCAAGCAGGAAGGACTGGCTCCGTCGTGGAAAGAGTAATGGGTGCTGTGGGTGTTAGGTGGGGCCCTTGGGAGAGTTTTAAAAATGGGAGGAAGGAGAAAGAGCATTCCAGGCAGGAGGGACACAAGGATGGGAAGCTGATGGCCACAGCGTGCAACGTGCAACGTGCAGGCACCTCAAGGCAGAGTCAGGAAAGCAGGTCCTGGCACACCTGGCAAGAAGGGAGTCCATTTGCTGGGGAAATGGCCCTAAGCAGTTAAGCAGGGGACTAGTATAACTGTGGCCTTTCAAGACCATTCTCCTGCGGGTGCAGGATGGGTCTGATGCAGGAACCTGGGAACCCGAGGAGACCACAGAGGCTGTGTGGGGATTGTGGGGGGTGGTCCGGCCCTACCTGGCCAAGGCCAGGTGGGAAGGGAAGCAGATACAACCTGCAAGACACAAACCACGGTCTACTCGTTGTCTTTCTCCCGAGCACTAAGCAATCTCTGGCTTCTGCGCAGTGTTCAGACAAGGGAGAAACCTCAGTCCATCATCTCTGCCGGTCACTCTCCTAGGATCTTAATCCAGCTTCCCAGTGGAAGCATGCATATTTCTCTTTCTTCTCACTGTGTGCTCCAAAGATGGCCTGACATTGGTAAATCACCGCGGCAAGCTTTAAATGATGTATGAAATGAAAAATCCCTTCCCTGTGTATTGGGACCCTCCTGCCTCGCAATGCCTGTCTCAGCTGGCCTGGCTACTGTATTATTTAACTTAGAGAGGGCCGGAAACTCAGGGGAGGGGAGACGCTTGGATCACAAAAACAAAGTTAAAATTACAAAGAAAAATATATCCACTGAAACACATACAAGTCTTTCTCCCTGGCTCCCGACTTTCTTTTCTTTTTTTTAATTTTGGCTGAAGTTTTTTGGATAGGAAAACTTTTTCTCTACTTCCTTATGTGTTTTTCTCCTACCCAAGTCTCCACTCTCATTTCATAACTTACTAATGGACAGAAACAAAGACTCTGTCAAATGCTTCAGAGCCCGGTCCACTTGATAGCATTTCTGTTCCTTCTTCAGTGCCCATTTTCAGTTTGACGGGCTCCTGTGAGCAGGCAGGTCAGGATGGTGAAGGTGGGTGGGGCCTTGGTGCTGGATCTCCCTGGTGGGCGTGGCCCTGCAGGGCTGGCAGAGGTGGCTGTTGCTGCAGCAACCGGGGTCTGCTTTAAGAAGCCAGGGACGGTGCTGTCCTCCTAACCCACCCCGCAGGTTCCCCTAGCCCCAGGCTAACATGACCCACTCTATGAGCTCCATCAGCACAGACATGGAGTCCAGGTGGCCACCTCTTGCTTCTCCGACTGAGCTACAAATAGCCTGAGAGCCTTCTTAGTCTGCAGGGAGGACAGGCTTGATCAATTTGCTTTTAGCCGATGGAATAATCATTGACATTTGGACAGATTTCTAATCTTGGTGCAGAGCTGTCCAGAGGCATTTTAGCTGCCGATGGTAATGGGTTCATCCCGGGATATATTTAGCAGCGTGGCCCAGGGGCAGAAAAGAAAGAGGTCTTGGGATCCAGGGAACTTGTGAGAGCTACACCCACTCTGTGCCTAGAGGCGAGTCCCAGCATTCCCTGGGCTTCTCTGACCCGCCCCCACCTGTGAGCTGTAGGTTCTTGCACTCACACTGCAGGGAAGATGGACGAGAGGCTCTGGGATAGGCCCCATGACTAGGCCCACCCTCCATCTGTGCCTGCTGGCTAGTAGGATAACAGGCAGGAGAGTATAGAATCCCCAGGAGCAGCCAGCCAATGGTTTTGCGTGTTCTGACGGAGAGGAAGGAGGCAGAACACTCTGCGCATGCACACTGGAGCCCAGCTCTTGGATTTGTGCCCTGGCTCCAGCAGCCTAGGGACAGGCACTTGGGCCTTTTGTTTCCTCTCTGCCCCTGTTTCCTCATCCATAAAATGAGAATAAGTCTGTATCAAACTCATGGGCTTCTTGTGAGGGGCAAATACATGTCAAGCGTGCACTGCGGTGAAGTGTGGGTCGCTATTCCTTACCAGGAGGGGAGCAGGCAGGGGACACCGACCCAGAGTGGAAACGGAGTCTGCCCGGAACCGCCGCACAGGTATCAGCTCCAGTCGTGCAGCTGCTTCTGCAGGGAGGGGCAGCTCCTCTCCCGAGTGAGGGGAACTGCAGAGCTCTGCCACCGATTTCCCCTCCGCCTGCGCTGTCGCGTGTCCCCGTGGCAAGGCAAATGTCACACGAGGTGCGTGGCCTCCCTGGCCCCACTGCTGCCTTCCTCTAAATTTCACAGGGGAAGGGGAGGGGTGCTGCTCCGTTATCAGAATTCTTCAGATCATTCCGGAAACCAGGGTCCTCAAATGCAGGAGATAGAGATTCTGGGATGGAGTGGGAGGCTGGGTTTGAAAGAGGCGCCACTGGATCCTCACTGGTCCTCAGTTTTCTCCCCCATAAAATGGGGAATGATAACTCCATCTTCTTTTTTTAGTTTTTTTATTTATTGGTTTGAGAGAGAGAGAGGGAGACATTTGTTATTTTACTTACTTATCCATTCACTGGTTGATTCTTGCATGTGCCCTGACTGGGGATTGAACCGGCAACCTTGGTGTGTCAGGACGACACTCTGACCAACTGAGCTACTCAGCCAGGGCGTAACCCCATCTTCTTGTCTTCACGCGAGAAACCGATAAGAAAAGGCTCGTGTAAATCACAGAGCACTCTGTACTCTGTAATGTGCATTATCCAGTCAGCCCCTCTCTGCGGCCAAGTGTCCAGCTTCAGGCAGGACGCTCGAGAAGGTAGCGGGGGAGAGTCAACACCCACTTCACCGCCTGTATCTTCCCAACCAAATCAGCTGTCGGTTGGCTAGCACAGGGGCTGCCAGGTAACAGCGCCCTGCCGCACTTGTTCCCAGCCACCTGGCTCCAGGTGAGCTTTGGTACCCATGAGGCCTGCCGCCTGCCTTCATCCTGTGAGCTTCAGTGTAGGAAGGACTTGAGGTGAGGAGTTGCAGCTACTTGGGAGTTTTGAAAAGCCAGCAAAGTCTCTCCTGAAAATCCAACTTTAAGTTTAGACTGCAAGGTCTGAGAGGCACTGACTCCATTCCTCCCCCCAGCCCCCACTGCACACACACCCACTCACAGTGTCAGAACCCTGACTTGGGCTGAGCTGTCTTCCTGCGAAGCTAGAAAGAGAAGGAGGGGCCCCAGTGCAGAACAGCGGCTGAGCAGTCCCTGGGCTTCCCCGCAGGTCGCACATTCCGAACCAGCAGCCCAAGTACAGCGGGAACACCTCCAACTTCCGTCTGCACCTCCGTGTAGGGGAGGGAGGCAGCAGGCCACAGCCACCAGGCATCAGCAGGAGCTGCTGACAGCCTTTCAGGCACGAGGGAGCGAAGAGGAAAAGCTGAGGCCAGTCCCCCACCATCACACTTCGCACGCCTTGAATTAACGCCTTGTCACTCAGAACTGCGGTCTCCCAGTGCTGGCTGTCATGGCCACCTAGCCAGTGTGATGCCCAGGCTCTCTGCGGTCGGAGAGCCACAGTGAGAAACTGCCAGCAAAACTTCCACTCTGTTTCTTGAACGTCTGGTGGTGTCAACTCAGCCTCCAGGGTCTCCAGTGTCAAATTCGTCACCCTCTGGCAGGTGGCTCTCTCGGTGTCTTCGCTGTCTCTCGGAATCCTGGAATGCAGAACTAGAAGGGATCTTTGGTGTTTTCAAGGAAATGCTGAGGTCCATTGGGCTTAGAGGGACTGGTAGGAGCCGTGGATGGTGACTGGAAACCAGAAGTCAGATGCCTGCCCCCAGTGTTGCCCCAGCATGGAGAACCTGGGACCTCCTCGTGGGGGGCTGCTTGCAACAACAGGGGTGGGGCCTTGAGTCCCCGAGCCGAGCTGCAGCCATGTGCCATGGCCCATTAAACTGCACACCTGGGGTCTGCTCGGAGGGGTTCAGACCTACCCAGTGGATGAAGAGCAGCTCCCAGGAGGAATGGGGCTTTTGTCGATACCCACAGCAGAGGGCTGGCTTGATTTCCAGTAAGAGTCAGTGAAGCTGGGAAAATTACCCATTACAATTTTATTGATATTCACTTTACTCTGCAAATGACGTGGGATGGTTCTGACAGGATGCCTTAATGGGACTGGCTGAAAATCCATTTGGGTGGCTGTGGGCTAATGGGGCTGACGACACTACGGGGTTCAGCTATTTCCCAGGCACCTCCCTCCTCTGCCACCAGGAGAGGAGGACAGGTAGAGTGCCCAGCCTGATGCTCGGGGAGCACCGGCTCAGAGGTTTTCCTCTCTTCCTCCTTAACCTGTTGAGCATTAAACCACTTCATTTGACTGTGGCTTTGTCCTTCGGGGCTAACTGCCAAGAAGGGCAGGGGCTGGCGAGGCTCCTCTCCACGCCTGATGCCCACCTGTGCGTGCATGTTAAACTAGTTCCGATGCAAAGGGCTTAGAAATGGGTGATTAGAGTCTCATGTTCTGCAGAAAGATTTCTTGTAATCTAATGCAAACTGAGGGCTCCCAAACGTCGGGGACTGCCTGCTGGATGGACATGTCCCATGGACTCGCTGCAGGGACACACTGTCAAGCCAGATCTGGGCAGGGAGGGAATGAATGACTGGACAGTGAAACGTGGATTTTCCTTGAGTGCCAGACAAGACTTCAATGCAGAAGCATAAGTGAGTTCAGAGCTACATTTGGAGGGCTTTCTGTGACTTACAAAGGGCTTTTACATATAACATTCCATTCGGCTCTCACCAATGTCCTGTGAGGTAAATAGGGCCAGAGACTTTTTGTAAATTTCCTGTATTGGTCACTTGCTTACTGACACACTCAGGTCCATTCCCCTTTCCCTGCAAACTTCACCTCCCAGACTTCCAGCTGTCCTGCAAGGCTCTGTAAGGGTGACAAGGTGGAGGAGAAGAGAGGCCAGGGCATTTCACCCTTCTATCTCAGCTCATGTTCATCTCCAAGACAGCACTGTGTCTCCTGGGTTGTCCCGGTTCCCAGTGTGTGGCATTTATTCTCTAGCTGGGCCACCTACCCCCGATGCTGGCCTTCAGCTCCTTCACGCTCCACTTAGACTACTGGGCACCTACTTCAGCCTGAGCTGCTGCATTGCCAGAAATGATGAAATCAAGCCCAGGGCAGTGCCCTTAGTACAAAATGAGTCCTCACATTCCAGAACTTTGTCCTTCCCGTTCCATGAAAGAGGAGATTCAGAGTAGCTGTATCTGGGAAACCCGGAGGGAGAAGCACAGACACGGAACAGAGGAGCGCAGCAGAGGGAGATGTTCACGGAGCTGGGAGCTTGGTGGGAAAGGCGGCATTTGAGGTGGCCGGGATAAGAACATGCCGGAACTGATGTGAAGGGGGTGCTGCTCCTCAGCTGCAGAGAAGGACCAAGTGTAGGATCCCTCCACTTTCAAACTGTCTGCCGCTGCTGTCCTGCATTGGTAGCTGGGCCCCCACCTCATGGCTTCCAAGATTCTCATCCTCTCTTTTGGACCAAGGCAGCAGTCTTCTCACCAGTCTGCCTATCCACGCTCCCCACCGCAGTTAGGAGGAGTCTCTCTAATATGCACGTCACACCAGGCCAGTCTCCCATCTAAAAACTTTTGCTGACTCCCTGTTGCCTACAGGATCAGGCCCATTGCCAGAGCCCTGGATCCAAAGCCCTTGCTTGGCAGGCAGGCTCTTCCGCCTCCGTGCAGCCTGCTGTCTGGCTACACTCTTGCAACCAGTGAGTATTGAGGAGGTCATGCCTTTCTCTTCCTTTGCCCAAGCCCTCTCCTCTGCCTAGAAAGTCCTTCCTCCCTTCCTCTGTAAATTCTTTCCCACCATTTAATGCTCTTAGGGATATCACTTCTGTAACTCTCCCTGGCACTTCTGCCTAAAATATATACAGGGTCTGGCACAAATAATGCCCCTTTTTTATTACAAAATCTTTTATTACAAAATCATAAGCATGCAATTCCGTACCATAACAATACCACACTCAAGCACACCATACGACATTTTAGGTGAAATCTTCAAATTAAAACTATAAACCATTACACCATATCATTACCCCACCAACCACGTTCAAGCAGGCGTTACTTCTGCCGGTTGCTGTATAAAGACACCCTTCTCTGCATCCCCAGAACCCATTGCCCACACTTTCATTAATATTTTTAGTCAAATTGTTATATTATTATGCATCCATGCATCTGCTCCTACACCTTAGAGCTCACAGCCTGACGTGAGACAGCTCATCTCCTGCCTTCCCAGCACCAGGTGTGGGCAGATACTAAATGCACATTAATGTTTGTTACGTTGAAACGAATCCAGTGCCATCTCTCTTCCTCCTCATCTCCCTCCTCCTTTCCTGAATCCCCCCTGCTCCCCTCTAAGTCACAGTGTCTCTTCCCTCCCAGGCTGGGACGGGCTCTCTCAGAGCATCTGTGGGGCTGGGTGATGACAGGAACATGACTTGATTTGGGGTGGGCTCTTTATACAATGGCGAACTATCAGAGTTCAACACAGAGCTACACAGTTAAACAGTAGCAGGGAAGGGTGAAATTAATAAGAATATTCCAAAACCAGAAAGATTTGTTTTCAACTGAGATGCACAGGAAAAAAAAAAAAAAACATTTTTTAAAAAGGAGGGAGTTTAGCTGGGCCAACTGGAAGAGGTGACCACACGCTGTGTGAGACGAAGTAGCAAGTCTCAGGTTGAGACTGGTGCTATGACGAACAGTCTCCACTACCCCATGTTCTCTTGGTTCATCCTCCCTCCTCTCCTCAGCCCTGGTTCAACTGCAAGTCGCTTCCTCTTCCAGGGAGCTGGACTGCACCCAAAGAAGAAACTTTTTTCCACAACTATGTTCCTTCTCGGGATTGGGCAGTAGTTAGATCTTTAATGACAATTAGATTGATGGGTGCTTTAGTCAAAGCTTTAAGTCATTTCCATGTGTGTTTCTGTGTGTGGTTCCTCCATTAGATTGTGAGTAAAGTCCAAGCTGAGAGACCCTTTGGGGACAGTCCCTTCCCCTGCCCCCACCTTGGCATGATTCTCTCCCTTCCTCTGAGACTGATCTGTGTTGTCCAGTCCACTGGTCCCTTTGATTAGAGAGAGGTTTGCAACAGCTCCATGGTTAGAATCATGTGCTCTGGAACCCGACTGCTGGGCTCCAGATCCCAGCTCCGCTAAATGCAGCCCTGTGGCCTTGTATAAATTTCCACATCTCAGTTTTCTCATGAGTTTAACTGGGAGGATGATAGAAGCTTCCTCGTGGGCCAGTTGTGAGGATTAAGTGAGCTGACATATACAAGAGCTGAGAACAGTAGCTAACCCAGGATAAGCAGTGTGTGAATATTTGCTATTATGACGGTGATTATTTTTCACCTGCCAACAGCCTGTGTTTCTCTCCTCCTCCCATCTGAGGACCAGGGCAAAGGGATTCTTTGTCTGTGATTTTATAGAGCCTTCTTCACACGACTCCGCCTGCAGGGGTAGCTCAGCAAAAATCAACTGTGGCCCTTGTGCAACTTCTTTAGAATGGCGTCTGGGCCCCAGCCACCCATGGAGTGTGTCTGAGGGAAACCAGCGCCCCTGTCCAACCCGAGTCCTCAGTGGCTGAGATCTCTGTCCTAAGAAGCTGTGGCTTCCCAGCCAAGTCCAGGGGCCCCAGCCAGGAGCAGCATGACAACCTTGTTTAAACCACGATTCCCTCCTAAGTCCCCTTCCCCAACATCCAGCTGAGGAATGTCCAGCCTCTCCATCCGTAAATAGAACTGGGGCCGAGCTGGCACTGAAGACGGTCTTTCCCTTGGTCTTGCTTTGCAGAAGACTCTGAGAATCTGCTGAGTGTGCACAGGTCCGTTTGCACTGCCTCTCGCACAGCAAGGCCTGCCCCTCTTCCTTCCCAGAGATCAGGCAGAAAACAGCGTGCACAGCTTCACACACTCGCACACACACTCACTACTGCTGACCTGGCCTCCTGGGAGATCAAGGCCAAAGTGTGTCTGCCTTGTGGGTAACAGATAAGATTCCCACTTCCTGTGTGAGCATGGTGGGGGAGGGAGGGCGCTGACCTCTCAGGAGATAAGAAGAGTGATTAATCTCTTTTACCGAGGCGAAGCAGCACTCTGTGGCAAGCAGTGTGCACCTTGCCACACCTCTCAGCCTTCCTCCCCCTCCGGCACCGGCTTCACTGCAGTGACGAGGGATCACTAGTGTATTAAGAGGGGAAAAGCATTTGGCCGTTCTGACGTCTACTGTGTAAGTCCTGCTGTCCCATCAACTCTGGCCCAGCAGCCACTTCAAACGCTGACTGCAGAGCCACCTTCGATGGGGTGTGTGTTGTCCTTCAAGGTTAACGAGGGCAAAGCTCCTTTGGACAAGTCTGGTCTACATTTGTGTGTTTTGCTGCCATGATGTGATAGATGACACGGTCCAAATTGCTTCCCAGCATGAGCCCAGTAATATTTCTCAGGCGTTTGCACATGAGCCCCCTGGCTTGTTGGTTGGGGTGGTTGGGTGGTGAGTGGGGTGCCCGCTGGGTGCCAGGAGGTCACAGTTGCATGTCTATTGCTTCTTTCATCTCCAGCATGAGCTCTGCACCCTTGGCTGCCTGCAGCACCCACGCAGTTAAATGCCCCAGATGGGAGTGGGGGCAGCAGGGCTTCTCTGTGTCCCCCACACAGCCTTCCGCTGACTACAGTTGCCCTTCCATTCAAGCCTAGGCAGGGCTAGCGCACCCAGGTTCACCCTGCAGCCTGGACGACCCAGGCTGCCCAGAGGCTCTTCTCCCACACACCTCTGCTGCCTCCTCTGTAGTCAAGCAAGGAGTTATGATGGTGTAAATGTCCACTTTGGAGGCCAGAAGACCTCCATTTAGGTCCTGTGTGCTGCTTAGGAGGGTGTGACTGTGGAGGGAACACCTGTCTCAGTCCGAGTCCCAGGTTCAGCCCCTGCTCAAGGACTCCTGGGCAAGTGCTCTCAGGAGAAATGGGAAGGAGAAAGGGCATCAGAGAAGAGAAGGGGAAGCCAAGCAAGAGTGTGATTTTAGATAGACCTCCAGTCTTGGCTGATCCTGCAGAGGGAAAAGCTCTAGAGTATAAATTATGCCTCAGAGTGTATCTGCCTCTAAGCGAACACTCACACTCCCACGCCAGTCCTTGGCTGAGGGCCCCAAGTGGCATAAGGCAATTCCCAGTCTCTGTAAATTTGGGCCGGAGGGGGTTAGTGCACAGGAGGCACAAGGTGGGCCAGCAGCGGCAAAGCCCACAGGTGAGGAGAGATGGGCACATGGGACCAGTAAAGGAATGCAGGGTCTGGGCGGAGCACCACAGCTGTCTCCTCCAGCCCGCAGCTCGCTGAGCTTCACAGCCCTCAGTGCACATGAAGGAGCCGCATCAGCCTACCAGAAAGTCGGTATGAGAATAAAGGGCGGTCACAAATGTACCGATGCCACCGCTGCAGGTCCATCCACGCCAGCTCCCTTCTGAACACACCTGTCGGTCCCCACCTCCCATCCTCAGGGCCACTCAGGTCTGAAGCTCAACAGTCACGGCACAATGTTAAGGGAAGAAAATATCAGCACATAAACTTGTGTCCCCAGCGTGTTCAGTACTTTATAAAAATCTAAAAAATACATACATACTTTAAAGTATTATTAGAAAACACTCAACATGCTAATACTGGTTGTCTCTGGGAGCTGGAGTTATGGGATGTTATTTTATCTTTATATTTTCCTGATTTTCGTACTGTGAGCAAGTGTGATTTTTCTTTGTAAAAGATGCTTTAAAATACCAAGGCTTAGAAAGATTGAGTAGTTTAATTAAATCCTCTGAGAAGGAACTTGAGGCCTCTTGTCTTCACTTGCTCCTGACTCCGGCATCTCGATGCAGAGGCAAAATCGTGCGGTGAATAGACGTTATTATCTCTGGTGCTTAATTGCTATCCTGGTTCCGTATTTGCGTTTTCACGGAAACCACTGTGAATACTATGGCTGAAATAAAGTGAAACGGGTTTCCGGACTGTGGAATTTTCCAGGGCCTTCGGCGTATTGAAGCACACCGTGGCGCTGCTGGAGATGGAGATCTTATTACATAGTCCCCAAACTTCCTTATGCTGGAACCCTTGTTTCGAGGAGAACCAATGGGACTTTTTCACCCCAGGGACCAACTTTGGGAAACATCAGGCCAAGGCAGGAGGAAGGTGATACTTTCAGGGGCCCTTTGGGACATGCTTTGAGGCAGGGTCATCTTTCGGTGCCTCCCAACCTCCCCATGTGGGCACCCTCCCACAGCTTTCACCAGAGCCCAGAGACAGAGTCAGAGGTTTGGTCAAACTAGAGATGACATCTGGGCCTCAGTCGGGACTCGGCTCCAGGCCCAGGAAAGCAGCAAAAGCAGATGGAGCGAAGTCATGCCCGCCTCAGGACCAGCTACAGCGGCTGAGGACCCCCTGCCTGGAGCCAACCAATCGGTAGAGACCACAACCCTGAAAGGACACACTGGGAAGCTGATGAATATTCTATTGAGATACTCCCCTGAGACACCCAAATAAAAAGCCCCAAGACTGAGGACCCATATTCTCTCTCTCCCTCTCTCTGTCTTCCTCTCTCCCCTCCGCCTTCCCCAGCACACACACACCTTTGCCTCCTTCCCCCAGGCGCGTTTTCTTTACCTTCCTTTCTCTTAAACTGTGAGGGCCCTTCCTTTGCCTCTGTACCTTGTCTCTCACTTCTTCTACGCCCCACTTCATCTACCTCTGTGACTTTCTAAATAAACTGTCACTTGTATTTGCGTTCCTTGGCTCTGAATTCTTTCCCAGCCGAACTCAAGAACTGAGGTTGCGAACCAAGGCCCAACAGCCTGGCACCATTCGCCATGAGCAATAGCATCTTAAACAAGCAAGCAAACCCCGAGGCTGCAGGAGGAGTTGAGGCCATGTGATGGAGGACACGTTCTTCCTGGGAGAAGCTCCACCCACCCTGCCCCTCGGGGCTTTCAAGCAGATGTGGGTAGGGTGCAGGGGGTTGAACAAACTGGCCTTGGCAATCAGTTGCCATGTATTTCTTTTCTGCACCACTGCGAATATCGTCAAGTAAACACCGAGAAGCGTATCGTGAGTCTCTGATAGATAAAGTCCTATCACATATTTATACTGAAACGCTGAATCAAGTTTTCGGCAAAATAGGTTCTGAGATCTTGAACAGAGGTCCAGACAGTGGGTTTTTTTGTTTGTTTGTTTGTGTAAAAATTGTCTCGAGAATTATTTAAACAGTATTGTTCCCACACTGTTCGAAGCATACGCGTGGCGACAAAAGCCTGGAAGGAGCACAAAATGGATGTGAAGGGCCGTCTGCGGCTGGCGCAGCTGTGGGCGGGTGTTTTTCATGGTTTAATGTCTTTTGCAGCGTTGAATATTGTTTTAATAACAAATAAAATAGACAAGATGATAAGGAAAAAAAGCATTTGAGAAACTAAACGCATGAAAAGCATATTAAGACTGACATGGCTTCTTTTACCCATTTAAAAGCCCAGAAATGGGGAGTGGAGCGAGATAAAAACAGAATGTGCCGCTTATTATAAATGAAAACAGTCTCCTCATATTAAGACTCAAATTACAGCCACAAGATAACTCCATGAGATGGCAGTTCACAGAATCAATAAAACTCCCGTTTGTTTGGAAAGCCAAGTTGCCTGTGTGCCAAAATACATATTTTGTAAATTGCTTCATTTACATTTGAAAGGGCCCAACCTTAATTCTTCAAGAAGCTGAGTGGAAGGATTGAGAGAAAGCAAGGAAAAATCCGTAGCACAGCAATGTAAGCAACCTTTTTTGGTTCTGCAATAATTTGATTGAAGCTGATAGCATTTGGAAAAAGGAAATGTTTTCCATTTTAAAAAAAATCAGCAGCAATGCAAAAACTCTTGCCAGAGTTATGTGAGGTCTTTCTCTCTCTCACTGAGCTCTTCCCGAGGCTGAGAAAGAGACATCACACTCTCCAGAAGGGATTACATCCCCCCCACACCGCCCCACCCTGCCAAGTTACCTCCTCAGCCCACAGGTGCACTTGGCAAAGACAGGGAAAGAGTTTCTGTGTTTGTTCCGGTCCAGGAGCGAAGGACTCGTTGTTGCTTTTGCTCAGGGAGTTCGTCTGCCTCCTCCATCTGGAAGAGGAGCAAAAGGCATGCAGGCCTCCCGGACAGCGCCTGGACCCCCATGCTCCGCTTCCTTTTCTTGAAAATTAATACGATAAAAGTATAACAGATACTTTGAGCTCTTCAGTTTTCACTGAGATTTAGAATCATAAGGGGCTTTCTCAGCTGTCACCCTGTCATGGAGGCTCCCAGCTCATCTCATTAATGGAGACAGAGCTCAAGCTTTGAAGTCACAAAGCTGGGTGACCTGACGCCAGTGACTTCTTATTTCTGGACACGAGTGTCCTAGCTTTGGTGAGCACTGAGAAAACGTATCCGTGGTGTCTGGCGCTACTCAATTTACCCCTTTCCTACCTTGCAAACTGAGTATCGTGTTATTTTGCAGATGGGTTTAGGGGAGATTAGAGGAGGTTTCAGGCCCGATAGCTAATAGGTAGCAGAACAGACACTAGAACTACAACCCTCTGAATCCAACCAAGCCCAGTGGTTGTTCCACTCATTTTCTCCCCTCCCTTTTTCCCTAAAATTTCTGAAAACTTGTGCTTCGTTGAAGAAAGGGCGATGGAAAGCCGGTAGGTTCAGGCCACGGCTGCTTTACAGCTGCATGCGGGTCTCCTGGCCAGTTTGCTGAAGCCCCCTGCCCACGTGGGCTTCAACGGCCCTGAGGGAGCCCAGAGGGCGGATCTGCTTTGTGCTGTCCCATCAAAACTGAGGACACGAACAGCTTACCTCCCTGCCAGAATGTCCTCATCGTTCTCACTGGGGCCTGAGTCCACGCTTCGAGTCCCATAGCCAGGGAAGAGACGGAACCACACCAGAGAAGATAGGGCAGTAACCTGGATAGGAGCACCTTGAACTTGGTGAGGCAATGTATTTGATTCCTAGGACGGGCAGAGGACACAGGGCATGTCCTTTGTAGTTGAAACAAACTGTGTGGCTTGAGGACTGGGGAGGGAGTAGGTGCTACCCAGAGTGACTGTCACAGCATGGCCCTCCGAAGCTCCAACAATTAATCACTTCCCCGTGTTTAACTGTGCATATTTTTGTGTGACACCATGGAGGAAGCTTTCATGCAGCCTTTTAGAGAAGTGACTCCCCCACATGGACTCATGTGCACCCCAAATGTCCTGAGCAGCCTTTTTAGGTCCAATAGTTTGTAAGTGATGTTCTGACCCTGGTCCAGGGTCTTTTTCACTGTGCTGCCAGCGTGTCATCTGGGCACCGCAGCCCCATGCCCCACACGCTCCGATATCAAAGCACAGCCGGTTCATTCACTAAGTCCCCATAAGACACCACACCACACACACAGATACTCACGCACACAGGCAGTCTGCTCTTATTTGTATCAGGACATGGACAACATGATTTGAGATCCAAGTCTTCTCCGTTCAGCATCCTTCTGCTTCCTAACACTCGGAACTCCTACTGGAGACAGCCCAAGCCCTGTCCCCTTCAGAGAGGAACACCAAGGGATCCCCTGCAGGGCTGGCCATATGAATTATCTGAATGTCCCACAATGCTGCTCTGCACGGGGCTCAGTCAGGGTTAAGGCTTTTCTTTGCAGTGTTTATGTGGTGGAGGGCCGTTTTGTCCCCTCGTCTTCTGCCCTGCCTCCGGGGCCTGACTGAGGACGTGGGGTTTCCCCATGAACCAAACGAGGCTCCTCCCAGTCAGAATCCTCCAAGGGTCTCAGGCGTCGTTCTCAGCTGCCTGCACTGCTGGGCCCCACACAGGCTGCATTCCCGGTCTGATACTTCAACCTGGAGTTGAGTCCTTCCATTCAATTTCTTTTCTCCAGAGCTCATTTTACTTTTTCTTCCAGTTTGACTGAGCTGTGAGGAACATACAGCACCGTTCACATGAAGGCGTACAGCATAATGATTTGACTTACACGTATATCAGGAAATGATCACCTCAATAAGTTTAGTTAGCATCCGTCGTCTCATGCATATGCAAAAAAAGAAAAAAGAAAAAGAGAAAAATTGTGTTCTTTGTAATGAGAATTCTTCGAATCTACTCTCTTGATAACTTTCAAATATGCCATGCAGCGGTGTTTGCTACCGTCATCAGGTTGCCCCTTGCATCTCTAGGACTTATTTGCCTTCTAGCTGGAGGTTTTACCTTCTGCCCACCTGCATCCTTTAACCTGGGTAATAAGCGTTGGCTGGAATGCAGTCCTCCGAAGTTCCTAAAACATTTCTCTGCTGGCAACAGAAATGGTACCCAAGGCAGCCACTCACTCTCACTCTTGATCCTTATTAGTTTGTGGGTCAGCTCACGGTCCCTGTGGAAGGTGCAGGAAACCTGACCCCAAAGCAAGAAGATGGAGGAGCAGGCAGCAGTTTGAGTAGAAGAGGGCTTGAGAGCACCCATGGGCCAGGCCGGGTTAGTGTGGCCTCATTCCCATCCAGAGGGCAGGCTACGGAAGGCCCGCCCTCCAGCTGCCCAGGGCCACCCAGCCACACCCGCCCTCCATCCCCACTCCCTCTTCTGAGAAGTGGAGAAAATAAAATCCACTGACGGGAGGTTGCTAGTTCCAATGAGACACTGTGGGGGAAAGCTCTTCAGAAATTCCAGAGTGCCCTGCAGGGGGTGGCTGGTCTCGCAATGTCGATACTTGTTAATCTTGCAACCCAAGCCCAGCCAGCCCAACCTGGCGGCCTCGCAGTGACCGGTGGCTCTGGAAGGATGTGCTGCCTTTGCGACCTGCCAAGGACAGATCATTTGTGATTACTGCTCACCTCTTACTTTAGAGAGCGAGATGAGTAAAGTATATGCAGCACATGGACACCAAAGAGCCTTTTCATATGGGTTTGGGAGGAATTGTCAGCTTTGATTTATTAAATAAAGGTCTGAGCTGGGCTGCCATGTGCCGTCAGTCCCCCGGTAATGGATGGGCCTCCCTGCCGACCGCACTGGGCGGCTGCTCTTCGAGAGAGGCAGCTTGGAGAATGCGGCGCGACCCTGCGACGCCCCGCTGCCACTGCCCTCCACCTTTGGTCTCTTCCCTCGGACGCCTCTGTAATTAAGAGTTCATGGCTGCACAGCATGTCTGGGGGTTCCAGAGCTGACTCCTGCCCCCACTGATTGAGGGGTTCCCTCTATGAGGAAGGGCAGGTGGCTAGGAAGATCCTCATCTGAGCAGCTATCCTGGAACCCCCATGTCTTCTCCAGGCTCTGTGGTCTCACTCACAGACGTCGGTGAGCACGCCGGTTATCAGTTTGCCTCACTTTGGGCTCATAGCCCTGGGTGTGAAAAGTCCTCCTAAGATGGACCTGGGCAGATCCGAATCACGCAGGGGGTTGGGGGGCTGGAGTCTCCCCGTTGCAGTAAACGGAAGAGTGGTTACCCTCACCCATCACTGCACCGCCCAGGAAAGCGCTCTCACCAGAAGCCCTTCACAAGCACCTTCACACAGGCAGGTCTTCCAAATTCCCCTTGACCGCTGGGCAGGACCGAGTCCTATCGAGCTGCCTGCACTCGCTGTTTCTATGGCAGGGACGCAGTTTAAGCTGCATCAGTAGGTTTTCCATTAGTGGTTTTTCTTGTTTTTATCTCACTCAGAGACCGTGTCTTCCTCCCAGAGAGTGGTCCGATGTTGTCCCCTGCTGCTCTGACCATACAGGATGTCGTCCTAAAGGGCAGCAGCGAGCGAAGACACTGTTGCTCGGAAATGAGGGCCAGTCCCTCTGCCTGGCTTTGGATTTTGTGTAATTAGGCAGGGAGTCCACAGACCAGGTGGCCTCAACTCTCAAGTTGCCTGTAGCACCACATAAAGGCCTAGCTTTGGCAGAAAGAAAATTAGAATCTGTGATGCCTGGTCCTTCTGAACTTGACTCATATTCTCTCCTGCTTGAGAGGACAGCTGTCAGTCTGAGTGAGAGGATATTACACGGAGTCAAACTCATGGTCAGCCAGGGTCTAACACAGGGGGCAAAGGACATTGGCCTTTTGGTGGGTCCCTTGTGAGTATATATGTCATTTCTGCGTGTCTTCATCACTAATGACTTGCCTTCCCAGCCCCTTATTCATGGCTCCGTCATCTTTGAGCCCCTCCTGTGGGGATACGTTCTTCAGCCTTGTTGCTTAACCCACCACATGTCAGCCAGAGCCAGGTCTGACCCTGAAGCTCTGCAGATCCTTGGGCCTGAGACAGAAGGACCGCCCATCCCACACTGACACTGTGTCCCAGGACTAGATCCCAAATGAAGGTGACTGTGGGGGATAATTAGAGGACTTAGTCTGAAAAAGAAGAGGGTGAGACTTGTAATCACGGTCTTCCAGTGGATCTGCACTTATGAGAAGAAGGAAGGGCCCAGATGCTGGTTCTCTCCACTTGGAGCCGGTCAGGTAGGAAAGAATTTGCATCAGGGAATCCCGAGGGATTTACATTTGATACAAGGGACAACTTTCTCATGACTAAGAGAGTTAAGTCCTAAACAAGTTCAGAGAAGTTCTTTAGAAGGGTCCACACGGCAAGAGACAGATTGGACTCAGTATCACATGCTGCCTCCGTCCATTGTCCTGGACGTGGAGCCTGGGTACGGTTCCTGATGGAGTGGAGTCTCCACACAGCAGCCCTCCCCACCACTGCCTCTGGAGGGCGCTCTCTTCTCTCTTCTCTGCTGCCTCTTCATGGCACAGCCCAGGAGAGCCTGCACACTCCCAGCCACTCCTCCCTGCCCATCCTTCCCTGGTCCAGAGCCTGCCCAGGGGGATGCAGAGCTGGGGGAGAAAAGAAGTGGGAGGGCCATTCCTAGGGCTCCTCCCTAGTCGTCCTTGTTTCAACCCAAAGGCCTGCCTTGACCGTGCATGCAGCCTTATCTTTCCCAGCAGGACCTAAGTGGAAAGAAGACAATTGTCGGGTGGGTGTGTATAAGAGGAAGAGCTTTCGGGCCCCTTGAGAGACTCTGGAAGACCACTTCCAACAGTGATTAAAGAGAAGGTTCCTAGACACTGAGCATGGCTCTGAAGGACAAAGATGGTACTATAGGGTACACAGCGGCTAATAAGTTTCAGGTTCATTGCTGCAATTAATTGAAGTGTAATGGATATTATATTTTGTCCCTTCAATAAGCAAACATTTGTCAAGTACTTATGATGTTTGGTCTTGGGAATACAGATCAATAAGGTAGGAATTTGGCCTTTGCGGGCCCAGCCGTCTAGGAGGCCAGACAGACACGTGAGCAGATAATGAAGTACAATCATCTGATCAGCGTTTGGAGAAATCTATGCAGTGAGCTGGTATGAATTAGTTTCAAGCGCCTTCCACATCCAGGCCCTGTGCTAGGTGCTGGGGGCACAGGGTAAAGGAACAGAGACAGGCCTTGCCCTCAGAGGGGCTTACGCTCAGATGCACACACCCCACTCTGCCCCTGGGAACTCAAACAGGGCTCTGTGAGATTGGGGGTAGGGGCGTCCCGAAGACAAGAGCCTCGGTTGTTCCACGGAAGACAGGGGGATGCAGGCTCTCTACAGAGAAGGAGCAGAAAGTGTAAGAGTGTGGAAGTGTGAAAGACAGCCCCATTTGCCCTTTCAACTCAGATTCTCGAATTCTGTGGCTGTGGGTAATACAACAGTATTGCCAAGACACGGACTAAAAACCATTAACCGAGATCCTTAGGCTTGTCCCTGAGCCCTGGGACATTCTTAACAATTTTGATTAGGGTAAGCCAGTCCTCATGGGATTCCTTCAAAAATAATATTCACACTACAAAGAAATCGGTCTGGATTTTAATAAGTTTGAGAGTGGCGATTCGCATGAGTTGACTCTTTCTGCTAATAGGAAGGATAAAAATAATAACTCTCTCTTCAAACTCTGTGTCTCCAAAATGGCGTGAAAAGGCAGCGATTATCAGCATCAGTAGACACCGTATCATTTGATGCCCGTAGTGGGTCTTACTTGTTAATGCATGACGCTTCCAAAGCCTTGTCCCCAGTGAGCAGTTGACTGGCTTGCTCTAGCCATGAGCCCGTTCCTTCCTGAAACCCAGGCTATAAAAGCTTTCTGTAAGGCACACAGCAGGAAGAGATTCATTCTTGTCCACTTAAATATTCATGACAGGTTGCACTGGGGTTCAAAAAGACACTTGTTTATTTAGATAAGATTTAATTTATTCATAATTTACCTAAATTTGCAGGGGCGTGCATGTACACTCTAGCGTGTAAGTAGCATACTACATAAAACATCACCAGAGCATGCAAATTGCACGCTAACAGCCATGGAGCCCGCCTGCGTGTTTTAGGGCGATAACACATTTCCAGCAGAGCAAAGACCTTAACACAATGGCCTGGGATTGTTTGCCTGCCATACGCTGACTCATCATTGTCTTTTTCCCCAAGGCAAAATTCTCATTAAAAACCAAAAGTATATAATGTAAATTGATGTTGAAGAACAGTTTTCTGGAATCAGAGTGCTCTCTCCTCTTCTCCCCCGTCAGGAGTCGATTCCTTCATTGTGTGCAGACAACCCTTTCTTCTCCTCCAGCCCCCAAACAAAACAAGACAAAATGATCAACACCCTCTCCATTGTTAATTAACGACAACCTGCCATTAGCATTCATTTACTCATTCTGATATCTGTCATCCACATGTTGCATGTAAGGACAGTTCTAAGACTCTCCGCAGCCTTGTGGAGTACCTTACCCATCTCCCCACCAGAAGATGAGCCCTCTGAAAGCGGGGGGCCAGGCCTCACCCACCCCGATACGGCAGCACCTGACCCTGAGGGTGTATTGTAAGTGACCCATATTGTTTTCAGCAGCATATGTACATTCCCAGAAGCAGGGATTGAAAAACAACTTTCCCTGAAAACTTCCTCATGGCTTATCGCTGGCCATGAAACTGACATGTTCTTCCTCCTGACCCTCATGAAAGAAAAGCAGGTTCTCCCATAAGCCTGCCAGCCACGGGGCACCTGCTCCTTCTTGGGATGCAGGTCTGTCCAGCCCAAGCTCATTTACAAGCTTTGGACAAGGGACTGGAGAGACACAATCTGAAGAGAGCCTAAGAAGAGTTAAAGGAGGGCAATTTGTTTGCAGACTTTTCTACCTAAAGGCATGAAAACTTTATAATGCCAAACAAGCCCCGTTTTTCTTTATTTATGGATCATATATTTCCCCCCTTTATTACCGCCATGCATTTTTCCACCCTGACAGCTGATAACACCGAAAATTCACTGCTGGCAAAAAAATTCCATTTACCACGCTCTCCAAGAGAATAATTTTAGAATTAAAGGGGGGGGGGGATGCATGTACATCTATATGCAAAAATATCCATATTTATTTTTAGCCCCTGAAGTCATACTCTACACTAAATATGGATTTGGGGTCTAGAATCACATTTTGATCATAGTTTAGGGGGATTCTTTTAAAAACATAAGCTTCGTTCATCCGCTCTTACCTGTTAACTGTTAATTTGGGGAAGAAACCTCGGAGCAGGTCATCTCAGTCTCCTCAGATTTGGCGCAATTTAATTTCCATGTGTCAAACATGGCACTATGGTGGAGATTTATTTTTCCCTGATTTATTAGAAATCTTCTTAAAGGGGCAGACCATCACTTCGCTTATTTCAGCCAGTCCTCTTGTTTGAAGTTTCTTTCCCTTTGGCTTGCTCTCCAACTCCACGGGAAGGGGAAAAACAACTAAGAGATAAAAACCACAAGGGGGAAAAAGAGAGAAATCAATGTGTTTTAAACAAGATGACAGGATAGGTTGTTTAAATTGCTTTTGCACATTGATTTAAAGCATGCCTGGTAGAAACCTCTATTATATTAACAGTCTTTTGCCTTCATTTCAATCATTGTAGTTGCTGTATATTATTACCTTTCAGACAGTTGATGTCCAAATGTAATGTGGAGTACGATTTTTTGTATGATTATTTTTTGTTAGAGGAATGATGGACAACAACTTAGAGGTCTGGGGACAGGATTAGTAACATAAATAATGTGAATTCCAAATAGCCCAAGATAATGATAAATCACCTGCACATTTAACTATAGATTATATTCTAGATGCATTTCCGTAAATGTCATTTTCTTTTTTAGGCTTCAGGAGTGTGGAGGGATAGGATGTAAATCTGGCCATAGACTACAAGTAGTTGATAATGGGTAGCAAGCTGTTGTCCCGTGTGAAATAAGCAAAGAGATTGTTCTGTGTTTTGATAAAATCACCTTTAACCCCAATGGCCGGCTGTGGAGATACCATCGTCAGACTGCCCATTCTCTTTGTAAAGTTGTTTTTCGTTAGCCTACCTGCACTTCAGTTCAGAGGAGATGAAACCGTTACTCTTCGCGTGGCTTTGGTATTTTCACTGCAGAATGATTTCTTGATGGTCGTTAGAATCAGAACGGGTGGGAGGGGCCCATGTGCCGGAGGAGACCCGGTACCCTTGTCACTATTATGGAAGTAACTTGATAGGGAATCCAACCTGCCAGTGGGTCCCTGCTCTGAGGCTGGGCGCGTTCTTCTGTGTGAGGGGCCTAGTGTTTCATGCAGGCTGCTGAAATGTCATCCGAGCTCTCTTTGGAAGTTTTCTCTTTTGTACGCTGAGCAAGTGTTGTCCCCTAGGTTGTCTTTCTCAGTCTCACAAGCAGGTGAGATTAAGCCTGGTTCGAAGCTGAAAAAAACTGGGTTTTAGACAAAGTTGTCTTTCACTTAACTAAAGATGGAGATTGGATTTGAGACTGTGTTTTCCTCTTTACTCCTAAAATGTTGTTTCCTCTATACCACACCACTCTAAAGCTGTTGTTTGGCTTATTTATTCATTCAACCAAAAAATACTTACTGAATACCTTCTCTGTGTCAGGCCCATTCACATCAGAGGTGCTGAGAACACTCAAGCAAGGACCCACCAGCCCTGCCGTTCAGGATTTCAAGTTTTGTCAGGGGGAATGACCCAGGAAGTTAGCTGTGCTATTACAAGAGCTGTAGCTAGGACAAGCATGGGCTGTCTGGTAAGCATATCTGAGGTCTGCATGACCCCTGGGCTCAGGAAGAGCTTCCTGCAGGAAGGGGCCCTATGTCCATTTTTTCCCTGAAACACGTGCAAGCTTCCTCCCTGTGCAATGTCCATGGTGTGCACTAGGGCCTCCCTAACTAGCAGATCTATGGACCCATTCTGCAAGGAGGAGGTCGAGGGAAAAAAATCTCTGGACATTTTTCCTCCTTACACAAGTCTACCAGTGCCCAGATGAAGCTGGTTCCTTGCTCCCAGGTGTTTTCATGAGCTTAAAAAAAAGAGGAAGAAAAACAACTCCATCCACGAGGAGTCTCAGACAGGCATCTTTAAGCAGATTGTCAATATAGTAAAGACTTTTTGAACTGTTTGGTTTAACTTAAGCTCAAGCAGTCCCTTCGTCTTCCTTATATCTGCTTGCCTCGCATCTTTATCATGTGCCTTAGAATCCTGCTGGAGCGAACAGGCTCTTTATCAAGGCTGTGTTGGAGTCAGGATTTATAACAGGCAAGAACTTTCAAGATGTCATATTTAATAGTTATTCTTTGGCATCTTTAATCTCTGTCAAACTTCCATTCATTCTTGAGTGAGTTACACCGACCATCCAGTTAAAGAAAACAATCCCCACAATTGGCCACCTCACTTCTGACACCAACTACAAGTTCAGGAGGGTTCCCAAAACCACGCTCAGCTTTGATCATATTCTAGAAGGACTTACAGAACTCACTGAAAGTTATTTCGCTCATGATTAATGTTTGTCACAGGAAAAAAGATTAAAATCAGCCATGGAAAGACAAGCACAGGGCAAGCCTGGGAAGGTCCCAATGCGGAACATCAACTGTTCTCTTCCCACGCTGTCACAATGTGTCAGTTTCCTGTGTCACTTTTGTGTAACAAGATGCTCTGAATATCTCCAGGGAGCTCACCTGAGCCTCCATGTTAAGAGGTGAATAAAAATTCTAATAGGGGCTCCAATGCATAGGCATGATTGACTGGAGAGTTGATGGCTCACATGGTCAGTCTCAGTCTCCAGGTCCACTAACACCATGCACCCCAAAGTCCCTGCCCTCCACCACTGTTAGACTAGCCAGTGTGAGACAAAGTCCCCAGACAAACAAAGTCACTGGCAAAGGCCAGACCTCTTTGGGGGCACAGTTGAATTGTATTTTTTAAGTAAAGGGGATTATTTTATTTTTTAATAAATTTATTGGGGTAACATCAGTCAGCAGGATTGTACAGGTTTCAAGTGTCCATTTTTATGATACATGATCTGTACATTGCATTGTGCATCCACCACCCAGAGTCATATCACCTTCCGTCATCTCAGGTTTGGCCACCTTTAAAGCCTGAATTCTTTACACCACCCTTCAGCACCCAGTTCATTGGTGCCCTCCTCCAAGCAGAGCCTGCCACCCCGCGCCATACCCCACAGCCCTGCGCTCATGCCTCTGGGTGCATTGATCGTATTGTACAGTAAAGTCCTCACTTAGCATCATCGATAGGTTCTTGGAAACTGCAATTTCAGGCAAAATAGCTTATAATAAAACCAACTCAACCGTAGGTTCATTGATATAAACAAGAGTCAAGTTCCCAGGGCATATTTCTGGTCACAAAAAGAAATCACCAAACTTCTCAATGAAAACCCAATCCTCTTCTAATATTAAACATCAAAATCAATGTGAGACATGCATCATGTAAGAAAGATGAATAAAAACAAGTAAGATCATTCTTTTCCAACCTGCCTATTCGAGTTCAGGGTCAGGGGTGGCTGGAACCTTTCCCAGGAGCTCAGGAGGGACACAACACTGGGCAGGACACCCTTTCACAGCTGGGCACACCCACCCTTGCCCACACCCACTCAGACCGGGACAATTGGAACACGCCCATTCACATCACATACACATTTTTGTGGTGTGGAAGCAAACCAGAGCTCCTGGAGGAGACCCACACAGATGCAAGGAAAACGTGCAAACTCCAGACGGTGGCCCAGCCAGGAATCCATTATTTTCTCATCAATGTAATGAAATCACATTACTTGAGGACCTGCTGTAAACTCCTCGGGGCTGGAGACCACGTCTGAATTCTCATTCTGCCTCTAACAGTCTCCACCTAGAGGGTCAGTCACATAGTAGGTGTTTCATACATTTCAGTGAGATTGAATTTTTCCATTTGATAGGGGAAAATGTTTGGATTTGTAAAAAGTTTAGATCTTAGTGGCTGCTTTTCTTTTGCTTTCTGGATGACATTTACTTTTGTAAATGTAATTCTTCCCTCACATCCATGGGCAGGACACCACACATTTTTTGAGGTTTCTACCAACCTGAAAAATTCATGGCCACATCTTAGCTTACGTTCATGGTCAAAGAACTTTCTTAAGCCTGAACAAGTACGCCTTTCTGGGCATGTCAATGATGTTTATAGGAGAACATTATTTCCAAACCCTGGGAGGAATAGAGTCAAAGCAGTTATTTCTCGTTCTGTATTACTTCTCATGTGGTGACATTATTAAAGATAAGTCTGCAGGAAGATTCAGCCCACTGAAAATCGATCACAGGACTTTGGTTGGAGAATTCAATAATGGTAGAAACAGAAAATTTCAAACAAAATATAAAAAGTCGAGAGCTGGCAGCAAACCACTGAGAAATGAACAACTGGGGGCACCTGTTGATTTCTGCCCTGATGTCTGCTCCCCGTTTGCTGTCCTGCGGTGGGAGCTGCAATGCTGAGCAGGATCAGTGAGAAGATGGCTCTCAAAAAACCGTGATGATTTGCTTGCACTGAGCTTCTAATTCTGTGCCAGCTGTGGCAAGTTCCTAATGTGCCTGGCACGATGGCACACCCTGGGGGCCACGCTGCCAGCTGTGCATGCGAGGGTGCCCTTGGCAGTGCCACCCCACACAGCCTGCCATGGTGCGCATTAGCAGAAGGGCTGCAAGTCAGGGGGTCGTTGAGACCGCTGGCATGAGAATTCTTTTCTTTACAAATCGGGACAGAGCAAGGCTGTTAGATGGCAGAACTTCAAGTGAACAGCATCTCAAAATAATATTCGGTAATGGCATTCAAATTGCCCCTGAGTGGTCTAATTTTTAATTTTTCCTCAACAGTGAGCTGCTGGGATGATCTATAGTGTCATCAGTCTGTGCTGTCTCCTGCCAAAAGCCAGAGCCTGATAGTGAGAATCCGAGGGGCTTCTGAGGGCAGAGCAATTCCACTTGGTATCTGTGACTCAGCCTTTGCTCTGAGCCCCACATTAGATAGGGGGTTCTTTGTCATACCAATGAGTAGTCCACTCTAGCTTTAGCCTGCTCTGGTGGCCAAGCTCTTTGAAGAGAGAAGGTGAAGTCTTTGAAGGAAGTAAATCCCCACACAAATTCCATGTCATCTGACCTGGGGTAACCTCAGCACCCAGCTCGTAATACCAGGTCCCTCCGTGGGATCCTGAAGTCCTACAGAGTGGCCGCAGGGATTGTAGGGGGTCACACTTTGAAATTATGTGTCTATATTTACATATAAACATCAATTTAATGGCTGCATACTGGCTACCCCTGGTACAAAATTATAACATAGAAAAAAATCTGAAGTAGACAGAAAACACACTTTCTCCCCAACACTTGTACGTTTGGGAGGAGACACTGGGGGCAATAGAAGTTCAAAGAGACTACGCGGTGAACCCTAAAGGCAGAAAGGAAATGTAGACTTCTAAGGGAATGAAACCCCAGGAAACAGAGGATGTTAATTCTTCCTCACAAGTCCGGAGTCAGATGTAGGCTGAACATCATTTTCAACAGTGTAAGACCTAATCAGACCATGAAAACAACGAGCAGAGAGAAATGCAAAACCCACGAACAGGGGGCGATGTGGGTATGACTGCCAGTCAGGGTGTGATGAACGTGGCAGCCAGCTCCAAGCTGGCAGCCCGGAGACGCGCCGAGCGCTGGGGCTAAAGGTGTGAGGGCATACATTCTCCACACACAGGAGCATGTCACCACCTGTCTGCACAAAGGAATTCCAATTTGCATATTTCAGGGTAAGGAGACACTTCCGTGACACATTTGATGGCTCTTCAAATGGAATGCTGCTGATATTCAAAGGGTGGTAATTAAGTGGGCCCCACAGATGACTAGATGAGACAAAATTCAGCTAACACAGCAAATGCGATGCAGGTAGAGATCATCACGTGCATTTCCTTGTCAACAGGGAAGTGGCTGTGGGGACCTGCAGGGGGCAAACCTGTCTCAGGACCACCATGACTCCCATTTGACATAAACTATTTGCACTTGCACTCCCGTGTGCCCTTCCATAATATGAGGGTGTTCCTATTTCCTGGTTTTCAGGGCTCACTACCTCTGTAAGTAAAACACTTAACTGAGAGAAGGGAAGATTGGCCCCACATCAAAGCAAGCTTGCTTTACCCTGCGCTGTTTGCAGCAGGAAGGGTGGTGGTGTGTGACAAATCACCTCTGTTTGAGAGAGTTGGAGCCGAGCACCTAGGAGACTAGATAAGAGAGCCTGAACGATCCTATTACAGGAATAACAGCGGTGAAGAGAGTCTACCGACCGCGCACCCAGCACATTCCGCTGATTTAAAGGTGGTGCGGCAGCCTGAAACTCGGAACGCTACGCATTGGATTGCCTCGGTGCGGGCCTTTCACATTATTTTAATAGAGGTTGATCTGTGCACCCCAGTGAAGGCTACTTGAACAAATCTATGTTAAAAGAAGCATGAGGTCTGTGCACCAAACAGAAACACACAAAAAAGCACTGTTTTTAGTCTTGTCCAGACTAAAAAAGGAGAGGTTTTCTGTTTCCCCAGTTGCTGCACACGGGGCCACACTGACCTCTCAGAGTGCGCATCTGCTCATTAAGACATGCCCCCCCCCCCAACCACAAGCCCAGTGCCACATGGGAGACCTTTTAAGAGCATACATTTGCAAGAGTAATATTGTGCCACTGTGGGTTTCTCTCTTAAAAAAATAAAAAGACTTTATTTATTTTTAGAGAAGGGAAAGGAGGGAGAAAGAGGGAGAGAAACATCAACGTGTGGTTGATGGCATGTGCCCTGACTGGGAATTGATCTGGTGACCCTTTGGTTTGCAGTCTGGCACTCAATTCACTGAGCCACACCAGCCAGGGCAGCTTTCCTCTTGATCTGGTTCTACCCTAATGAGACAGGCACTCTAGCTCTGAGTAGCTGTGAATGTGCAAGGACTCTGCTATTTGGGTACATGCTCTGGCCCCAAGCTCTCCTTAGGAGAATCTCAACCACCGGGCCAGGGGGGAGGGTGGCCTTTGTGTACATGCTCCTCCAGGAACCTCCTTATAGGAACAGGTTTATTGTAAAGCAATTATAATTTCCACACACTTGCGTATTTATTTTCTCCATCACTTTCACCTCTTGAGCATGTAATCAGTGCATGAGCTTTACTTTCAAAACAAACATGCATTGACCCCTAGACCTTACATGAGTAGGTGCTGTTTACTCTCATTTAATGTGGCCCGAGCCAATGGAGAGGCATCCACGCACACAGCAGACGTGCCTGTGATGATGTGCAATGCACCGTCAGGCGAGTGAGTAGCTTGACCCTATTGTTCTATTGAGACCCTCACTTGTGAAATCCGGGGCATGTGGCTTGTTTGCTTTATGCAAAAGAAAATGTGGAAATGTTTGATGGGAAATAGCATTGAATATTTTAGAACTTCCAAGGTTTAAACAGTATAAAACAAATTAAAAATAAAGACTTAAGGAGTATATTATGTGGATAGATATATAGGTAGATGCATTAGTATCTGCATGTCAGCCAGTTATATGCCATGGAGGCAATTTCTAAATGATGTTTTACAAATAATAAGACATTTCAGATCCTCAGCCAATAGTATGAACTTGCTGTTAGTATGAACTTGCCATTAGTCCTTTGACCACCTACTGTATCTAACCATCTCCTCAAATTGTTTCTCTAAACTTACACCTTGAGATTGTTGATTTAGTAGAAAGGCATAAGGATCTGCTCAGGGAATATTCCAGGCCCAGGACATGTCAAAAAAAAAAAACAAAACAAAACAAAACCATATTTTCTGCTAGATATAATCCCACCTTATAAATTTGGGGTAAAAATTACTCAGAGGCACACTCAGCCATTACTGAGCCAGTTAAGGAGCGTTGTATTTGTTGTTCCTGAGGTACTTTGGGTCCTCAAAATTATATGGGCCTATTTGGGGAAAAGTTCAAGGCAATGTTTTCAGGCTGGGTGGAGGTCACCTGATGGCCGAGACAGCTCTTCAGAACAGAGGAGGTTGGGTGGGTGGGTGGGTGGATGGATGGAAGGATGGATGGATGGGCAGATTGACTTAACAAATAATTGGCACACCCTCCGAGAAAGCTGTGCCCTGACTTACCTCATTGAGTCCAACATTTCCCTAGTCAGCACTCTGCTCCTAAAGTACAGGGTGGGGTGAAAGTAGGTATACAGTTGTTCATAGGGAAAGTAATACAATAATTAATACATAATAATCAAGAATAACCTGTGTTTTGCTTACTCACCACTGAAAACCTACTGTTGCCTCCCCACTGTGGGGGAACTTTGTGTGCAGAGTGCCCCCATCCGACACGGATGAGAATAAGACTACCAAGACATGATCTGCTTGGGGAGGAGAGGTGGTCGATGTCTCAAAGGAGAAGGGCCAAGAACCCCTCCCTCGATGGCTTTTATTAGACCCATTTTACACAGGAATACAGGTAAAACTCATCAATCATTGTCAGGCGGCAAGGATCAAACAACAGATAACATGCAAAGAACTCTGAGGGCTTAATCTGAGTTCAGGGTCTGTCAGCTAAGGGGTTACAAAACTTTGGGAGACAAACTCTTTTCCTGCTCCGACCTTATCATTTAAATGAGAGAATTCTTAGCAAAGCAGGTTTCACAGAACTTTACAAATTCTTTCTTATGCCTGTTCACCTGGGGAGCCCACCCTATCCAGCATAGAACTGCACCGCCCTAGGTCAATGTTTCAGGCTTAAGTGGAGCAGAGCCAGGAAGCCAAAAGATAAGGAAACTTCTCCCAGATGGATTGAAGACTCAGGCTATGTCAGGATAGCTGGGGGGCGCGAGGGTCCATCACCCCCTTTTGCTATGGCCTCCCGAGTCCTTCCTTGAGGGCCTTCCACGTGATCGTGCCTGTCTTAGGCGACCCCTCCCTTGAGGGAATCTTACCCATCATTGGCTAACTAACCAAGCATTGGGGGCCAGATATGGATGAAGCAGAAGTGGCACTTCTGCCAGGGAGATAAGCTTTGTCTCCTTAGTGGCTTACAGTCCGAAGGTCACTCACTCAGCCTTAGCCATGGAGGGGTACAGCTCCTGAAACTAGGCAGGGCAGTTCCCAATACCCCGAACCCTCCAGATTCTCTTGGTGGAGATGATCTTACTCCAGTGAATAAATAGGACAATGGTGATCTCAAAACTGAGCATAAGTCAAGAGCTCTCAGTCCTGACTTGTGTGGCTCAGTTGGTTGGGTGACCTTCCGCAAAACTCAGCCCCACTGATCAGATTCCTAGTCAGGACACATGCCCGGGGGTGCGGTTTGGTCCCTGTACAGGGCCCGTTTAAAAGGCAATCAGTATTTCTCTCACACATGAATGTTTTTCTCCCTCTCTTTCTCCCTCCCTTCCCCTCTCTCTAAAAATAAATAACTAAAATCTTTAAAAAAATAAAGAGCCATCAGTAGTATCATGACAGGTACTTGATGCCTACCCAGCAAGCCAAAAGTAAATATCACTGTCCCTGTTTTACAGATGCAGAGAGTGAGACCCATACAGAGTAGACAATTAGCTTATGACCAGAGAGCTGGCCAATGGTGGGGCCAGAACTCAATCCCAATTTTGTATGATCCACAATCCATGCCCTTCGTCACTCTGCTGAGTTTTGCATCTACAAAGTCTTGATGTAATAATACCCAGGACGGCCTTCTTCACATGTGTGAAGATGTGTGTGGATGTACTCTTCGGCCATAAAGTAATATTCCAGGAATTATAATGTGATTTTTTTTTCCTGATGACAAAAAGCACAGAGGCCCCAGTCAGTGGTGACATGAACAGCAATTCCACTCCTGGCATAGGGAGATGTGCTGTTGGGGAAGAAATCATTTCAAGAGCTCTCAGCCTTCAGCTGCTGTGCGGAGTTAGTTTTGCTTCCAGGCGGTTAGACAGTGAGTGCATCTGGCACTAGCACCTTCCGAAATGCCTGCCTGTCCAATCCCTGCTTTGCTGGCTCTCACCAGCCGCACTAAAATTGAAACGCTGAGAAATGACTGTCACCAAGCCACCTGTAGAATCCGGGGATGCGAAGGGATAAGTCCCTCATTTAATTGTAAATGGGAGCTCCTTGTAGTCCAATTCAGACGGCCATCACTTAGAACTGTTAGTGCTATTTATTGCAGTGCACGTGGGATAATGGCATTTCTCAACATCTGCTTTCACTTAAAATTTCGAAGTTGCCTCTGTGTTCCATTCCATGGGTGCCACTTGGTAACGATGCTATTCCCACTTATGAAACAGGAGGACGGAAAGTGGCAAGTGGGAACCCAAACAAAATATTATTAATGAATATTTGCAGCTGCTGGTGGGACTTGGTGAGTAGCTGCCAGCATCGATGACAGAATTCATCTTGTAAAGTGTACCTATGATAAATATCAGCTAGGAGTGATTAGTGGAGGGTGTTAATTCATGAATGACTTGCAGACAAAACCAGCACTTAGATTGCCACCAGGCACAGGATGTCTTTTTCCTTTTGCAAGACGAGCAGGGCTTCAGTACGTAACGTGGCCTTCGTTGCCACACTCTTGGCTTTCTTTCTCTACCTGAGAGGTTAAGTCTGGAAGGAAAAAGAGGAAGTGTCCACACGTGCGGTGAAGTAAATTGGAAGGACCGTACCCATCTTTCAAGGCTCCTGTCAAAACTCACCCTTTCCCAACAGCCATTTTGGCAACATCATCCCTGGAACGCTCGCCCCCAAGTTCCCTGTACTCTCATCTGACTCTGTTTCACTCATTTAGAATTTAACCATGTTTTGCCTTTTTATGGTAAAGCCTTTTACTTGTGTATGGCTTATCTTCCTGTGTATGCTACCGGTGCTTAAAGGACCTCTGTTTGTACTTCTTTTTCCCCATCTTGACCCTACCATAGCCCCCAGGGCTGGTCCCTGACACCTGGTAGTTCTCATGAGCTATTTCTTAAGTAAATAACTATGTAAATGAACACATGAACACATGGCCTCCCCAATGCCAGGAGCTGACCTACAGGGCAAGGATTTTAAGTAACACCAGAATAGGTAAGAAGGTAGTTTGAACCTTGAAGCTCTTGAAATCACACCTCAAAGGCAAATCACTTACCCACCCTCTCATTGGGATTCCTAACGCCTGTGGAACCTAGTGGATGAATCTTCATCAAAAAGATGCACTGAGACCTTGCAGTCATTTGGGAGTGATTAGCACAGGCTGTCAGCTCACGAGCGGCTTACACACAAATTGATTATTTTTACATCAGATTGCTCATCTTGGGACTTTTACTCTTAGCCCTTTCTAGGGTGGAAGAAAATTTGTTTAGCTTCCCATTAGTGCCCAGTGTCACATTTCACTGGTCTGTCGACCTCTGATTTTTGCCCCAACTGGTCTGGACAGTCACATGGTCGCTCAGACTCCCTTTCTCCCACCCTACTAGATGGCCTCTCAGAATAGAAGAGGCTTTGAGCCTTTGCCGACCATGGGAGTCTCCTCAGCCTGCGTGCAAACGTTCCTGGAAGTGTCAGAAAGATCCCACCACTGGGGGTACCCTCTCCAATGGGGCACAGGAGAAGGTGGATGCCCCCTGCAGCCTCCTTTCCTTTGGGGACACATCTGAGAGGCGTTCTGTCTACTTCCTGGGAGAGCCCAAAGCAGTGCCCATAGCTGCGGCTTCCGTCCATGATGCTCTCCCACACTGGCTTTGCCTTCACACCCCCTTCCCTCTTCCCGCTTCCCCCCACCGCTCCACACCTGCTTCCTGGAATCCCCTCCCAGTGAACTACCCACGCTCCAGCCCTGGACCCAGGAATAGCTTTCAGGGGAACCAAACTTCTCAATCTGCCTCAGCTTTGATCATAAAAAAAGAAATATAAACAGTAGATGAAAAGGCCCAGAACTTAGACACCCACATGAGGATGCCTTTCCAATTCACCCCCCTTTAAAGGCTGTGCACTCATGTCCCGAGCTGCCTTGGCCTTCCCGAGGGTGGCTGCAGGGCCTCTGTAGGACTGGGCGAAGGGGCGGCAGTGAGCGCCCAGGGTGTTGAAGGAAAGTGCAGAGGGGAACAGGGAGCTCTGCTTAGGTGCCTGCAGTGCCTACCCCTCATCCTGGCCCTGCTGTTTACGAAGCACTTTAGACAACCATTCCTAGTTTTAGAATCTCGTTTCGTTTTAAACTGTCATGTTCTAAGAAATCCAGAATTTTTGTGCAATGACCTCCAAGACGGCTTCACAGGGGAGAGCAAGAGCGGCTGTGGGGAAGGTCCCGCCGAGGCCCCGAGCGCTGCCCTCTCGGACTGCCCTCCCAGCCGCCGACTGCGCAGCCTCCTCGTGCAGCTCGCGTCGCCTCACTGTCCCCAACTCCAGATGGGAAACGTGATGTCTGTTCTCCAGGGCAGGTGTAGTGATGAACTGGGTTCCTGTCTGGTGGAAATCTCAGTAAACTCCAAGTAGTAAACCAGGTCTGTGGGGAAGCACTGGATGACGGACTCATTTTAAAAATCGCTGCCTTTTAATGAATGTTTACGTCGGATCATGCATTATACTAAATGCTTTGCATGCTTTATGTCATCCCATGTGCATAATAATCCTTTAAGGTAATTAATATGTGCCTATTGGGTAGACGAGAAACCAGATAGGAGAGGATAAGTAACACCACCCCTGAGTCCTAAGTCAGCTAAGGCTGAACCCAAGTCAGCCAAACCCTAAAGCCCAGCGCGCTTACCATTCTGCCTGGTACTGGAATGTTATCCAGTGGAGACCACTTGGCAAGGCCGGGCCAACTCCTCCTTCAGAGGAGGTCAGGTAAACGGAGGAAGACAGCTGTCCCTGCTCCTCCTGCCTGTGAGTGCAGGTCTCCTTCCCACCCTGGCACCCCTTTCACTTCAGGTGAGTCAGGGATGACACCAACCAAAACGTACCCATCCACTTCAAAGCTGCCACTTGGGGAAAGACCTTCCCAGTCAATGGTGTAGCGATGCCTTTACACAGCTTTTGAAATCTTTAAGCATTTTCTTAGAACTGATTCAAAAAAAAAAAAAAAAAAAGAGCATCCTCTGAAGTGCATCGCTCTCTCCCTCTCCCCCAAAGAGGCCACACCCTCACTCGCCCTCGGAAGGCATCCAGATTGTCCAACACCAGGAGTCTGACGGCACCTCAGAATCTCGGCCACCCTCCGTTGACCGTTTCCTCAAGTGAGTTCTTGTCACTTAGGGGCTGAGAGTTAACTAAGTTATAGTGACAAAGGGGTAGATAGCATTTGGTTCTTCCCTCTTATTTATCTAAATGCCAAGCAGTAAAACAACAAAATACAGACAAAACTAAGGACAGCTTGGGTGGGGAGCTCCCCCAAAACAGGCCAAGAAGAGCCCTTCTTTCCACATACCCTAACGCACTGGGAAACAAGGGTGACCCCTGCTTCCACAGCTTCATCTTCCACAAAATAACAAAGATGCTGCAGCAGAAAGTCTGTCCTCTGCTGGGGACACGCCAGGGTCAGAAATGAAATGTCCTCAGGAAAACACGCTGTTTGGGGAAGCTCTTTAGGCATCATGATAGGTGTCCATTCATGCCCTTCCTATCTCACAGCGACATTCCTGGAGGTGTGTAGACATGGTGGCCTCAGGCTGAGACCCCACAGGCTTGTCAGACTGTGGCTTTGGAAGAAAGCCAGCCCCAGTGCTGAGTGGTGTCTTACAGCACCCCACACAGGGATTTCCCAGAATGTCCACGTCTTGGAAGCTCAGAGTAGACATAATGTTTGCAAAACTTGGAAGAGATTCAGAGGAGAGAAAAAATGAGGACCCAAAGGCCAGGGAGACAAAGGGACCCATTTCATGCACAGCCATAAAGGATGGGTCTGGCCATTGGTCACATGGTAACATGGGTGGGGTGCTGGGAGGTCAGGTAAAGCAATAATTATAGTGACAAACCAGGTGAGATCTCTAGGACTAGTGATTCACTCATCTCCATTCATTAATTCTGCAAGCAAACAGTGACTGAGCCTTGTGCCAGGCACACCAGTGAGGGGTGGGGATATAAAGGTGATGGAAGCCAAGGAGAGTTCCCACCTCATGGCACTCACTATCTAGCAAAAGAAATGATGTTAACTCAATGATCACACCAATAGATGTTCCTGGGCGGTGACAGTAAGTGCCAAGAGGAGGTGGCCTTCAAGCTATGGATGAATGGAATGGGTAGGTGGGTGCCTATGCAGGGAACTTTTTACTGCAGAAGAGGGACCTGAAGGGTGCCTAGGAGCTACCCAGCCTGGGAAAGGGAAGAGCACTCAAAAACTCTGCAGGGGAAGAACAGAAGAGACCTCAGGTGAGAGAAAGAACAAGAGGCAGCCCCACCCAGAGGGGGAGGAGCCATCAGAGACCACACCTCTGCCCTGGTGAACCAGGCAGAGGAGGACCTGCAGGCTCAGACTCTGAAATGCATCTGTCATGCTGAACCCAACTGGGGAAAATCCAAAAGGAAGAGTCTCCGTCAAAGGATATTTCCTAAGAGGGCTGCACAGTCCCCACTGAGAGAGAGGAAGAGAAACTGAGGATCCATTTCCACTATAATGACCATGTGTGAAATTGCGTTTAATCTCTGTGGCCCAGTTTTTCATCTGTAAAATGGAGATAGGAAAAGTACTACTTCATGTATAAATATAAGTACAGTGCTTAACCTGGGGGAATCCAGGGAGGGCAGTGAACTTGGATTTGGGGGAGAGATCACATTAGATTTTCACTGGCTTTGAACTGGAATTTAATATTCCCTTTCATCATAAATATAAACAACAATCATAGTGGTACCAACAGTTATCTGTGACTGTGTCACCAATTGAGATCTCAGATATTTTCACATTACGTTGTTTTGCAGAAATCTCAAAATGTTGTTTACACTTGTCACTACTTGAAATTGCAGTAGTTAGCAGACCTCTGCTTGACCTCATTGTTCATTGTGTTAATAAAGAAGTACATACTGCCATGGCCAGTGGTTCAGTTGGTTGGAGTAACTTCCTGTGCACCAAGAGTTTGTGGGTTCAATTTCTGGTCAGGGCACATCCCTAGGTTGAGGGTTTGAACCTTGGTTGGGGCATGTGAGGGAGGCAACCGATTGATATTTCCCTCCCCCCCCTTCCCCTCTCTCTAAAATTAATGAACATATCCTCGGATAAGGATTTTTTGAAAAAGAAGCACATACTTTACCTTACTCAAATTTATTATTTTTAATGCTTTTACAATTGTACTTTATATTTTGTTTTATATTCAAAAAGTCTCTCCTGAGAAGAAGTCCATAGCATCAGCAGATTGCCAGAGTTTCAGAATTCCTGCTCTGGGTCAAGTGTTCAGACTTCAAGTATAATTTTGAGGGTATTGCATACCAGAGAGCCCCATTGGTATTAGTCTACCAAGAGCCACGATATATGTAGTTACTGTCTGGTGGAAAGATTAAGGGTCAGAAGGGCCATATACATACCTGAAAACTTCCCAGGGCTAGATGTGTGACCTTGGATGAGCTTTTTACCCTCTCTGAACAAATGGTCCTCACTATAAATCTTAAATAGCATCATAATACCTGACTCACAGGGTCACCATGAGTTTAAAGTGAGACCGTTGATGTCGCAGGTAGACCCTCCATAAATACTGTGTGAAACTGATCAAGGCTGTGAGCTCTTCAGTCCATTTGCACGTGCAGATGGCAGCCTGTGGGATGTGAATGCTTTTTTTGTCTCCCTCCTGCTGGGACTGGGGCCCCTCATATGCTCGCTCAGGGACGGCTCAGATAGCTCCCCACCAGGGAGAAAGAACCGTGTGCTTCCTTTTCCAGCCCTGTCCCCATGGGCAGACCATGCTGACTGAACAGTTTGCAGGGATCAGCATGAAAAGGGAAAACAATTTGTCCAGGAGCCCTAGAGTCAGACGCTTGGCCTGCTGGGTGCTGGGGTTTTTCAGCTTTAATCAGCATCAAGTTGATCACATTTGGAAAGATGCTAATGAATCCAGAATGGCTACAGGTAGTCCCAGCCAGGCTCTCCTGCTCTCCACCTGGTCTCTGCCCATCCTACCTGCCCTCCGGGAGGCGGCCTGGCACTAGGGCACTGCTCTCCGAGGCCCAGGGGTCAGCCTTCGCTCCATGTTCAGCCCGGGCAGCGGCAATTCTCTTCTTCCTTCCACAGGGTTGCTTGGTTTCTTTCCTACTCTCTCTTCCTGTGTTAAGTTCTTTTTTCTGCAAGTTAATTTATTGTGGCTAAAAAGATGGCAGGCAGAGAACCGTGGAGACTAATTCGCCCCTATTTATCAAGGCTCCAGCCTGGTGCTAGCCGTGACAAAGCATGTTCCCCATTGCAGGGACCCTCCAGCGAGATCAGCCAGGCTCTGGAGTTAAATAACTTCTGTTCTCCAAGGAACTCAAAGCGCGTTAGAAACATGAGCTCATGGGTAAGGCGGGGGACGACATTCTGACCTGGATTCAAAGTGCCCCGGGGTCCTCCCGGGACGCACAAGTCTAAGGCAGCCTGCATTTTTGCTGAGGCCACTCTGTCTGCCTGGAGTTGGAAAAGTGGAGGCATAAAGCCTAGATGAGCCTGTAATGACAAGCAAGTGTCCTGGAGGGTAGAGGGGTAACTTTCAATTGGCTGTCCAAGGCCCCCCCCCCAGGCTTTGGTTTGGGCATTAGCTGTGCCGGCACAACCCTTTGTTTGTGAAGGAGCAAAAAAAAATTGTGACTGTGAAGCATGTAGCACAATGCATTCCAAGTAGCACATACTCTGTAAATGCCAGATGAATCCAGAATGTTTGGAGTGACACAGGCCGATGGGTTCAGGGCTTCTTGTATTTCCGAGGACAGGCAAGTTAATCCCTTGCATCCTCTCTCCTCTTCTCTTTCCCTGGGTTGTGTCTAGTGAATACTAGAGATGCGTGATGGATTAGAGAGGGCCACAGAGTCCCTGACACTCTTCCCATTGGGAGATGGGGTCCTTGCATGCTGCTGAATCTGGGTGGGACCTTTGACTGCTTTGTCTCACAGGGTACAGTGGGTGTGGTGCTGTGTATTTCCTGGCCTCGCCCCTAAGAGGCTGTCTCTGCAAACACATTCTCTGGGACCCCTGCTCTGAAAAAGCCCACACTAGCCACCTGGAGTGGCCGGGGCAGAAGAGCACTGCTAGACAGCCCCCAGCTCCCCCTGCCAGCCGAACCCAGTCACCAGGTGGGTCAGGCGTCACTCACTTTGGGGGTAGTTTGTTGCACAACAATCAAAACCTCAACATTGCATGAGTTACAATAAGGACCCAGGGTCAGACCACATTCCCTAAGATGTATATGTTAAAATTAAAATTCAGCAGGAACTGGGCAAAGTATCGTTGCAGGACGTCCTGAACTTTGTGGTGCCTGCTGGGATTGTAACTGGAGCTACTGCAGTTAGGGGAAGGGAGGTCCCAGAGCAGTAGCCGAGGTCCCTTCTCCCTTTTCCCTCTCAGGTAATAACAACCATCATTGTGATAACATCTGAGAAGAGACAGCATGACCAGGCGTGTGCCCTGTGTGGCAGGAATACCACCATCCCACACCGAGTGGCCCTTGCTGGGTGCCAGGCAGCCCTCTGACACTCGGCACGCCAGCCCTGTGTTCTGATAGCGATCTCACATGGCAGCTACTGTCCTCGGCCCCAGTTCGTACTCGAGAAAACTGAGAAACAGAGAAGTCATGAGTCTTGTCCAAGGTTACAAATCTAGACGAACATTACAATACAGTATTTAATGAGTCCATTAACTATGTATTAATTTCCTATTGTTGCTGTAGCAAATTACCAGAAACTCAGCGGCTCAAAGCAGTGGAAATGTATTACAGTGCTGGAGGTCAGATGCCCAAAATGCATCTCACAGGGAAAAATTCTAGGTTCTAGCTGTGTTCCCTCTGGAAGCTCTAGGGGAGAATTTGTTTCCTCGCCTTTCCCATTTTCCAGGAGCTACCCACATGCCTTGGCTCCTGGCCTTCTAAATTCATCTTCAAAGCCACCGTTGACCTGTGGACTCTCTCACACAAACTCCCTGCCTCCCTCTTTCACTTATAAGGGCCCCTGTGATGACGCTGAGCCCCCTGGACAGCGCGGTCCATCTCCCTCCCCCAAAGTCTGCTGATTAGCAAAGCTGATTCTCCCTTCCATGTGACATAACATTTGCATATTCCAGACATTAAACATGGACATCTTTTGGAGGGAAAAGGGCCTGGACATTGTTCTGCCTATCACACCCGATAAGAGGGTAATGATTGTGCCTTCTCTTCTATAAATGATGGAGCTGAGAATCATGGTAGTTAAATAATTTTTCCAAGGCCACACACACCAAATGCTATATCACCTGAAAATCATAGAGTCGCAGGCTAAGAAGCAGGAGTATTGTGGAAAATGGCCAGATAAATCCTTCCCAAAGGTAGGGGTGTAGTACGGAAGTGAACTTGAATAATCGCTATGCCTTTTCACCAACACCCAGAAATATAATTTTTCTACCAGCAAAATAGTAGGAGAGAGCAACATTGGGGTTCCCCCAGCCAGTTTCGGCAGCCCTAACAGAGAAGGGGGGCCTTTTGTAGGAGAAGCCCTCTGAGATTCCTCACTTATCTGTCCCTGAGAATCAAAGAAACAACATTTCTCATATCCAGTAAAGCCCTCCGATAATGAACTCTGCGATAGGGGCCTCCATTCACCGGGAAGCCACAAATCGTTCCAGTGCCTCAACCCTTCAGTCCCAGGAGAGATAAGGAGGGAATGTTTTGGAGCTCTTTAAAAACATTGTGTGAGGGGGTCTAAGGGGACTGGATGGTAATGGGGAAAAAATACAAGATTTTAAAAAACATTGTGTGTTGCCACGGTGCCTCAGACCTAGAAACCTCAAAACTATCCCACAGGGCACTTCCCTAGCCCTCCCACCCGCCCGCAGGGCCCCGTACTGCTGTTCGCCATGGATCAGCCCTCGGACCAGGGCAGGGATCTCCGGCACATTCTCTGCCCCTGGGAGGCTCAGTGTCTAATAAATACTGGCTTGTATATGTCAAAGGAGGTGGAATGGCTGTAAAAACCTTTGCAGAATTTGGGCACCAGACAGCAATTGATGGGACTCTAGGTCGAGGCAGGCCTAGAATCAGCAATGACAATAACTGTGTAGAGTCCATACAAGGGCCGGGGGTTCCTGTCAATCTGTGGTGCAAGGATATGTTTCTCTGTATTGTTTCTTAAGACTACAGGTAAGCTTAAAGGATTTAGCACACACAGACACACGCATACATGCACATGCCAAAGCAGTTTCTTCTTTGCACAACTCACATAGTAGAGTGGAGTAGTTAACATTTCCCTGAAACCCTCTGGCCTTCCAGGTGCTTTGTATACATGCTTTTATTTAATATAGGCAACAACTCTGTGAGAGAGATATCATCACCATTGGGTAAGGAAACTGAGGCTCAGAGAGGTTAGGTAACTTGCCCAAAGCCACACAGCTAGTAAATGGCAGAGGCAGGAGGATTCAAGTGTCACCTGCCTCCCTCCAAAGCCAGCTGTGCTCTTCGTACTCTGACACACTGTCTTCCTAAAAACACTTTTTGCATCATTCACCCTTCCTAAGTCATTATTTGCCTTTTTTTCATGAACCCAAAGCAATTGCAAAGAGCTCATCTATCACTGGTGCCTCTTTTTCCTCCCGAGGCTCCCTCACAGCCCCAACTGTGGAAACACCTCACCTCCACGTGGCTGACTACCCCCCGGCTGTGCGGTGGCCCTGCCTCAGCCACGCAGACTCGCCTCACCGGCCAAACTCCAGCAGATGCTCTTGCCTACCTGAGAGCTGCCATGCGTACCAGTTGTCTGCTGAGCCGCGGCAGCCTCAAAAGGTCCCAACACTCATCCAGATGGATCCTCCCTTCTGCAGAGTGCAGTGGCCGTCCTTCATCAGCCTGGGCTCTTTCAAGGGTCCCCTCCTGCTGAAGCCACTGATTAGAGAGCGGGCTGGCTCACCATTTGTGAAGAGCTGAGCAGAACCGAGCAGAAGGGGCACCGAGATGCAAGGTCTGCACCCATGGACTGCTGCGGGGGAGCCAATCAGAGCTCCTCCCTGAGGCTTGGTACAGTGACCCCCCTCAGCCCTCAGAACAGGGTGGGGTCAGGACAGCCAGAGCCCCAGAGAGCAAATCCAGATAGAAGCCCATCACCTGTTCACTCCATAAAACCACCGGCATCTTCTACACGTGTCAGAACGGGAACAAATTTGGGGAGCTCAGAACGCAGGGTTCCGTGACACTTCTCAGTCCCTGTGAGACCTGGCATTGCATCTGATTGCTCTTCTGCATGTCACTTCACAAGTGTCATCTTGCTGTCCCTTGGCTAGGGGAATTAGAAAGCAGAGCATCTCCTCTGGGTTTGGGGCAGGGGTGGGGGTAGGGTTGGGCGGTGACCGATGCAGTGGTCCCGGTGACACGACACCAGAGGCACTGCGGATGCCCAGTCATCAGAGGAAGAGCCAGAATGGGCCTGTCCCTCCCTCTGGCCCCTCCATTAATCTGCCCAGCAATTGGCGTTGCCACCCCATCGTCCTCTGCCTCTGGGAGCTGGGACTCTGGAGCCCGTGGTCATCCACAGCCCATGGCCAACAATGTCATCTAAGTCACCATCGGCTTCTGCTTAGTGGCTCTGCCACGGCTGCCACACTCGGCATGCTGAATCCTCCTTGGAAACCCCTTCCAACTCAGGCAAACCCTCAGCCCTGTCCCTTTCGGTTGACAGATGCAAAGGCAAACAACTCCAGTGCGAGCTGTTTCTCTTCTCTGCCTCCTCTGGTCTTTGATGAGCTGTCTCATGCACTTGGCTTTTTGCTATGTATCTGTGGTCCAGCTGTTTGGTTTTTCTCTCTTTCCTGTTAATTTCAGCATCGCGGGCTTTTCCCTGCTTGGCCTCTGTCTCCTGCACCCCTACAACTATGCACTCTTTATCTCAGCCTCACTCTTACTGCAGCAGGTTCTCCCCCTGATCAGTAGTGTGGTTCCTGTAAATGCTTTTGATTGTGCCCAGTGTGTCTGCGTTGGTTCGAGGGGGCTCTGCTCAGCAGCTCTTCACAGGGGCCGGGCCTGGGATTAGAGGGAATGCCCTGCTCCTGCCATTTCCGGTTGGCTCTTCCATGAATCACTGATTTCTCCTTGAATTTGTGTCCTGGACAATTATTTATTGTGGTGAGCCTCCCACAGCCCCCAGGCAGGCCTCAGAACACAGAAGGGACTGAGATTTGCTTTCATGTGGCTGTGACCTCCCTGCTGGGGTGCAGGGGACGGGAGGGGGGTGCTGACAAGCATCCCTGAATGGTGAGCACTTAGGAGATCCCTGGTTCGCAGATTTGTCTTTCAATCCAACCTTAAAATTTGGCATTGGGGGGCCATAAATGAAACCATAGCCAGGACCTCCTTTTCCCACTGTGGTTTCTCTAACTTTTCTAGTCTAAATACTTCTAACACACTTGATTCAGAACTGAGGCAAAGAGTCCAGAGCTCAGAGAAATGAAACCTGCCATCAGCCCACCTCCAAAGACAGCGGCCATTGTAATACACTCTGCTGCTGGCTTGTCAAGGAAGCCTTTCCCCCAAAGGAGAAAAACAATTTGCCTATTGTCTGTGCAATTTTAGGATAATTGAGCTGACGTTCATTTGAATGATAATGAGTAAATGCTGTTCTTTTTTGTTATTTACCTACTTTCTAATTTTACAACGGAGAACTAGTGATAATTACCAAATTCTATTATTTATAGAAAACTGACTCTTTCGTAAGAATCCAATGGGGCAATTATCTCCATACTGTATGTGCTGTTTTGCTATAAACTGTTGAAAATTGGATAATTAACACCAGAACTAGCCGTGGCATTTTGAATATAGATACATAACAAGGAAGGAGGTCATCCATGCATTAATATTCAAAACACACGCTAGTTCTTCCTCTCCTATGGTGCGTGAGCTGAGCGTTGGGGTTTGTAAGACCCTTGCGGAGGCCAGTTTGAAACGCTGTTATCATGTGGCTTTTGTTTACCAAGCGTTGATAAGAGCTGTATCAAAAGGAAATAGAACAAGAAATACATTTACAATAAAAATAATCGCTCCCATTCTTGTGTCAGGTATTATGTGGTTTCAAAAGCGTGTCCTCTTCCTTCCCTCAATCCCTTCGTAAAATAGGCACTATCCTTCCCCCATGTCACAGAGAAGAGTGTGGGGTTTGGAGCAGTTTGTCGCATGCCTGCGGTCACCCAGGGAGCACACTGAGGGCCAAGGACAGAAGCCGGGTCTGTCTGGTCCCGTGGCCTTGTCCCTTTCGGGCGTAGTTGAGAAAAGGTAGCCTTTGAAGCCCCCGCTTCTTCTTTGTTGCTGTTGGTTTTGTATGTCTTGTTTGTTTCAGCAGTTTGTAGACTCTGAATGAGAAGCTTTGAGTTAAAAACCCCGTTCACCTACTCACACACTCACATATGTAACCCTTGATAACAATCGACTGTGGCCACAAGTGCTAGTGGCAGAGGGGACGTTGTTAGTCAAGACGGTCGCGAAGATATTAAGTTCCAAACAAGCAGGAGAATTCATTACTCAGTCATTTGGGGGGCAGAATTCCCACTCACTGCCGTGGAAGTCAGGTGGGCAAACACCTCAAGGTCATGTTTTGGTCCAGAATATTTATAACTTTCTCCCCAACACTATCATCTTGACAGGGTGAGTATGTGCTAAGGAAATAAATGAGGGACCACCCAAGGAGCAGCAGCAACAGGGGTCAGAGGGCCCAGCATCTTTCACTTATTTATTTCCTTCACACACAGGTGGTGAGAGGGACTTTGGACTAATGAATGTGCTTGTAATGATTCTGAAAGAAACCCCGGAGCCTCGTTCATGCCCTGGCCACGAGGGAAAGAGGATGAAAATGCAGTGGTCTCCGTGAGGCCCAGTGTCTGCCGGCATGGTCCATGAGTCGAGTCCTTTCCAGCTCAGACCCATGGCTGAATTGTTTTTGTTAAATTCTTCAGCCTGCTTAAAGTCTTGCCATTATTATTCAGTACAAGGAGAGGCAAGTCCTGTTTCAATGATGCACGTCTGTTTATGAGCCTGAACTGGGGAAAACAGGACCTGACGCACAGTGAGCTGTGGCTAATGGAATGGAGAAACGGGCTTTACTGCCTTGATCTGTTCATTACGTTCTGCAGGGTGGTCCTACCTGGCCGTGGACTCCAATCAGAGCCTCCGCCTCCCGCCAGAGTTGAGGAGAGCTCACCCCATAGCCCTCTTCCTTTGGGACAGAGCCACGCTCTCCGGCAAGCAAATGGAGGTTGTTCACACAGGGTCTAAGGGGAAGCGCCCATCCCAGAACTTGGACTACAGTGGAGGTTGATCGAATGGCGCTGGCTGATGGCATGAGCCTACATCTCAGTGAAACAGGGACCTAACTGCTCATCCTGACAGAAAGAGCTTGAATTTCCAGCCAGAGGCCCAACGTCAGAGCAGACTAAGAAGCCTAGTTACTAACATCGCTTCTCATCTGCAGGCGCACAGGCTGGAACCTAGTCCTCGAATAGTCACTAGCATTTGTGAGGTGCCTGCGCTGTGCCAGGCACCGTGCCAAGTCCTGAGATACGAGATTGGGTCTCGTGGACGAGTTTGCTGCCTTACCTGGGCAGGGGGAGGGACGCTTGGAGAGCGGCCTTCTGTTCACCAGGCAGCATTCCTTGCGGAGCGCAGTCAGAGCGCACCAGAAGTGCTGCCGTAAAGTGTGAATAAATTCTGAGAGGAGCTCTGCTACCTCAACCAGACGATTCTAGTAGCCTGGGGAGCGTACCTCCCCCGTACTCCCTGCTGACTCGTCTGCAGATGCAGATCTGCTGCATCTTCAAAACAATATTAACGAGAGCTTGGTCCATACACAGCTCTGTCGGTCAGCAATGCCCCCAAGTTCCAAAGTAGGAAGAGGGAAGGTCTTTGTCCGTCTCTTATGATCGCCATGGAAAAATAGGCTATATGGTATAAAATAAATTGTTTGCTTATAGGTAGAGTCTATCATGTATCTGGCCAATACGTGGTTCTCATGGAAATCGAGTGAAAATTCTTCAAACCCGAAAGTGCCTTAACCTCTGGTAAGTACCCATGACAGCAGCAGGTCAGCAATGCATCACTCTCAGCACTGGAGTGGCGTTAAAGCTGTGGTAGGGCAGGATTCAATAAGAGTCTCTTGACTCTAAATTAATGTGTTGAGGGCTTGGTCTGATTTCTTTTGGGATTAAAGAAGTTCAATGCGAATGTTGAGTGCTATAAAAGAAGACTTAGCTGTAGCTGGCACTGCTCCTGTCCGACGCACACTGGTTCCCATTCATTCACTCATTCATTTGTCCATCCATCCATCCAAATCGTCAACAACTATTTACTGAGGGCTTGCTCTGTGCCAGAAGCTTTGCAAGGTTCTAGAGACATAGCAACGAACAATCCGACACAGTCCTCCCACCCTTTAGGAGTTTACAAAACCGCAGCCACTTGGAAAGTTTAGACAGGGACCACATGGCTCCATTAGAAAGTCATTTGGTATCTGGCTCAAAGTTCTCCCTGGAGAAAGAGGATGATGGACCGAGGGGAAGAGAGTCCTAAGGAGCTCCTTCCTGAGAAGGGCAGGAGTCTTAGAACAGTAGGAAGGAGGCAACGGTGAACTCCCAGGTGCCAAATGGGAGTGCACCAGACACGGAGCTGCTTCTCAGAGCTTGGCCACAGTAGGAGCTTAGAATCTGAGATTTAAACACTCCAGTTTGGCCCTCAGCCCAGGGGTGCAGGCAGGGGGCCTGGGGGGCCAGTAGAATGGAGCGGATGGGGTTTGTCAGATGGGCTGAGTAGCTCATTCCGGTGCATAAACTCTGACACACATACAAATACCTCAGCTGTCCGGGAAAGAGAGTGGGGCTTGGGGGAACTTAAGGCACTTCTGGACCAGCAGTAATGCTCTCCAGGTTGCAGCCAGCACCACCACCAAAGGTGGAAACTGCTCTCTCTTGCTCTGCCTCCCTGATTAATTTGGTGTTTCAGACTCAACAGCCCACGAGTTCTTCATCTCTTGCAGTTACTCCTCCGACAGATGTCTATTTTATGAGCCATCCCTGAGCCTTTCCTGGGGAGCCAGATTCCCCTCCTCCACATTCATGCCTCTGGTTTTGACCAGCCTCCAAAATGCTGGTTATGCCCAGGTGTAGGGCTGAGTACAGAGAAGATATCTGGACTTGTTTTTCCTGTGGTTCCAAGCTCCTATTTATGGGATGTTTGCAAACTACTTAACCTAATGAGAGAAAGCATGTTACAGCTTGGAAACGCGGAAATCAGACATTCTGGAGGGACCCTACAGGACTTACACAAAATATTTATAGAGTGCTGTCCAGAAAGAAGGCGAGGGGAAATCCCTCCCGTGCCTGCAGAAAACTAATATATGGTAATCAGAGCAGCGTGGAGTGGCTGTAAGTTTCGACAACATACAAGGAACTTATCGCTGTTTTCCGCTGTGGCTGCATATTCTGGACTCCTTGCTAGCTGGAGAGGCGTGAATAGAAGATTTATTTTGTATTGTTAGACTGTCAAGACACTCTAGAGCAACAACTTTCAAATGTTAAGTTCCTGAGCTTACAGAAGTTGTGAATTACATGCTTTTAGAGCAGTGTGAGCGAGGGGCTGACAGCTCTCCCCCTCCCCCTCCTCCTTCCCTTCACCACTCAGAGTCCTTTATGATCAGTGGCTCAACATGCTGCCCTTCCCAAACCCAACAGGGCCATCATTAAGAATGACAGAAATCTATTTCTAGCCATGAAGCAAGCTGAGGCGACTGACATGTCATCACAGAGAAAGAACTTTTTCACACCTAGGTCCCCAGAGCCCCAGAGAACCTTCTCGGCCAAAATTGAGACCATTTCAAGTTAACTGAATGTGAGAAAGGATTTCAAGTGGGGTGGGGAAGGGAGGGAGGGAAACGCAATGTGATGGGAGGCTATTCCAGGGATGTTTTGTCTCTTTTCCCCCTCATCAGTCTTGGGGACAGCATGGTGATTTCCTGGAACTGGGCAAGATTGCAAAGCTTGGTACAGGGCAGAACCCAACACACCTTGTCCTTGACCTCTAAGCAGCTGAGACCTCCCCAGTTAGCATAGAGAGATTGAGTTTATTAATTAAGGAGTTAAAGAACAAATCTCTCAAGGATGATTAGTAATAGATCATCAGTTTAAAGACAAGCAATGGGGTGATTTCATCGTTTACTCCTGCCTCTCCCTCCCTTTGTCTTCGAATCGCGCCCTTCAGTACCACCCAGAACCGCAGGCACCTAGGTGTCTGCCTCCCCTCTCTGCTCCTAGATGATACAGTCCCTTGTGGGGGCCAGGCCAGTGGGGCTCGGTTGATTGGGCATCGTCCTGCAAACTGCAAGGTCACCAGTTCGATTCCCAGTCAAGGCACCTGCCTGGGCCGCAGGTTCAGTCCCCATTTGGGGTGCATGAGAGAGGCAACCAATCAATGTTTCTCTTTCCTCTCTTTCTCCCTCCCTTCCCCTCTCTCTAGAATCAATGAAATAGAAAAAAAATATTTAAATCCCCTGGGGGCATGGTCACTGCCTTCCTTAGTTGTTGTCTTCTGTTGTCGCACCCAACATAAACTGCACTTGGTATTGATGGAATGGTTACAAATTGAACTAGGGTCCCACCTTATAATGAGGCCCAGGCCTTCCTAGTGTCCTTTCTCGTGCGCAGACGAGGTCCCCAGGTCCCCTTTTCCCCTCAGCCTCCAGCCTAGTTTCGTTGGCTCCCAGGGCACGGGCGTTGGGCTTGAGTGCGAGCTCGGGTGGACTTCTTGCTCTCCACCGCCCCTTAATGAAGGTTCTGGGAAGCCAAGGGCTCCATGTTGTGAAACTGTCATTGTAGCGTTGCCCGTGACTGCTGAGCAACTGGCCATGTGCTGGGGCTTATTATGAGAGGCCTGTACGCAAGGGCTGGCTCCTTGCCTGGCTTTTCCTGAGGCAGCTGAAAACGGCATAGCTGCATTTGTTTTGAGGGAGAAAAAGAACAAGAGATTTTGTAAACAGTTACTAGAAAAGCCAAATTGGTCCATTTTAGAACCTCCTGACCTTGACAATGTCCCTCTAAAGCTACATAAACATTTGTTTGGGGTATTTAATAAGCCGCCGGCTGACAAATTGTGGAACTTTTTTGCAAGAGCCCCTTATCTTTCCTAGAACCACTGAGATGGCAAAATATATTCTCTGTCTCAACAATTCATTCTATATTTGCATGTGGAAATTGGAGAGCAAGTTGTTTTTCTTCGTTTGCATGACAAAACTCAGACCCCAAAATACAATTCAGCATTTAATTTGAGCTCGTTAGAGAGTGCAGAGAAGGGCCCCGCCCACTGCTGCTGTTTCTGTTGTTGCAATTAAGTGGATTTATGACGCTGAGAACATCCAGTGCCTTCTGGGGGGGCTGCAGTGGACCTGGGGAGCCTGCTGCCTTAAGAGGTCACTGGGCAAAAACAAGCCTCATGAAAAACTTTGTTTATTTTAAGGCCTGGATGACTCTATTTCAACTTGGCAGACCTCCCCACCCCAACCTCAGCCTGAGCTGGAGGCCAGTCTGCCCTGGGGCAAGGATGGGCCCAGCTGATGGAGGGACCCCTTGGAAGCTGTTCCTGATGACAGCTTGCCAAAAGCAGAGCAAGACAAACAATTTAGGACATTTAAATTTTAAATAAGTACAGTAGTGTTCCCCCACCCCAATCCATGGTTTCACTTTTCACAGTTCCAGTCACCTGTGGTCAACCGAGGTCTAGAAAGATTGAATGGAAAATTTCGGAAATAAAGAATTCATAAGTATTAAATGGTGTGTGGTTCTGAGTGGCATGGTGTAATCTCACACCACGGGGCTCTGTCCCACCTGGGGCTTTGTCAAGTGCCTCCACGCTGAAGACGCTGCCATTAGTCACTTAGTAGCTGTCCCTGCCCCCAAATCCAGTGTAGGGAGTGGTCGGCCAGCGCCTGTGCTCACCCCACCCTTATTTTACTAAGTAATGGCCCAGAGCCATTCACACTATTTTTACTACAGCATATTGTTTGGTAGTCTCTGCAGTTTCAGACATCCAGTGGGGATCTTTTTTTATTTTAAAAGAGATTATTTATTTACTTTTTAGAGAGAGGAGAAGGGAAGGAGAGAGAGAGGGAGAGAAACATCGATTGGTTGCCTCTCGTATTCACCCCAATCGGAGATTGAACCCACAACCCAGGCATGGGCCCTGACCAGGAATCGAACCAGCCACCTTTGCTCTGCAGGATGATGCCCAACCAACTGAACCACGCCAGTCAGCGCTCCAACGGAGGGGAGGAGCCTTGGAACCTATCCCCCAAGGATTAGGAGGAAGGAGGACTACCACATCCGCCTTTGCTAACGGCTCCCCCATAGGGCTGTCTTGCTGCACTGCTGCCCTGTTCTTTTCAGAAACGCTGAGTACTTGGAACAAAGTGCCAGCCCCAACAGGATGCCAGGTGTGGTGAGAAGCAGAGACAACTCTGAGGGGCACACCTGTCCCCCTGAGATACTCAGTCCAGGAAGTCCGGGTTTAACTCGTTAAATGGAGCCCCCGCCCCCACAGTGGCACGTTCGCAGCGCCGGGCGATGGAGTGAGCAAGGGTGACGCATCCATCCTGTTTAGAGGGATGTGTGGAGGCTTCACAGAGGTGAGCACAACTGTGCTGGGCCCTGGAAGTGGGAATCAGAGACCACCAAGCACAGAATGGCAGGAACAGCATTGTTAACAGAGGGAACAGTTTATGCCAAAGTGCAAAAGTAGGAAAGCCCCTGTTCTCTCTAGGAGAGGCAGCGAGTCTCAGGAGTGTCAACAGAAAATTGAGGCTAGAAAACATTTACCTTTTCCTAAAGGATTGGGAGATGATACATTACAAATGCTACTGCTGGTTAGATTTATAATACATACAAATGTAGTATTTGGCTACCATCAGATTCTCTTATAAATTACTAAGTGGAGCAGATGGAGGCCTTCAGGCCCAGGAGGATCGGAGCCAACAGTCCACACACACCCTTGGGCGATTGCTGGCTCTCACCTGTGCTCCCCACCCCCGACCCCTGGGGCTGTACGTGGGGTCTTTACCTCTTTTCTCACCTGCTTGTTTACATGCCCTTGGCCTTAGCTATCAACCAGATGCCCTCTGGGGTAAGAGCTCCAGAGGGAGGGGGGTCACACTGCCAAACAGACAACATCTGTATCCGTTGCCAAGACAATGGCCAATCACATCAAATTGGAACAGGCCCTTTCCAGTAGAACATAGCTGTGGGGTACATTGAAGTTATCCCAACTGAAAAGGGCGAAAACCAGCACTGCGTGTCTGTGTGTGCATGCATAGCTGTGTGGGTTTGTAAGTGTGTATATAGGTGCATATGTGTGCCTGGGGTGTACATGTGTGTGCGATGGCATGTGTGATTTCATGTGTGTGTGTTTCAGACACATGAGGTACAATTTACATCGCAGGCAATAGCCAGCAATATTCTAGGGAATAAACCTGCTGAAACCAAAAGCCCGTGACCGCTGAGGTCTTAATCCACGAAGGAAAATACAGTTTAGGAGCATGAGATGTCTCTCCTGCTGTCAGGGATCGCTGAGTTTTGCGGAGTGCTGAAGCCTGAGGATGACCTTTTCCCGGCAGAGGCAAGCCTGCGGAAGCCCATTATGGGGCACAAGCCAATTGACTCATACAAATAAGTGGCCTCTTCTTCCTTAACTATGTAAAGGGTAGAAGGGCAGGGTCTCTAAACTAAGATATGCTCTCCTCTGGCAAATCTCTTGCTTGTGAGAAGAGAGTGGCCGTTTAGGGGCTTATGGGCAGATTGGTCAGAGGAAGGGAATCTGAGTCCTCTGGTGGACTTCACCTTGAGAAATGGGTCTGAAACTGGTCTCTGGGTGGGGAGGAGGCGGAGGTGGCATATGGGTCAATATCTTCTGATGAGAACATTTTCGTAAAGGAGAAAGAAAATGAAATACACCTCCCACTTTAATCTGTCACTAGTTTCTGTTTAAAAAACATGTGACAGTAGCTGGCTGAACAAAACCAAAAGCCGTAGCCAGACCACAGTTACTAAACAGAAAGGGGGAGTCACTGGTGCACACCAGCCTGTCTTCCCAGCCAGGTCCCCAACCTGGGGCTGCCCAGGCCCTGGGTGGATGGACGACACGAGACTGTCCGCCAACGAGGAGTGCAATTTTCCAGGGAGTGGGTTCCATGATTTAATTAGGTTTTCAAATGGATTGCTGATACAAAACAGGTCAAGGATCACATCCTAGTGACTGGTGGATTTTCGTGGCTACAGGTTGAGATCACAGGGTGGATGACGCTGGGTGGATGTTTGGCTGTGGGAGGGGTTCAAGGGAATTGGGGTTTGAAAAGTCAGCTTATCATTTAAGGAGCACAGTTCATCACAGGTCTGAGGAATTTTAGTGGATGAATCTTAACCTGTAGTGAGTTACAAATGTGTGTATGTATTTACACAGGAGTGTACTAGAATAGCATCTTGTGTTCAAATTAATTCCTCTGTTGATGAATACATAAACCAATGCAGCGATGAAGAGTGCTCTAAAAACCATGGAAGACCTGTTTGTACATTTAGGTCTCATACTGAAGGTCAGGAGAAGAATTACTTGTCACTAACAGAGACCTGGAAGGGGACAGGAGGTGAACCTATGGGAAGCCGCACTCAATGGAGGACTCAAACACTCAGGTGTTCTGCTCATCTTCCTCAAAGGTCCCAGGCACCATTTGAACACTTTTCTCCACCAACCTCATCCCATTTCGTCTGGCTTTGCTCTGCATTTAGTCAGGTGTGGTGTCCCATCAAAAGAAAAGAAACCTGGATCCAGTAGCAGACAGAAGTCTCTAGGTGGCTGTTCATTAATTAATGACTAAATTAAATAATACTTCCCCACCCTGTCATCTTGTCATCTGAAAGAGGATTATTTTCAGAGTGATCGCTAATCTCCTCAGTACAAAGTATATAATGGCTGTTAAATATTTATTTACAATGGAAATGAAAGAAAGACAGGGAGGATGAAGGGAGAAAGATGGAGAGAGAGAAGCAAGGGAGACAAAACAAGAAGAAAAAGGAGAAAGGAAGGAAATAAGGAGGAAGGAAAGGAGGAGTTATTGATATTCTCAGTCTTTCAGTTTTTCAGTGTGGCTTCTCCATCCAAGCCCCCAGCCCACCTCCATGGGTGTGAGGCTCAAACCAGCCCGGTGTCCAGTGCTGGGGGGGGGCACGGCCTGTGTGTCCTAGCGCCGCCTACTCCGTAGCTGGCCCTTAATGTGTCTGTCCCAAAGTCCTTCCTCCAACTGTTTCAACGAATTTTTAAAATTCACACTGGACTTTCCACGTGCCACATAAATTGCCTGGACAGTCACCAGCCCAGCAGTTGCACAAACGTCCCAGACCTTGAATCCCAATGTGAGTTCAAACAGCGAAAAGAAGAAAGGAGAGGCTGGGGAATGAGGAACATGAAAAGCAAGCTGAGATCTTCCGGGAAAGCTATTGTCTTGATGCTTCAGCTGTGACGAGCCTCATGGAGATAATAAAAACATGAAGAATGTTCTCCCTCATGTACTCACGACAACCATATGAGCACTAATGGTGATGATAATAAAAAGGAATAGATTGCCTTCAAATGCCATCCCTTGCCTCACCTTGCCCCCAGGTGGCGCCGGTCCTGGGCTAGCAGATCCCCACCTGTAAACAGGGGTCTGGTAGGAGAACTCCTGTCCAGACCTCGGGTTGTAGAGTTCCATGACCGAGAGCACAGACAGTGCTAGTAATGACAGATGTCACATTCAGCCGGAGACGGAGCTCCGCGAAGCTGTCCCATCTCACAGGTCTTGGTGGCCGCTCCCTGGATTGAACTCCTCATTCTGTGCTGCACTCTCTGGGCACAACTTCAGGCAAGTTATATGTCTGTCCTCTGCCTCAGAGTCCCCACCTGTAGCTTGGGGACACGGATAGCATTCTTGGGGAAGGATCAGGTATTGCCCTGGTTTTCTGCGGGGAGGCTGTCCTGGAGACCCTGAGAGAGTCATGCCTCTCTCCCGCACATAGGCGGGTGTGCCAGCACAATGCGAATGGGAGGAGGAAAGGCCTGACTGCCCAGACCCCACCCCCGCCAGGGTTTTCGTTTTTCTGACTTCACTGAGCCCCACTGGTAAAGCCCCACGCTTCTCATCTAACAAGGGAACTTCTCAAACTGACATTTAGAATGCAGCCCAGGAAACCATCAGATTGTGAAGGTGAATTACAGTTGCATCACATGCAGTAGGAATGCTGTTAGGAGCAAGGAGAATCCCCGGAGACTGCCCAGCCCTGCACCCGCCCCACCCCCCATCCCCGCAGAGCACAGACGTCCTGGTGGGCAGGCAGCCCCCAGGCTCACCCCCAGCCCCCAGGGCACATGCTTAACCATTCAAGTACATGTATAAATATTAAAATTTTTAAATGTGTTTCAGTTACACTGGAACCTCTGGGACGCCCTTGTGATGTGTAGACACCACAACAGGGAGCACAAGGTTTGTCGTATTCCTAGTCACACCAAACACTCGCAGGTCCCCGTGCCACAGGGCTCTTTACCACCACCACGATTCACCCAGAATGTCTCTTCCCCTCACGCATCACCTGGATTTTGCAAGACTGTCTTTTGAGCATTTGTAGAAGGCTTTTGAGATTATTCTGCATGTCTGCTCTGTGATATGTGTCCAGAGTCATTTTATGAGGTCTCCTGGTAATTTACTGGTGCAAGTATGGCTACCATTTACGTAGGCTTACTAAGTGTCAGGTGCTCTGTTAGTTGGTTCACGTACATTGTCTCAAATAACCCTCATCATTGTTCTCTGAGGAAGGTGATAAAGGAAAACTCAAGTTACGCACATGCGTCACTCACCCCAGGACACAGAGCCTCTGCCTGGATGTCAGCGTCAGGATCTGAACCTATTTCTGATTCCAGACTTTCACTTTGCAGGCTCTTGCTTAGAGTTTTAAGTGACTGGTTATGTGCCTGCCTCCCTCATTTGACCTCAAGGACATGGAGTGTCCTTTTTGTCTGTGTCCCGCAGTGCCTGGCACGGTGCTTAGCTTCCAGTCAGCCCTAGATACACGTGAAGGGAATGGGTGTCTGAACTGGTGTGATTGGAAAGGTGAGCAACGAAGATTCAAGGCCAAGTGTAGATGCCTCTGTTTGGAGAATGGAGCAGCCTCCTGAGGCTGGGAGGGATGAAGGAATCGATCAGGTAACCCTGGCATACCCAGTTAGGATGCTCCCAGGAGCAAAGCTGCCTTCCACATAGAAGCCACCCCTCCACGCGCCGTGTGCAGGATGAGCTCCTAGGCTGGTCCTGCCTCCCGTCTGCTCCCGCCCACCTTAGCCATGCCCCACCCCACCACGGTTAGGGCCTGCTCCTTGCTGGTTAACCTCTCCAGTGGAGGCTTGGCCAGGGCAAAGAAAGCGAGAAAGACCACAAGCAGCTGCTCAAGGCAGCAGGTCAGGGGAGTAGTAAGCCCAACATCGAAACTGAATTTCTGAGTATCTACTGTCTGTTCTTCTCCATCAGGGCCACACACCGGTGGCTCATTTGCATATGGAATAGCAATTCACCAGGTTGAAACCAAGCCATTGGGAATTTGGGGTGTTTGGCAGCAGTGAAGTAGAATCTTGTTTTATGTTTGCTTCCCTTAGATTTCAGAATGATTCAACTTTTATTTTAAATAAATATTAACTAAGCATGTATACCATGCCAGGCACTAGGCTAGGCACGTGTGTGTCTCTCCCTTATTCCTGTACCACATCTTACAGACGAGCACAGGTCAGGGGCACAAAGCACCAGTCCAAGGGCTCACAGCTGGTGAGTGGCGGAGTGAGGACTTGAACCCAGGGATTCTGACTCAGAACCTTATCTTCTTCCCATTGCATCCCATTGCTAACATGGCTCATATTGGGGGCGAAGAGAATTGTCCTATCATCTGACTCCCACCTATCAGAGGTTTGGGGATAGACACCCCCCAGCAAACCCCACAGCTGCACACCAGCTGCCACCTCACCCACTTCCAGGCTACGGCAGCCATATTCCAGCCCCTTGCATGGTGTCTGATCTAAAGCAGAGACTCGAGAAATGTTTGCACAAATGACTCGATGAAAAATGATGTATGTCTGATGTCCCCAAAGATGTCAACTACCTGGCAATTCTTAGGATACAAAAAGAAAGCAAGTGTATTTTGTAGAAAAGATTGTCTATAAAAATTGAGGCTTGAAAGGGTGGAGTTTCTATTAATCCTCAATTATGCAGAATAAACTTAGTTAACCATACATCCACATCTTTTCAAGCGCTCAAATCAATCGAAATGTTCCTAAAAATTTGAAAGCCCAATGAGATTGAATGAAGTGTGGTAAGGATCCAGTCCGTGGGCACGCATGCACCAGAGACATTAGGTGCTGTCACAGTCCGTCCGATGTCCTCGTTCCTGAATATCTCTGTTTCGCACCAGCCCCAACAACCTCCCATTAACTGGAGCTTTTTCTAAGCTGCAGCGCAGAAAGCAGCCACTCTGCTTCACCATCCCATTATCCCCTGCCACAGCTGCATCCTGTATAATGATACTTGGCTTCCCGTTTGCTCCCTCATTGTCCAGAGGTTGAACAGTTCTCTTCAGTCAGAGAGCCTGGAGTTCACATCTGCCCCCAGTGGCGGCCCGCTTGTGTGCTGGGGACAGAGTGCTGCATCTCAGTCGCTAATGGAGCCGAAAAGGTGCCTGGGGCTCATTATTCTTGAGGTCATCCTGAAGGTCACAAGCCCACAAATTCTGTTTGCAGGCAGGAAGGCAGGAGAGAAGCATATTTGAGCTATTTCAGAATCCTAGCACTTTTTTTTTTCCAACTTGTACAAGAGGTATAAAGGTTCTGATAGTCCAGTACAGTCGAATTGCAGTCAAGGGAGAAAACGGTCTCCGGAGACTAGCATCCTTGCCATTTTGTCATTTTCACTAACACTCTGGTGAGATGTTTTTTCCTCTTAGCCCGAACTCCTTTCTTTCGCCCGGGTTACAGTAGTGCAAGCCTTGGCATTACTGGGAGAACCTGCGGGTCCCCAGACTAGAAGGTAGAAGCAGGACTTTCAAACTCTAGGGCTTGGAGCCCCATGCGCAGAGATCCTGATGAATTGGTCTGGAGTGGGGCCCAGATAGTTATTTGTTTGAACTCCTGTGATTCTAAGGAAGAGCAGAGTTAGGACCGCTGGTCCAAAGCTGTCCCCAAGACCCAGTAGCTCGCTTCATCCTGTTGGCATCAGTGTTCCGAGGTGCCCTCCGCCCTGTGAGCCCTGGGGAGGCAGGCTCAGCGCCTTCCACAGGAAGTTCATCCATGTTGGGCAGAGAGGCTTCCAGGAAAGTCCCTGCCATCCCCCTGGCCCTCCCTGCTCCTCCTCCCCAAGGCGTTTCTTGCCTCTGGCTCCCCCTCCGGAACAACACCAGATTCTCCCCTGCTTTTTGGCTCAACGGTTGGACCCACCTAGGCTCGTGTTCCCAGGATGCTCATCTTTCCCCCAGCCCATATCGTCTTGTTTTTCCAACAAAACTGTACATAGCCAAGAGAAATCAGAAATCCTAGGAGCAGCTGTTAATTTAATAATGTTTCCTCCTCTTCCTCTCTCTCTCTCTCTCTCTCTCTCTCTCTCTCTCTCTCTCTCTCTCTCACACACACACACACACACACACACACACACACACACAGAGCCCTCTGTGCGGTTCATAGAGCACTTTCATACAAGTCCCCACAGGCTCTCCTGTGTGGTAGGCCCACCATAATCTTCAATTTATAGAAGGTGAAACTGAGGCACAGCATGATTCAAGTCACAGAGGTGCTGAGGGTGTGAACCCAGCGTTGGACCCCAAACCCATGATCCTTCCTCTTACAGCCTTTCCTCCTGCACCCCAAAGTGCTTCTTAGGCTAACACTACTCCACACTGATTCTCCAAACAGATCCCCCGGCTAACCCCGGAGATGTGTCCACCCATTCAATTAGAACCTTGGAAACCAAAAGGCCTTTTAAGAACCTGAAAGGGCAGGACCCAGCGTGAGACATTTAAGGGCTCTACATGTATGAAAGATTATCTAACACCCCCTTGAGTCCCAGGCCAACATGGGCTCATAACTAATACAACCCGCCCCCTGCAGGGCTCTGCTTCTTCTGATGATAATCTCTCCAATTCTTTTCATAAAATATCAAACAGTAAATTGTTTCCAAAAAGAATAATTCCTGATTCTCTCATTGCCCATGCTTTTCTGGAACCCAGAGCATCTGTTCCTGCAGCCCACCAGGCACTGCGCCCTGGAGAGGGCTCTTTGGAGGTGCCCTCCCTGGACATCAGTCTGCAGGTTCAGAATCCCAGGAGGCAAGAAGCAGCCACCATTCTGGCAGAAAGAAAAAGGCCAGGACAGAGAAGGGAGGATTGGCATGTTTTAAGAGAGAAGGGGCTGTGCACCTGAAATGTCAGAGTGGGGAGACTATGGGCCCTCCTAGGCCACCCTTGGGGGCTGATGAATTAGGGAGGCAGAAAGTAGCTGCACAGATGCCAGCCCAGGGCCCCAAGCACAGGGAAGCCTTCCCTGCGCACCTGGCTGTGGCGGGTGCAATGAGCCATCGCTGCTATAGCTGCAGGTCCGCACAGTGGGGAGTAGAAACGCACCTGCCTTCCTCCTCATCTCCGGGCAGACTCGGGGGCTGGACACAGAGGAGCAAACCATGCATTACTCGGCGGTGTCCACGGGCCTCTGGATGTGCATGTACATGCAGATGAACTGTTTCAAGTGAGTCAGAACACAATTATTTCATTTTCTTTCCCCTTCCAAATTGTTGATGTTTAGAAACAAATGGCTCCCGGGTGCTTCTGACTTACAACAAAATGTGAATGCAGAAACCTGGTTCCATGGGGTGATTTGAATTTCCATTACAATTACAGTTCTTTTCAACCATATGATTCTGTGCTTTCTTCATATACATCAGCCCGGTGCTGACTGTGCTTGGAAGCTGAGGCTCAGGCTGCCAGGTGGGGCAGCCCCATCCCCCAGCCCCGGCTGCCCCAGGCCACTGGGTGAACAGGGACTAAGCTCCACAGGAAGCCATGAATGAAACTGGAGTGCCCATCGGCGCTTGCTCCGGATCAGCAGGGAGAAGGGTGAGGCTGGACCTCAGGGTAACAGACGAATGGGCACCGGACACCGACCCACAGATTCTTCCTGCCAGCAACAGTCATGCCATCAAAACTTCAGTATCGAGGGTGTGTCTGTGCCAGATATTGCACTACAAACTTCACATGTTTTACACTCACAGCAACTCTGTGACGTGGATAAGAAATTGAGTGTCAGGTTAAATAAGTGGCAGAGTCAGGCATTAAATCTGGCTCGGTTAGATAGTCAGAGGCTAAGCTCTAGTCCCTGCTGCAGCCCCCCAAATTTGGTGACAGAAAGCTGAAGCGACAACCCCAGGCTCTGGTTTGCAGATTCCAGGTGGTCCTTCCTGAATGTGGGCCTTGGGGACTCTGGATGACACTTTTCTCTTCCCTCCCCTGCAGGTGCTGTCTCCTGCCCCCAACCACAGGTGGCAGATGGGCACAGCGTCAGCCCTTCTGGCCCATTCCCGACAGGATGCCACCCCAGAACTGTCTCTGCTGTCTTCCCCTGCCCCCACCATGCTGGGTCACCCCCACCATCAGGCCTGCCTTCCTCAGTCCAGGGCTCTGCGACCCTCATGCAGTCCAAGTTGCAGCTCAGGTCGGGATCACTGGCGTTTAACAAGAGCAGAAGGGCCCTGGCTGCTGTGGCTCAGTGGGTTGGGCATCAGCACGAAAACCAAAATGTCACTGGTTCGATTCCCAGCCAGGGCACATGCCTGGGATGTGGACCAGGTCCCCAGTTGGGAGCATGGGAAAGACAACGGATTAATGTTCCTCTTGCACATCAATATTTCTCTCCCTTTCTCTTATTCCCTCCTTTTCTCTCTCTCTAATAAATAAATAAATAAAATATTTAAAAAAAGAAAAAGAGGAGAGAGGGCAGTTCTTAACCCAAGAGAGCCCTGACCTGGTGCCCACATCGAGGGCCCTGTTGCCCAGTGGGTGCCTGCCCCCTACTTCATATGGGAAGGAGGAGAATTTCAATCTCAGCAATGGAGATATGGTGGCTTTTCAGATCCCACCCCTTAGGCAGCCTAGTCTGAGAAAGGTGCGTGCCAGCTCTGCTCCCACTGTGGCCACGCACCCTCGTTCAGCATCTGGAACTGGCTCACTGTGCACTGCCTCCTTCCCTCTCCGCAGCAGCGTCCACCCCCAGGGCTGCAGGACAGGCCACCCACAGAAGGAAATCCCTGCATCCAGGAGGCTCTCCAGCCCCTGCCTGGCCAGCCCAGCCCAGCCCGTGGGGCCCGGAAGCCAGGGAGCTAACCCAGACTGAGCCCCTCCCCTTTATCCCCTTAACCATGTCTTTGGGGTTTTGTTCCTCATTTTAATATATAATCAGTCTGGTCTTATTTTGTGTCTCACCTTTTTTCCCCCTTCCCCTCACCACTCACTCCCTCAGTCACCTCTAGAGACTGAACAGTATCTTCAAGATTCCAACTTTATTACATTAGCAAAAATAAAATAAAACCTATGTCCCCCCGTGGATACAAAAGTGTCCCAGTGAAAGATTAGTCTAAATAACAAATTAAATGAAGACATGATAGCAGAGTGGCTTATTATTGTCTGTATGAATAGCAAAATAACCAGGCAGGGTAATAATTCAGCATGAAATATGGGCTGTCATTTCTGATTCATGCTTTTCCCAACGCCCGTGTGAGTCTCTGCCCAGGTGGGGGTGAGCCTGGCACACTGAGGGGCGGTGTGGGAACGCTGGCATGCTCCCTTCTCAGAACGGGCTCTCTTGCTGTGGAGGGTGGGGAAGAGGAGCCAGTGGTTCAAACAGCTCTGTAATTAATTCTCAGTTAATAAATTTATTGCCTAGATTGGTTTTAGGTTTATTTTGAATTTTATGGGGAAGTTGAACAGAACGTTGCAGATACTTCTGTATACTTGCTCCCGTTTCATCTCCTCTGTTATTAATGGCTTGCGGTAGTGTGGTGTATTTGTTACCACTGGTCATCCAATGTTGATACGCTATTATTATTTTTAAATATATTGTATTGTTTATGCTATTGCAGTTGTCCCAAATTTTCCCTTTGTCCCCCTCCACCTGGTACCCACATCCCCCCCCTTTAGTTCATGCCCATGGGTCTTACATATAAGTTCGTTGGCTTCTCCATGTCCTATACTACTCTTAACGTCCCCCTGTCTATTCTGTACATACCAATTATGCTTCTTAATCCCTGCACCCTTCCTCCTATTCTCCTTCTTTCCCCTCCCAGCTGATATCCCCCCAAATGATCTCTGTATCTATGATTCTGTTCCTGTTTTGTTCTTTTGCTTTGTTTATATTTTTAGATTGAGTTGTTGATAGTAATGAATTTGTTACCATTTTATTGTGCATAGTTTTGATCTTCTCCCTTTTCATTCATAAATCCCTTTAACCTTCCATGTAATAATGGTTTAGTGATGATGAACTCTTCACTTGGCCTTATCTGGGAAGCACTTTATCTGCCCTTCCACTCTAAATTGTAGCTTTGCTGTATAGAGTAATCTAGGTTGTAGGTCCGTGCCTTTCATCACTTTGAATACTTGTCAGTCCCTTCTTGCCTACAAAGTTTCTTTTGAGAAATCAGCTGACAGTCATATGGGAACTCCTTTGTCGGTAACTACCTGCTTTTTTCTTGCTGCTTTTAAGATTCTCTCTTTATCTTTAACCTTTGGCATTTTCATTATGATGTGTCTTGGTATGGTGCTCTTTGGGTCTAACTTGTTTGGTGCTCTGTGCTCCCTGAACTTGTCTGTCTATTTCCTTCACCAAATTAGGGAAGTTTTCTTTCATTATTTTTTCAAATAAGTTTGCCATTTCTTGCTCTTCCTCTTGTCCTTCTGGTACCCCTATGATTTGGATGTTGGTATGTTTGGAGATGTCCCAGAGGCTCCTTAACTTCAGCCATCCTGGGAACATCAGAACATTGTTGAACTTCCTTGCCATTATTTTATGTGTTGAGATTGTTTTCATTTTTAAATAACACAGAAAGGCACACAATGATATTTTCATTGCTTAGCACCTCTTAAAGTTTTTAATCTTGCCGTAGTCTCCCCCTATTCAATATATCTCTCAACCTATCAGCAGCATTGGAAACTCAACTATTAAAAATGCATTTATTTAGGTCTCTGTATGATTGTCCAGATTTTCAATATGTACCTATTAAAATCCAGGGACTGGCTGAGAGTGAAGAGAAGCAACATATGTATTTGGATTGCAAATTTATTCACAGCAGAGTTCAGGTATGCATAGGAACTATAGTTTCTCAGATCTGCCTGTTCCTTCTCTGAACCTCTCGTGAGCAGACATTTGGTTCCTTCTGGTACACCTGACCCGATGCAATAATTCACACAGGCCCCTTAGTTAACTCTCAGTCTCCTTGGTTAAAATTGTCTAGTATTTCAAATTATGCCCAGCCCTGCAGCACCTCCCCATCAACCCTCTTAGGAAGGACTCACCCTGGCCTTGCACTGATCCCTCTAGTGTGGTCCCTGTAGGTGAGTAGTATGCCCACCTAGGGCCACCATGAGCCATTTGTTGAGCTCCTGGCAACATCTGGGGCTGATCTACCTTGCTGGCTCCTGTCTCCTACTCTGTCTTTCCTTTATCCTCCAGCTAACTTATCAGATCCTTGACTCAGCGTTCATGTCCAAGAGAATTAAGGGAGGCTTGAAGGGGCAGAGTCAGCGCTTCCTCAGCCTGACCTGGGGCCTGGCAGCAGCACAGAGGAGGGTGTAGCTGGCTGGGCAGAGCCACAGCCTTGACTACCCACCTTGGAGACAGCCCTCAGGTCCCTGTGCCCACAAAAACCTTGGCTCCAGCCTCCATTCCTCAGTCCCTCACTTTCATAAGCACCCTAAGAACTGATTTCTTTTGAAAAACAGGCAAGAAAAGGAAAAGATCTGCATGATATGTACAACTTTCTGCCCATATCATCAACATCAGGAATGGCCAGCTCTTGCTTCCCATGCGCTGAGGCCCCGCTGAGACTCCTGTGAGCCGAAGCCTGGAGGCTGACTGCATTCAGCCCGGGCCAGGGACCTTCTTTGGGGCTTTCATTATCACATTTTCTACCCTCATTTTAGGGTTTCATACTTCAACTATTTCCCATCTCATCAGGTCAACAAATAACAACCATATTGTCAGTATAGGCCCCCCAAAAGTGTAGTCTTCCCTCGGTAAGAGGTTTCCTAAATACAGACCTTTCTACCGTAGCAGACAGAGTGCTCAGAGGCAATTTCCAACCCTTTGTTCACAAAGATGGGTTTTCCTGTACCATCTTAGCAGTAGAAAAAGGCTATTCCTGGACCATTTTTCTCCCTCCAAACCTAACAAGTGACCTCATTTGCATTTGCATTCTCAATTGCAAATCCTCCATACCTGATTTACTCAGTATATTATTTTATTCATAATTTTTCAAAGAACACAGGCCATTGCTAAGCAGAGCACAAGAGGAATCATTCTTGTTTATGGTGTTTCCATCCATCACTTGCCCCCTCTAGGAGCGGGCACAGGATTGGGAGACAGAGGCAGAGCCTGGGCCAGGGATGGAGAAAGGGGCGGGACAGCAGACGAGCCCCTGACTCACATCCAAGCCAGCATCGTTCTCACTACATCTGGGATCAGAGCTGAAATCACTCTTGCTTCTGACTCACTGGCCATGAATGTGCACTCATTTGTATTCATTTGTTCTCGTGCTATTTAGGTTCACCTCGGACTAAGTGTAACATGCCAAAACAGTAAGAAAGATAATTGATCAAATGGTTGGGTGGTGTGTATTACAGGTTTCTTTTTAAATGAAGCATGAATTGGGCACTAACTCTATGCTTGGTGCTTTGCCCTTGGACCCTGACAATGACCCTGGGACTTAGGTGTTGCTAGTCTAATTTGGTAGATCAAGGAACTGAATCTTAGTAAGACTGGGTTCCATGACCAGTGGCACAAAACCTATCAGAGGCACCTCCTTCTAGGAGGACGGAGGGGCTGCAGGGTATGACTGGGAATCCAAGAGTCCAGGTCTTCCCTTTCATGTCCAGTCATTCTCTTATGCATTCATCATCCAGAATACATTTACTGAGCATGTAGGTATTTAATCAATCTGTACCTACCTAGGACATAGCACAATTTTTTGTCATCTCGATTAGAAGAGACAGGATGGACAAGAAACAAATGGACCAATGGGGGGCAGGCAGGGCAGTGAACGGACCATGCAAACAGAGTGGATGAGGGAAATTAGAGATGACACTCAGAATTCCAGCCTGGGCAACTAGGTGGACAGAGATTTCAGTTACCAAGAGCAAGAAGACAGGAAAAGGGTGTGGTCTGGGGGAAGCAATGAGATTAAAGAGGCTGGTTTGGAATGGCATCAGCTAAAGGTGCCTGTGAGACATTCCAGTGAAGGTGCCAGGTGGGCCGTTGGAGAACATGAAAAAGTTTGGGCTGGAGATATAAATATTGGAATGATCATATATGATAAATTAATGAGATTACTAAAAAGAGCACAGCACAGAAGAAGGGTCAAGGTTAGGGTCCTATGTTCAGGGAATAGGAACTTAGCAGAGAGGTGGAGAAGGAGCAAAGAGAGGTACGAGTGGAAAACTACAGAGTCCCCTGTCGCTGGAGCTGAAAAGAAATGTATTAGGAGAAGTTGAGAGTAGACAACTGTGTGGAATGTTTCCTGCAGCTCAAGCTAGTTGGAGACAGGCAGATGGACCCCAAGATTTGACAACTTAAGAGTTGACAGTGGTCCTAACAAGAAGTGTTTGTAACCACAGGGTATAAACCAGAAATAGCTCGAGATTGAATAGGAGGAGACAAAGTGGAACTAACATGCATAGATGCCTTGTTCCAGAAGTTTTCCTGGAAAGGACACAGAGAAATGGGATGATAATCAGAATGAGGAATGGCATCTAGGGGAGATTTTAAGACTGGGAGATAACTGAGTATGGGTTTGCTTGCTTTCTGCCCTAATGCTAATGATCGAGGGAAGTGAGAAAGAGCTTCAGGATTTAAGAAGGAGAGGAGGTAACTGAGGGACTCCTTGAAATGATGAAATGACAGGAGGAGAGGGATACAGGGCGCAGTGTGAAGGCTTGGCATTCGCTGCGAGTGGCACTAACGTAACAGGATGGAAGGAGGAGAAGACAGGTACGGATGTGGTGGGTTTGCAGGACGAGTGGTAGAAATATCTGGTTCCTCCATAAAATATGTCTTCAGCATTTAGCAAGCCTATATTAAGTGCCTACTGTGTACCCAGGCTGCTAGGCACTGAGGATTTAAAGGGGATGAAGAGTAGTCTTTGCCCCTAAAGAGCTCCTGGTCACATGCGGGAGGCAGGTGCCTGTATTACAGCCTCTTTACATGGCAGTGTTGTCTGCAGGGCATGGAGTGCAGAGGAGGGTACACCCCAGCCCACCTGGGTCAAAGAAAGTGGCTGGGTTTGCTGGGCAGGGTGCTCAGCCTCACGCACTAATAGGTGCTTAACAGATACTATGCTTTCATGATGACGACTATTTAGAATTCAGACTTTCTGCAATGTAAGTCATGATTTGAGAACTGAATTCTATGAAACAGCCCATGATTTTTACCTCCTTTTCTGTAATGCTGATAATATAATATGTTGCTGCCTGGATGGCCCCACATTGAACTCTGCCTCCAGATCAAAGTAACCCATTCCTCGGATAGTGAGTGTGAGGCTTTTGTGGTCAATAGTGTGGAGAACCGGTGGTAATGGGTTGAGTGAGGCTAAGGTCGGCTTTCAACCCAAGCATTGTAGAAACTACAGTGTGGCCTGGCAGAAACTACAGTGTAGGCCCTCCCTACGTCCTTGAAGCAGACCTCTCTGAGGCGAGCTGAGCACCGCATGTTCCCTTCCAGCCCAATATCCTAAGAAGTGGCCTTGCTGTTTCCTTAGACCTCTCTGACAGGAGTGTTTGCACCCTGCAGAGCTGTTGCTAGGTTGTGGACTGGGGAGAGAGGCAGGAAAAGGAGCCCAGCCCTGCCTCAGGCTCAAACCCAAGGGCTGCAGACCCTGCAGAAATGCAGAATGCATCTGTATACCCTCTGTGAGTGAGCACAGTGAGAAAAATCACATCAGCCAGTGGGCATGGAAGCCCAGTGAGGCTGAGGTGAATGCAAAGTGCTGGGACCTGCAGGGCAGTCTTGCAGAAAGGGCAAAGAAATGGCTTGAAACCATTCCCCTGCAGGTTGTGAGGGCGGCAGCTGGACATTTCTCAACTCTGCCGGACCCCCACTCCACCCCCTACACCCTCAGCGCCCGGCAGATGCTAGGGGCTGGGGGAGGCAGGGTATTGTCATGGCTGAGAGGATGACAGTGTTTGTCTCGTAGCGACCTCAGGGCTGCGCTCCCGTTAGTAATGTGGGGGTGATGATGGCCACAATGCTAGCAGCTGTATCAGAGGGTTGTTAAGAGGATGAAATTGGATAGTTCTTGGCACATGGTAAATTTTTAATAGATAAAAACTGGGTGAATGCTGCAAGGAAGTAGGGTGAAGAGCGGGTGTGTCTGGGCAGACCTGTGTCCATGGTTAGAGGACAATTCGGGGAGGCCAGTTCATCGGGAGTGTGCCCCTGTAAGACAGGCTGTCGCTGCTGGCCCAGGGCGAAGGCTGGGAGACAAAGGCCAGGCCAAGAGCATCTGCTTGTTGCTGACTGGTGAGAAGGAAAGGAAATAGCAAGGAATGAGTCAATTTTCTTCCTGAGACTGGCTGGCCGGCTGGTACCATCCCTTCCACCAGGTGAAGGAGCTGAAAGAACATTTACATTCATTAAAAATTTATCGCTCCAGGAAAAAAGAGCCAGTCTTCTTTTCCTCTAGTGAAAAACATGGAAAGAAGATGCCAGAAGTGGGCATGAAAAGTTGGGTCCCCCTTCTTTAGCCTCGGGAGGAAAAATGGTGCGGTGAAAGTTCTGTCGTGTGCTTAGGTGTGTTTGTGTTGATTTGGGTAGCATTGGGTTTGAGCTTATCACTCTTAGCATTTGGCAAGCATCTAAATTATGTGAATAATAGACACCATGAGGCCATGGGCCCCGGTAATGTTATTAATCATGCAACACCCCCCCACCCCGTGCACAAAGCAGGCTGTTTCCTCCTGGTCCACGCACTGCAAATCAAAGGTGACCCCAAGCACAGGTGCAACAGGGAAGACAAACCCACCCAGCTGGACTGGATCGGCATCATCATTTCATCAGCCTGTCATCCATTACATCAGCTGTCCTGTCCTGTGAGCATCCCCCTGGATCAGCTAAAATTACCTCTGGCCCATCCTCCTACCAATAACATAACTGGCCCCATGCCGGCCTTTTCTTTGCTATGATTTGGGCAAAAGCCCAAAGCCCACCATGTCCCCTCAGTCAAGATTTCCTCTGACTACCATTAGGGGGCACAGAGAGCCACTCCCTCTCCCTTCAGGCCTGCCACTCACAGGAGCAGCTGCTACTGATCACTCGTTCAGGAAGTCCAGCCCCGTTCTGGACTGGCCTTCCATCTCGACTGGCCGCCTGTCCACAAGCTCCGGTCCAATTAGGAAATGAAGCTAGGGCTTCGTCCAGAGTGGCCTGCAAGGTGGACCAGCCCAACCAGGGCTCCATCCTTCAGCCAAGGCACGTGGGGCAGGGAGTGTGGGCACAAGGCAGCTCCTGGCTGCCCAGCCCTGAGCAGCGCACAAGCCTGGCGTTGGTCAGCTCCCCTGGTCAGCCCAGCTGGGTGAAACTCCCTCCCTCTGACAAGAAGAGAACCCCAAAACTGGCCCTGGAGGAAGTCGGTGTGCCTGGGTTAGAACATCATTACACCATTCTTTCCCAGGCTGTGTTTCGTTAATATTATTAATTTTATTAAGGTTCTTTTATTATTGATGACTATTATTATGTTCTGTACAAATGCAATGAAACCCCTTTCTACTATCCATATGCATTGGGGATAGGACTTGACATATTTTTGAAATAATCTCTTCCATAAGGATGTAATATTGCTGCATCATAGAAAATGTAGAAACTAGAGGAAAGAGTCAACTCAAATCCCATCACTCTAATACAAACACTGTTAGCACTCGGGTGAATTTCCTTTGAGTCCTTTTCTTATGCATATTTTAACATAGCAGTAATTATCTTTACTTATATTTTTACCATCCTTTTTTTCACTTAGCGTAGTTATCAGATGTGATTCCCATATTATATAATCTCATAAACAATTATTTTCAGGGCCCATAACATTTCGTCAAGTCTAGGAACGATAATTTATTAAACCATTCCTCGACTGTTGACTCTTCAGGCTGTTTTTGCTGTTTCACTAAGTGAGCTTTCGGTGTTTAGAGTTTTTCTGTAGAACGGATTCACCAAAGTGGGGCGGCTGAGTCAAAGGGTGTGAACCGTTCTTTGACCGCTGATGGGAACTCACAGGTCGCTTTCTAATGCGTGTCTCAGTCTAAGCACGTTCTGTCGGCTTTTTAGTCAGCAGAGCTATGTTCATGTTTGAGGAGCACATGACCCCCTGCCCTGCACTGGTGTGGTGACAGTCTGTGCTCTCCTGCCCCTTGGAAAGAAGGCCCTTGAGCAGCCCCTCCCAACTCCCCTAGAGCATGTCATACACAGGGCACTTGACGGGCAAGGAGGGAACAAATGTGTCCCCAGACCACACTGCAGGTGGAGGCAGCCGCGGGAAGAGATATCAGTACAGTCCTTTGTTAGGGCAAAAAGCAGAAAATTAATGTCAGACTTGTTATGCATGACTCAAAATGCTTGTTTCTGCTGTAATAAGTGATTTCCTGACAGAGGGACACCTGGCCACCTGTCACGGAGCCACATGTAAATAATGAAAAGCAACTCTCCAAGGGCAGAGCTCGGGATGGATGCCCCGACTGGCCACCACCCCCACCCCAGGCCTTCCACACCTCTTTGCCCCCATGGGGGTTCAGTGGAGTTTCGTGTAAGATGCTCCTCTTATTTAATCTTTGGGGGCAAGAAATAGCTGGAGAGTGCCTTCCCCGTAAGAACACCATCTCCCTTGATGCACTTGGCTTTTTCACCTCCAAGCAGGTGGAAAACCAGAGTTGTGATTTTGGAAGTCACGCTTTCCGAAGGTGACTCCATGCTCACTGGTGGCTCCTGGGCTTTCTCCCGGAAACCCTCAGGTGACTCCCTGTAGGTAGTGTACCCATGGAACTATTATTTCTAGCACCAGTTAGTACCATCCTCAGATGCAGGACAAGCTCAAGGCAAAATAGTGATAAAGGGTAACTGGTTTTAGGACAGCCACTGAGGTTGTGCAGGTTGCTCACAGCACAGCAGGGCCTGGCTGGGCGGGGGGCGATGGGGGTGACAGCGGGGTTGCTGCAGATATAACTAGTTAAGATGAAGCCATCCTGGAGCAGGGTGGCCCATTAATCCAATGTGACTGGCGTCCTGTTAAGAAAAGGAGAGACACACTGGGAGGAGAAAGGGGCCGTGTGACGGCAGAAGCAGATATTGCAGTGATGTATCTACGAGCCCAGGAGCACCAAGGGTTGTCTCCAAACACCAGCCACCAGGCAAAGACAGGGAAGGGTTCCCGCCTGTAGGTCTCAGAGCGCTCGTGGCCTTGCTGATGCCTCGGTTTTAGACCTCTGCCCTCCAGGGCTGTGAGAGGAGAAACTCCTGTTGCGTTAAGCCACCCAGTGTGATGTGATTGGTTGTGGCAGCCCTATAAAACTGACACAGAGGGCTTCCGTATTTCCTGTCACTGCAAGAAGCTCTAGGCTTAGCTTGCACATGACCTGCCCCAGTCCCAGAACCAGCCATTTCGTCAAGGCGCCCTGGTTCCTTTGATGGAGAGAACAGGATTAGAAACCAAACTCTGGATGCTGGATGCTCTTGTTGCAACTGGATATGCTGGCTGTTGCTAGGCCTTCTCAGAAAACAGAGCAAGGAAATATCTGCCTGGGTGCTAAACCTACCCTCTCGTGCACACATACCTGTAACCATTTCTACATGTAACCACCTGTATCTACGTCAAGCTGACCACCCATTCACACTGCTGTCTCCAGCTCCAGTCCATGACCACATAATATGTCTTCATATTCTAGCTGCCCCCCTTTGCTCATCCGTAACCTCTCCCTCCCACAGTCAGGAATGGCTCCCACCACCCACCACCCACTGACCTCATTGCTCAGCTTCAGTGTACAGGTGTAGCATCTCAGAACTGGTAGCCTGGGGTCTCCTTTTTCAGTTCACACAAAAGGAGCTATACGAGCTAGGAGTGTCCCTGCATCCCCTCCAAAGGGAGTTTCCCCTCCAGCCAAACCTAAGAGTTTGCAATCCCTGTACTTTCCCCCTTGTCTTCTCTACTTTCAAACCTAATCTCTCAAAAGGATCTGTGATCAGTTATTTGTATCTCCATAATAGTGAGAAAAGGCTAGGCTAAACTGCAAGAACAAATGAACGCCTTTAGCTTTATCACCTTGAACTTGTGGACTCCAAAGCGGAGACAGGAGAAAGCTGGAAGATCACGCAGGATTTCCTCAACGCCTGGGACTGCCAGTGACCATGACTGTCTCACGGCCCGAAGCCAGTTTCAGGAAAGCTGGGCAGTGCCGGCCTCCCTGCGAGCCCACGAGGGGAAGTCATACGCTGAGCTCACAGCCTTGTCTCTGCATTCATCTTCCCAGGAATTCTGGTCAATGTGCTCGTTTGCCCAAAATTAGTTTTATTTTAAATTTTATCTTGTACCCAGGGAGAAGGGAAAGGGTGATTCAGGAAATTTTTGAGCCCTTCCCCTGAAAATTTGTCATCTACGTAACCCCTTTCTCTACTGATACATAAGGTCAAACGTCTTGATGATATTTAATTTTTTTGAAAAGCTTCATCACTGGTGGATGATTCATTCAAAACAGCTCCGTGGTTTCCTTTCATTTCCCCAGGTCTGTGGGGGTGGGGCCAGGGTGGGTGCCTGGGCCCTGGGGAACCGAAAGGCGCCCCTCAGGGCACCATCCTCCATGGGATTCCGCTGCTGTGGGAGAACAAATGTTTTCATTAGAAAAGGAGACGAGCTCTATTTTTCACAGAACTTCAGTGTCGGAAAGAACCTTGACAATGAGGTCCAAACAATTTTTTAATGGCATAGGGAGAGTGCTTATGATGATTTAATGTTAAGGGGAAGAGCAAGCACGATGCAAAATTATATACATGGTGTGATCTCACTCTGCAATTCACTATGTCCTGAGAAAGCAGAATAACCAGTTTTTCTGAGTGGTGGGAAAATGGGTGTTTCTAATGATCTGGTTTATTCTTTGATGTGTTTTCTAAGCTTTCTATAATGGCCATCCATGACTTTTATCATCGGAATAGGAATGCTAGGAAGAAAATGTAACAGATACACAATCCAACTCACCTCCCCATTGTAGAGATGGGGAAAGCAGTGCCCAGAGAGATTAAATGGTTCGCCCAACATCACACAGACACTGAATGGAAAGGGCAGGCACCAAAGGGCTGGCATAGAGTGTGCTCCTCTCCATGGGTCCGGTTAGAGTCCAGCAGATGTGGGCCAAGCCCTGGGTAAGCACCGTCACCTAACTTACATCCACACCACGCACCCATCCACGCACCCCCTTTTTACCCTGACCCAAAATATCCACAGTTAAAATTGCTTCCGAGACTCCCCTCTGTTTCTGCCCAGAGGCCTGAGAGCTCTGGCAACCCCTAGGGAGGAAAAAGGAACTTTTATTTAGCACCTGACAAAGGCAGGCATTGTGCTAGAACTTGACAACACACAGAACCCAACAATTAGAGTGGGAACAGGAGAGTGGGGCAAGGATGGCTAACATTGAGACTCCTGGCAAACTCAGCCATGAGGCTGCTTCATCCCCATCTTGCAGATGAAGAGACTGAGGCACACTCATGCTACCAGTGGCCGAGCTGGGATGAAGTCTTGCCCCAGGCTTTCTGGTCCAAAGCCCTCACCTGAGCCTCACTACTGTAACATGTTTCAGAGGCATTAAAACCCTCACGTATACTTGTTGAATTCACGTAAAGAACACAAGTGTGTTCTATGCCTACGATTTCTGCCAGCTCAGATCTTGCCCTGAAAACACCTGCCAGCCTAGGACACATGGCCAGACCCACGTCCCGAGGTGATGGATACGTTGCCAGAGGAGGCCATCTGGGCACTTCTGGGTACCTGTTTACTTTTGCACAGGACATCCCCCAAGCTTGATGCCCTGTCAGGAGGCTGCTCGGGGAAGATAGATACTGATGAGAAATCTCAGCCCCCAAATTCATTTTTCAAAGAAGCCAAGCAAATCTGGTGATTTATCCTCTGTCACTCTGATCCCAGCATATGTTCCACATCAGGTAAGTGAGATAGAAGGGTTGGTTCGGCAAACATTAAGTTAAAAGAAATCCTGTCAGGCTTCCCCGTGAATAGCCGGCTTTTATTTAAAGCCACAGAGTAATTAATTACGTTGAGTAAAAAGCCCAGGCTCTCTCCTGCACAACACTTCTCACGTTCTCTCAGAAGATGCTGTTGTCCTGGAGCCACAGCGCACACACCCACACGAGCTTGGGTTCCTGTTGCTTCCTCGTTTTTCTCTACTTGTCTGTAGTCTCTCCCTGTTCTCCTGTGACTCTGAATCCCTCCCCGTCTCTCTCTGTCTCTGTCTCTCTCTTCTCTGTGCTTCCCACCCACCTTCCCTCTCCAATCCCTTTCTATCTCCTCCTTTCTCCATGACCCCTGATTCTGGTCCCAGAAGTACAGTCCTCCCTTCCATACATGACACCGGGCTTCCTGTTGGAGCCATGAAACCATACTCAGCCCAGCTTCCCCCTCTGCTCAGGTGACTGACCTAGAACTTGTTTGCTCGATTTCTGGCCAGTGATGAGTCTCCTCCTGAGGGTACAGATGGTGGCAGAGCACCTGGCTGTAATGCAAGTCTGCTTGGTGCTAAGAAGGAAGTAGTATGGCATGTCATTAGCTCATGAAACTCGCAACACTGTCTGAACAAGAGAAAGTTATGATGACTGTAGTTTGCTCCCGTAGTGACTATTGTGGTGGACAGATGAAAGGGAGGAAAGAAGGAAGAATGGAAGGACATAATCATTTCATGCACACACTCATTCAAGAAGAATTATTAAGCACCTACTGTGTGATAATCTTAGTATCAGACATTGGGAATATGGTCATAAAGTAAAACAAGGGTCTGATTGTCAACAGTGCAGTTGGTGAGACACACAGGAAAGCAATCATTGCAATACAGTGGGGATGTGTTATAAGCAGTGAGTGCGCAGGATTCACTAGGAGTCTACAAGGAGAGGACAGCATGGCTTGGGTAGGGTAGGCAGTAAAGGTCATTAACACAGGTTTCCCAGTAGACAGTTCCATACACAAACAAGGTGGGAAAGAAAACAAATGTGTTTGGGGGCAAGAGAATAGCCCTGTTCCTGGTCACAGAGGAACAAAGGGCCAAATCCCGCTAAGAGACGCACGAGCAGAGTACAGCTGAGATGTGGGCAGGAGTGGGAGACCATGGGATGGGCAGCTGCGGAGGCTCAGGGACAGGCCATGAGCCTTATAAACCTCATCAAGGAGTCCAGCTTCAGTGGATGGACAGCAGGAAGCACCTAAAGACAGTGGAGCAAGGGAATGCCACGGTCCACCTTGCATTTGTTTTTTAATTTTTAAAAAATCTTCACCCAAGGATATGTGTATTGATTTTGCAGAGAGAGAGAGAGAGAGAGAGAGAGAGAGAGAGAGAGAGAGAGAGAGAGAGAGAATGAGAATGATGAAAAAAAACCCCACCAATTGATTGTCTCCCATACACTCCCAGACTAGGAATCAAACCTACAACCTGGGTTATGTGCCCTGACCAGGAATCGAACTCATAAGCTTTTGGTGCACGGGACATTGCTCCAAGCAACTGAGCCACCCAGCCAGGGCCCATCTTGCATGTGTGATGAGTCACTCTGGCAGGTGTGTAGACTGGCTTATAGGTCTCCAAGTCAGGTGGCTGGAGACATCCCTGAGATGAGGGGGGACACAGGCTCTCCCACAGCAGCAGGGATGGCACAGATGGTGACAGCACTGGTAGAGTGTCTGCTGTGTCTGGGGCACTGGGCTGGGGGCCTTTATGTTTGTCACCTCAGCTGTGTGAGCAGAAGCACATAAACAGCCGCACAGCCAGTCCTACCAATGCTGAGCGCACATGTCCAGTGGACGGTAAAAGACCTAGAAGGACAGTCCTTCTGCACTGAACTGCTATTCATGGCCCCGAAACAGAACAGAAATGGCTCATCTTGGCATTTACATGGACACCCTGTGCCCTTCTGTTCCAGCCAACACGGCACTCTCTGTACGCCGCTCAGGGGCCGCACAGCGGGGCAACTTCCTGGAGGGCAGTGCGGGGCTGCTTTCCCAACGCCAAAAAATAGGCGACTTCATGCCAGCAATTCCTATTCTAGGGATTCCATTTAAGGAAAAATTAGGGATATGTGCAACGATTTAGCTAAAAGGATAATTATTGCAGCATTGTTGTCATAGTAAAAACATAAAAGTAACACAAATTGCAACAACCGAGGGCGTCATGCACTACAGCTCACTCAAATGTACAGTCACGTAGTTTGCAGCCCTGAGGGGCCGGCCGCAGTGCGAGGGTGCTCGCAGACAAGGAGAGATGCTCACACCGATTTCGCCTCCCTCCAAAGACGCAGTCTAAATAGAAATAAGTGATGGCTGTGCAAACACAGCTTCAAGACGAATCCCTGGCCTCCCTTGCACTAGTTTCCAATATATTTTTAAGTGACAGAGCAGGAAGCAGACAACATACCAAGTAAGATCCCACTTTAATTAAAAAGAAAAATATGTGCATGTGAATTTCATGAACATACAGCCCTAGAAAGGGTGGCAAGCTACCTACTGAAATGTGAAATGTGTTTATCACTGGCGGGAATCCTTGGGGTTGAAGAATTCTTATTTTATTCTTTTGAATTGTCTCTAGTTGTTTCTTTTTTCATTTTTTGTACAGTGAGCATGTACTTCTTATATTTAAAAGAGATAGAGAGATGAGAGAGAGAGAGAGAGGGAGAGAGAGAGAGAGAGAACGGGGAAAGGAAACCCATCACAGACTTTACACTGTGCATTGGGCTGCTCTCCCCTCTGCAATTCTCTCCTCTATCCAACCATCATGGTTGATGTTCCTACCATTACCCACGTTATGGAGGGCACCAGGGTACAAGGATAATTCAGCATGGTTCCCGTCCTCAAGGAGCCCACAGTCTAACAGACACTGATGAACAGACGAGCAGTTGTGACATGCTGTGACAGGTAAAGCAGTGACAGAAATATTTACAAGCCTTCACGGGCTCACAGAGGCGTGGTTTTGCTTGTCGGGGATAAACAGTGGCACACGTCAGGTTGCTGCAGTTCTGCTGTCTGTGCCTCTATTCTGTCTAGCACATTGACGGGCAGAGGAAGCAGGGTCCGGTGGAAAGAGTCAGCTCCCGTCTGGCCCTTCAACTAACCCAGAAAAGCTCTGGAGTCTGCGGAGCAAAACTCCATCCTTTGGTGATGGAGACCTGTCTCTAGCTCCAACCTCCATGCCTACCCCCTGTACTGCCTTCACTTGCTCCACATTCCTGCTTCCCACCTGGACCAACACTGCCCTCTACCCTTTCCCAACCCCTGAACAACTGGAGAACTTTGAGCATATTGCTGTCTTTACCTGTGAATCAAGGCTTGCCCCCCGACCAATGACACTTGAGCCAGGTCCTTCTTGGCCTCGGGGCCGCACCATGCTGCGTGTTGGAGGACATGCACAGCGCCCCAGCCTCCACTCACCAGCACCCTCCAGTCAGACATCCGAGTGTCTCCCAACATCGTCAAAGGTCCCGTGGCAGTGACATCACCCCGGGTCAAGCACCACTGCAGTCACCAGCCAGTAACATCAGAAAAGTCACCTCCTAACATCCCAGGGCCCCAGCTGTTGGGACATGGAAATAGGCGGAGACTAACATCTCTGTGACTGTGACCTTGACCAACGCTCCCCACATGGTTCAGTCTGTGTTGGCTGAACCATGTACCCAGCGCCAGGCTGTGAGTCAGGGGCACCCCATTCCCGCTCTTTCAGATCCTCAAGGAAGGAAATCTGTGCGTATTGAACAGTTTGCAGCAGGCTGCAGCATCCGGGCGGAGTCCAGGCCTGCGGCACTGAGATTCCATCACAGCCTTCCAGCTGCTCGCACTGTCCCAGGCTCTTGTGGAAAGGCGAGTTTCTCTCTTGACACTTGGCATTTGGTGCTGCTCACAAGCGGCAGTGCTGACGTTCCCCAGGAAGCTGCATGGGGCATCTGTCCTAACTTTCAGACCTCATGAAGTCCTCATGGGGCCCTGGCTCTCCCGGGTGGCTGGTGGGCCACTCTAGGCTGTGCGTGAAGGCTGGGGCACTGCTGGTCAAGGGCACGTCCCCGTCACCCATCACCCAGGGCTCATCTGAAAATGCTTCCTCTGAGGAACAGCAGCAAGCAGAAAGGAAAAAGGGCATCACGTGATTCTCTCCATTCTCTTTGAATTACCATGAAGTTTTTTTAAAAAGACTTTATTTATTTATTTTTAGAGAGAGAGGAATGGAGGGGGGAAGGGAGGGAGGGAAACATCGATGTGAGAGAGAAACATCAGTCACCTCTTGTATGCGCCCTGAACCAGGGACCAAGCCTACATACAACCCAGGCATGTGCCCTGACTGGGAATTGAACCACTGACCTTTCGCTTTGCGGGATGATGCCCAGCCCACTGAGCCATGCAGGTCAGGGCTACCATAAAGTTTCATCAGTTGACTTCTGAATCCTTGGTTTGTCCCAGACACTTTTTCAATTAAAGCAAGTGTTTCCCCATGTTGAGGAAAGTTGTCCTGTGCTGGGCCGAGCAAGGGCCTGTTGGTAGAGAAGGACTCCATCAGTTGTTACCTGGGTTGACCCTAGAATTTGTTCACCAGGCATTGAAACCTGAGACGGACCCGGCAACACTACGTGTCTGCCAAGATGCGCCGTCATAGCCCTGCAGCATCTCATTGGATGGCACAAGCACCCTGAGAAGCGAGTGTGTCTTTATTCAACCAATGGGAAACTGTGGCTTTGCTGAAGGTGCAGAGCCAGGACCCAAAACCCAGGTCTTTGCTGTCCCCATACTAGCTGCACCACCTCAGTGAGCTCCTTCTGAGTCACACTTTTCCTTTCCGCTGCCCTTCACTCCACCCTTCTCGCAGAAGGAGCAGGGCCTGGGAGACACCAGAGCTGCCCTGCGGTGTGGGTGGTAGACAAGACCAGATTAGCTTCTAGAGGCCAGCCGCATCAGTGCAGACTCAGGGAGCCCCTGAAGTGAGGCGGGCCCACCCGGAGCCAGGCCTGACTGCTTTCTGGGGTCAGGGGCTGCCCCAGGCTTCCCCCTTCCAGCTTCGGGGGCCTGGCCCCTGGCACCCACGAAGAGCTGCTGTCTACCAGACTCAGGCACCCACCTCCCCCGCACCACAGAGTCAGGCATCCTGAAGCAGCCTCTTCTCCAAGTTCTTTAGGGAAAAAGAACAGGGACATGGCTGCTGTGGTGCATGAGATCTCCAAACCTAGCTTGAGAAGCAGTGAATTCAAACTCCAGCTTAGCTCCATCCTCTGTAAAAAGCAAATCATAGAATTGTTTATCCCCTCTAAGACCGGTATTAGGCTTAAAAATAAAAATTTAAAATCACATATGTGAAACATTTTTCCATACCTGATACATGAAAGACAGTTTTTTACTAGGAACTGGTCCTTGAGCACTTACTGTGCACCAGGAACGAGACTGGGCCCCAAGGACCCAGGTGAGCACTGCAGGCTCGGCGCTGGCTGGGCGCTGCCTCTGCGGTCTGGAGAGGCAAGACAGGCCGGGCTGAGCTGTCACAGGGGAGGAGAAAAGTGACACAGTCCCTGGACTGTGTCACTCATACTTGTCTCCTGGTCAAGGCGTTGCCGCTGCCCATGTCCCCTACGCGGAGTTGTTGTAGACCCTTCACAGAGGTATCCACGCTGCTGGGGAAGACGTGTAACTTGGCATTGAACTCAGTGGGACTGGGGAGAATTCCATTTGGCTGCCAGGAGCCAGCTTCCTACACATCCATCTGAATTTTTGCATCGATTGGGTCCTTAAGTGAGCACATCTGGCAGACAGCTCCTTCCGCTCACCTCCCGAGGCCTGCATGAGCTTTCCAGAAAACTGCAGTGGTCGCAGTGATTTCTAAGAATGGGGAGCCATTCTGGGACCTGGCCAGTAGGGTGTTTGTCATTTGCACCCACTCCTGAGAAACATGCAAGCCTAGTGGACAACTAGTTTTCAGTAGCATATTAAAAAGCTCTGTGCCCTGGCCAGGGTAGCTCAGTTGGTTGGAGCATTGTCCCATAAACTGGAGGGTCATGGGTTTGATTCCCAGTCACAGCATGTGCCTGGTTTGCGGGTGTACCCTGATTAGGGAGTGTACAGGAAGCAAAGGGTCAATGTTTCCCTCCCTCTCTCTCTCCTTCTCTTCTCCTCTCTCTAAAATCAGTAAGTATGTCCTTCGGGGAAGATTAAAAACAAAGAAGGAAAAGAAAAACTCTGTTACTGTCTTATTAAGATAAACCCCATTTAGAAATTCTGGGTTCCAGCAGGGAAGCTTCCTGAGGTGCCATGGAGTGCAGCAGCTTACAAACAATGTCTAAGGTTTGTCACGGAGCAGCCGAGAGCAGAAGCAGCACCTTTAAAGAAGGAGCTGGGGGCCCAGGAAGCTGCACTGCGGCAGGCACCTGTCAGCCTGGTTTCCATTGAGGACACAGGCTGGGTTGGCTCAGAAGATGGGCCGGCGTCTCTGAGAGAGCCCTGCCCTGGAGGACCCAACCCAGCCCAGGCTCAGCTGTCCAAACAGGCATTTCTGCCACGAAAGCTGAAAGAACTTGACGAGAGCCCCATGGCGCCTCGCCCTGGGGGAGGCACGGCTCACACAGATGCGGAGGTGGAGGGTGGAGTGTGCAACGCAAACCCCCTCAGCCCACTGCTCACACACACGGCACCGGGCCTGGGTGCAGGCACAGGTGGTGTCCTGGGCATGGAGCCCAGAGCTCCAAGGACCAGAGCAGAATGTTATCATCCCAGTCAGTCCAGACCCCTTCCGTGAGCCCCCAACCCTGCCTGTGTATCTGAGGGCAAAGCCCAGCCCAAAGGCCACCAGGGCCCCGCTCAGCTGCCCAGGGGACCCAATGGACAGGCTCCGGGCACCAGTCCCCACTGACAGAGTAACCATAGGCACAGACACCAAGCTCCCTCGGCCTCCTCCTGCACAAGAGGCATTCCCTCCTAGGGCTTGTTTTTACTGCTGGGTCAGGATTAGGACTTAGGTCCTTTGTCCCTAATGTCAACCGCTACTTCCTATCCCTTCTTCATTTACTTAAAAAAGCTTTACTATCTACTTCTTCACATTGACATAAAGATTACATGCAACAGCCTGCATACAGGTACCTAGCAGGCTGCCCATCACAGAGAAGCATTTGGTACCAGGTGCTCCCATTCCCCTTCCCGCCTTCCCTCCAGGCTTTGGTGTTTACTCTGGTACCCCAGGGCCCCTGGCCAGAAGCCCTGCAACCCCTTTCCTGGGCTCACTCCTACCCATCAAGACCCTGGGGACAGGGGAGTAAAGCCTGGACTAGAATGTGTCTGGCTGCCTGGAGCTTTGGAAAACCCCCCACATAATGTAGAGTCACCAAAGCCATGCACTAAGTACTCTCTGTCTCCCAGGGTCAGTGTCAGGGACTGGGACAACGGACGTGGGTGAGGCACTCAGGTCTCAGACTGCTAGGAGCTCAGAGGAAAACACACACCTCTGTGCGCATGTGCACACATGCGCAGCCCAACCCCCTTCCCATGGCAGAAGCCTGTTTTCTCCCTGCAAGGAGAGCTCTGAATGGTATCCTTCCCACACCTCTGCTGTGACACAGCTTCTGGACCCAACTTAGTTCTCATGCCTTATTGGGCCTTGAATTCAACAGGGTTCTCCAGAGAAACAGAACCAACAGGCTGTGTGGATAGAGGGAGAGAGAGATCTATTTTAACAAACTGGCTCAAATGATGGTGGAGCCTGGAAGGTCCAAAATCTGTGGGGTGAGGGGCAGGCAGAGGCCCAGGGAAGGGTTGCAGTTCAAGTGCAGAGGCCGTCTACGTGCTGAATTCCTTCTTGCTCAGGAGACGTCAGCCTTTGTTCTACTCAGGCCTTAACCAGATGGCAGTGGGCTTTACTCTAGGTCCACCAACGTGCTGCTCCTCTCCTCCAAAGACACCTTCACAGAAACACCCCGAGTATGTTTGACCAAAAATCCAGGCACTGTGGCCCAGCCAAGTTGCCACATACGATTAACCATCACCGTCCTATAAAGTCAAGAAGTTGAATGGCAGTGATTCTGAAGAGTCCTTCATTTCCAGTACTTTTAGGGTCTAACAGCTCTAAATAAGACACAGCCAGTTCCTTCCTTGTTGGAACTTTTAAAGAACCAAGATATTTTTACTCAAGATCCATGATGCCCTGAGTCCAGCTTACTCCAGAGGACAAATCTCAGGACACAACTGAACTCAATGTCCCAGGTCTGTCGATCGTGAGAGCCACCTGGGGAACTTTCAGCCAAGCAGATTCCCAGCCCCCTGGGAAGGTCCTGGCTGTTCACTGTGGCTTGGGCACTGGGAGCCCAGGCCCCAAATCCTAACGGGCAGGCAAGTACGACCTGTGACCTGGGAAGAAACACCCCCAGGGCAGGAGAAAGGCCCCCCAAGGGCCACTTGGTTAAGGAACCCACAGGGGACTTCATCACAAGTCCATGTGGACACACTTGGAGAAATGCTGGCCTGGCCTCTGAAGCCTCCCAGACTGAAGCGTGAGGTGGTGGGGTGGGTGCAGAAGAGAGCGGTGCCATTTGAAAAGCATCAGTGAGCAGCTTGCTGCTCCCCTTTGCTCTTTCACCCTCCCCTGGGACTGCCTGCCCATCCCTCCCACCCTGGGGCCCTGGGGGTGGGGCTGTGAGCTCGGTCTGCCTGCATGCTGACGCTTGCTGTTCTCCATCCCGGCCTCTAGCTTGAGGCTCTGCTTTCCCAGAACGTGACCAACAAGGAAATTACCTTTTCTCCTGAACTCCCTACCCAAATCTTACCTCAGTTTTCTGTTTCAAATGTGTAGTGCCTCTTTTCTCCCAACTTACTCTTGGGGATTTCACCCAACCTGCTCCAGCAAGTTCAAGAGGCTAGGGAAGCTAAGAGCTAAGCCCTCAATAGTAGCCTGCATTGGTTCTATCTGCCCAGAGAGTCCACAGAGCCTTCTCACTCTCCAGGCAGGTGGAGAGACCATGGTTCCCCGAGAGGGCCCCTCCCCACCACCTTACACAGGAAGCAGGTGGAGAAGAAGGGGTTTAGGGAGGCAGGACTGCATCTGAGGGTATTAGCATGTAATTAAGGCAAGAGGGCGCTGTTTTCCACCAATGGCTGTCCACAAAGGAATTGTGGAGATGGGTCTCAGACCTTTATTTCGGGGGTAAAAAGCCACATCTATCCCAAGGGTTAGCCTGTACCAAATCTATTGCTTCACGTGAAATTGTCTTTTAATAAAGATATCGATTGACCACCAGATGATCTTTCATCGGTCACTCCTAATGATTCACGGCCACGGAGGAAACCAGTCATTTACTCAGCAAATATTGTACAACTGCCCACAGACGTCGAGACAGGCATTGGCAGCACAGTGCTGAATGGGAAGGACAGTGACGCCCTGCCCTGGGAAAAGCCTGCAACGGAGCCCAGAAAAGAGGCAAACAAATAATTAGACAAACGGATAATGAGTAACTGTTCAAACACGGTGAGGAAGAAGCGCAGAGAGTATTGCAGAGTGGGAAAGGGCATGGGCTCCCTAATCAGGCACTTCAAAGTTCAAGTCTCTTTTCTGCTAAACGGCCTCAAGCAAGTCATTTAACCTCTCGAAACCTCAGTTTTCTCATCTGTTGAAAGATAATAAAACGAGGGGATAAAGCGCCTCTGCTTGCCAGGTTGGTTAAGGATGACTGAGGTGAGGAGAGTGAAAGCAGTCCACACGAGACTTGGTGTATGACACTTGGTAGTAAATGTTAGCTCCTCTTTCTGCCCCTTCCGCCTGCAAATGGAGCTGATTGTCAGTTCCCTTTCCTGCCTGGGATGAAATGCAGAGCCTGGGCCAGAGCTTCAAGAAGAAGCCAACGTGAGCCCTCCTCAAATGCCCTCTTGGAGGAAGAGCTCCAAGGGGGGCCGATGAAAGTCAGGGGACTCTCTCCTGTTTGGCATGACCTAGTGGAAATATCAGGTCATTCAAAACCTATGCATAACAGGCCATCTCCGTAATTACTTGTAACAAGAGGCATGATGTGCTTTGCCTTTCGTTTTATAACCATCAAGGCATTTTTTAAAAGGTTCTGTTAATTGCCATTTACAGACCATTATCATCTATTCAGAATCCCCTGGCACAAATGAATCATGCCATACATGGTGTCTGAGCTTGCTCAGCCCACTCCCTGACCCCAAGTGCTGCTACCGCTGCGGTGACAGGGCCAGAAAATGACTGACTGGCAGGGGAGGGCAGAGGTTTGGGGAGCCTGCTGGAAGACTGTCTGGGTGTCTGTAGGCCAGGGGAAATCAATTTATGGTCTCTTTGCGGTGGGCGTAGTTAAGGCAAGAGCAGAGAAAGGAAGTGGATGGATTCTGCTGGCAACTGGAAAGCAAGGGGAAGCGGCCCTTGGTGGGTAGGCAACAGGGAGGCTCTGCGGTCCCATTGACTGCACCCTACACAGGCTTCCCGGTGATTTGCTCAACCTCTGTTCCAGGTTGAGCCGCAGTTATTCGAACTTTGCCTGGAAATTTGGGAGGGAAGGAAGCTGGACACACCTAGACAGAGTCTAACCAGGAGTTTTCAGTGGGATCTGCAAATCCTCCCATAGAGGGTGCTGGGGAAGCCATCATAACCTGCAGTTGATTCCTAGAGCTGTAGCTCCATGCCCAGCACTCCGCTAATTCACCCCTGCCAGGTGTATATTATTACCCTCGTTTTATAAAGAAGGAACCAAGGCTCAGTCAAGAGGCCAAGTCCATTGCCTAAGATCAGTTCGTCAGAGTCAATACTGAGACCCACATCTCCTGGTTCCAGAGCCCCAGAGCAGGAGACTATGTATTTCTTCTGCCTCTGCCCTGGGAGATGTAGCATCTGAGCTCACCAGAGACAGAGGTCTACTTTCTGATCCTTTGCAGGGCCTTGCATGCAGCAGAATATTCAGGAGATATTTAATTAAAAGTTGCTAAACAAAGGAAGGAAGGAACTAGGGGATTGATAAGCCTGTCCATGCATTTCAATGGTAACTGGAAATATGCAAAATGCATGACTGTCATATTAAAGTCAACATCTGTCCTTCTCATAAACTGCCTGTGCCGAGTTCTAGTGGAGAGAGGAAAGGGTCTCATGAGGTTCACTGCCATGAGCACCCCTTCTGGAGGACAACATCTTTCTAGTCATGTCTCAGGTTGACTTGAGTAGATACTGCAGGATTTGTGTCACTCGGGACTCTATCATCAGAATTCTATCCATCTTTCAAGATTTGCTTTTCTGACTACACTGGCCCTTATCAAATCTATTAAGCCTCTCTCATGTTCTGAGCCCATCAGCAGGAGAGACATAGGTAAGCACGTGACAGCAGTGTATTAGACTTCGTGCGATAGTAGAAATAGGAAGCATGGGAGCAAGGAAAAGGAGTGATTGGCAGGAGGCGGGGCCTGCGGGAAGGTCAGGGAAGGCTTCACAGAGGAGAGCTACCTGAGTTCCATCTCAGAGACTCTGTAGGAGACGATGCAGGAAGGAGGTCCCACGGGACAGCCTATGCAGAGGCTTGGAAATGGGCATTTTGGAAATGACAAGCATTAATCATTTTAAAAGATTTTGAAACACAGAGCAGGTCATATTAGTTCTCTGCTTAAAATATCTCCCTGGCTTCCACATGGAAAGCAATCCTGATGCCTTGTCATGGTGGCCTGTCCTGCCACCCTCTGGTCCCACCTTCTCCTCAGACATCACCATGCCACCTTTCCCCCAGACTCGTCAGGGTCCAGCCTACCTTCTCCTCCTAAAGGACACCAGCTCGTTCCCACCCCAGGACCTTCGCATCTGCCGGTCCACCTGCCTGCAACTCTCATCCCCCAGCTCCCTGCTCCCCGCCACTGCTGTTTTGAGGAGAAGACTCCCATGTTCAGACCTCAGCTCAAATGTCACATCCTTCAGGAATCCGTCCCATCCAAAGTCATCTTCCAGGCTTCCTACAGTCACACTTAAATGCTGCTTTGCTTTCTCTTCATTTTTCTCTACTCGAATCTATTATGGTTTTATTTCTTTACTTTAAACTCATATTGTCTGTCTCTTCTAATCATACTAAACCAGAAGTTCATGAGATCCTCAGCCTACCTGACTGATTCACGTACATCCCCAGAGACTTGAGACACACAGTGCCTACACAAAATGAGCACTCAGTATCTATGAGATAAGTGGATGGATGAGTGGGTGGGTGGGTGAATGGGTGGAATGAATGAATGATAGTCACAGAATAAGGCTGCAATGAGGGACCGTAAAGTTTGAAGGTGGAGAGATGATCAGGGAGCTTTGGGTGTCTGGCAGATTATTCAGATTTCATTCTATCGCTGATGGGGATACCAGGAAACTACCATTCTCACTGGATAACATCTATCATCTCTTGCCTTGCGTTGGCTTATGAGTTTCCTATGCCTGAACCTTATCTCACCAATGTAGTTTCCAGCCACATAGTATTAGCAATGTCTGCAGGGAATTCTACACCGTCTTTGAACATTCAGCATTTTACTGGGTCCTTATAGGCAAGTTTCCTCTCTTAAGCCTCTCTAGTACTGGGTCAAACATATAGTAGGTTCTCAAGAAACATCTGTTGGCCAATTGAATGTCCGATGCAGTACTTTGAACGAGTAGAAGAAGAAAACTAAAACTGAGTGACAAGTGCTGGCGAGGATGCGGAGAAAGAAGGACACTGTGTACCATTGGTGGGAATGTGAATGGGTGCGGCCACTGCGGAAAACAGTATGAGGTTTCCTCAAAAGATCAAAAATAGAATTACCATAGGATCTAACAATTTCACTTCTGGGTATTTATCCAAAGGAAACAAAAGCACTCATTCGAAAAAATGTCTGCGCCCCTATGTTTATTGCAGCGTTGCTTATTATAGCCACGCCATGGAAACAATCTGAATGTCCACAGAAGAAGGCTCAGTGGCCACAGCTGAAGCAGGAGCTCAGCAGGGCTCCCTCCAGTCCTTGCAGCCTGATCATTAATGACATGAGCTCTGCCTCTTGCCCCAAGGATGTCGCCAGCCCCCTCCTGTAAGATTTGGTAGAAAATACCCTTGACCTTTCCAGGAGGTCCTTTGACTTGTGGGCTGGGTGCCTGGTAGCAAACACAGAGAGGAAGAGGCTGATTGTAGGCTTGTCGTCTCTTTCTGTGTCCTAGCGCACATCCCTGGTCCCTCTGTCACCCCATGGGAACGTAATATTCCATAGAAAACCCACCACTTCCACTGGTACCTTCTAGCCTTGCCCCTAGATGTCCACACTCAGTGGGGCTGTGGGGGTGCATCTCTGTCTCATTAAACTATTCTGTTCATCCCCTACTGAGTGTGTCCCGTACCCACGGAGCCAGCCGTGCACCCCCTGTTCTACGCAAAGCCCTCAATCTGTGTGCCTGGACCAGTCCCTTGGGACCAGATAGGACTAGTGCCCTGTCATGGAGCCCAGCTCTCAGTGCCTCAGTTTGCCCAGATGCCAGATGGAGCACTTTCTTACCTCCACAAGGGAGTCCTAGGGACTAATTACTGTTAGCAAATCACTTTAATTATCATAATTATCAACAGCACTTTATGATCCCCAGTCAGAAAGATGATCATTAAGTTCTGCAACACCCCTCTCCCCCAGCCTAAGGCAAAGTTAATTCTGCAAGTGCCTGCTGAGTTTATGAAACCCCAGCAAACAGAGTCCGTGAACACATCCCGTTTGGGGAAATGATAACGGAATGAAGCTGCCAGCTCCACAGTGAGGCAAAATAATCTTTTTTGGACGGTTCTGCAAGACCCGGGTGATGCCATCCCCTCCCCCTGAAAACTCGTTTGCTGTGTTGGGGGTGTATGGTTTGTGCTTGCTTACCTTTTTAATGGAATAAAAGAAAGTGAAAGAGTAAGCACAAGACCTGTTAGGAAGAAAACAGAAAAAGAAAGCAAAATAGCAAGAGGTTTTAACCCTGTCCCCCACCCCCCCAATTTTCTTCTTCCCTGTGTGGGAGTGAGCCTGCTAATCCCACGGTGCTGCCGTTACCGTAATGGGTTTGGCAGGCCCACAGCACAGCACCGAGGCTGTCAGGGCCGGATGACGTGCTGTCTGTTAGGTCCCCCACTGTTCTCCGCCAGCCAAGGGTCAGGGAGACAGGGAGGAAGCGAGGGGAGGGGGTGCAGGGAGAGGGACCCCGGGTAGTTAGGCATCCCAGGAGATGATCGTTGTAACCCACTCACCAGAGTCAGTGCCACCCCTGGAGGACTGGCAAATGCAAAGGGCTATGGACATTGCGAGTAAACAGCAAAGCAAGGAGGAGAATTTACTCCACTGAGAACATCCGTCCAGCGTGGCCAGGCTTGGAGTGCTGGAGATGGATTCTGTCCATGCAAATTTACAACAGAAACTACAGAGCACTGCGTTATGGGGCTTGGCAGAGGTAGCAAATTTTCAAAAAGAAAAGAAAGAGAGAAATGGTGAACTTGAACCTAGCTATAGGAGTACCTGGCTATAGTCATTTCCTCACCTCCCAGCTGGGCTGCAGGACCCAGGAGTGACTCGTTGCCCTGAGAAACGACTCAGCATTTACTCTCCTGGCCGAGGAAAACTTTGCAGCCTTGCCACTCCTTCTAGAACTGCCTGACTCCCTTTGCCTGACGTCTGGCCTCAGTGAAGGGAGACAGTGAAGAAAGTTTCAGTAGTGCCCTCTCCCTGGAGCACCAATGAAAAGGGCTTTCTTAAATAAAAAGAATTGTAGACGTGAACAATGGTGACCCAGCAATTATCAGAAGAGGGTTTATTCCGCAGGTGAATGCTGGGGACACAGCTAGCTGGGTTGAAAGACAGCTTCACAAACATCTGGGATGAGGGAGATCCCAGGATGTGGCTCCAAGGGCGGGTTAGCAGCCGCAGGAACGGGCTCGCTGGCTTTAGGATGTCCTTGCTGGTCCTCACAGACCCTGGGCGGCGTGGGCCTTGTCTCAGCTCCACACTGTCTGCTGTTGAAAAGGAGAAATGCTGGTAAGAGAGACACAGAAATACTGGAAAGGGACACAATGCTGGAAATGCTCTATGGGATGTTAGTAAGCAGATAAATCTGTAGATGAACCTGAAAACAACTGTTTTAAGATTTCAGCCCTAGAAGGTCATGCGTCCTTATAGTTTCCATTTTACAGATGGAAAAACTGATTCTTCATCAGTAAAAAGAGTTTGCAGAACCCATGGTATGTGGTTGGGCCAGGGCATTTGATGACCATCAGAGGCTTTGCAGTACCAGGCTGTGGCCACAGAGGATTGAAGATCCTACATATTTCTTATTAACTTCTGATCTTAAGAACGGTTTCCTGCTTCCACCTAGGGATGCCGTGATTGTCCCCAGTGTGCCAGGTCTAAGCTGATGCCATCTACCTTACCACCTGCATGCTACTTGTTTGCATTCCAGAATTCTTCAAACTACAGCTGGAACTCTTGTACTGGACAGGAAGAGCTTAGGTATTGATGGGGTGATACTTAGGTGACTCACTGAAGAGGACCAGGCCAGGATCCAGGCCAAGTCTAAAGGGGAGTGACCCCTTTGAGTCCCAAAGGACCATGGAAAGAACCATGTTCCTGCGGCCCCAGAGGCTGCTAGAAAAAGCCCAAAGCAGCTAAGGAGTATGTTCTACTCATGTGTGAAATAACCTATAAAACCTGCACTTCCAGAGAGAGACAGAGAGAGGGAGAGAGAGCTAGCGAGACATCATCTAAACTAAGTCTCATTAACTGTGTGCAGAAATGCTTTAGGGACTGACACCAGCTGCCTTTGGCTCACAGGGGACTGATAAAACCTCCTAAGGCAGTGGGCACCACAGAGAAGGAGGAGGGCATCAGATGGATATGAAAGAAGGTCCTCAAGACCTCTGGCAGAGGTGCATCTGCAGAGAGCAAATGCGGGGGCCACACAGCCCGAGTCCACACCGCCACCTATCTGCAGGACAGAAATCGGCGGCTTCCACTTAAGGCAGAACAGAACACACAGCGCAGTCACTTTCTCCCATCTGTATCTAGCTGAGAAAGAGGTGGCGAGAGGCGGGACGCACGACAGAACTGATATTTGCCGAGACCATCGGCACTGCAGCTGTCAGCCCATTGACCAGAATGACCTGCTGTCTCATGCTTTTTGTGGAGAAACTGAGTTATGTTTCATTTTGCCCTGGGGTTATGTGGGCGAGTGGGTTAGACAGGGGAAAACTGAGCATTTTATTCATTCTGATCTGAATCTCTTTTAAAACTCAAATGCCATGCATGATCTTCCCCTTAATTAGAGTTTCTGAAATATCACTGGGCATGCGGATAACCCCACCTTTCCTTGCCCTCTGCAAAGAGGGATGATGGGAGACCTTTGCTGGGGAAGGGGGTAGTGCAAAGTTGTAGAAAAAAAGAGAAAGGGAAAGAGAGGAAAGATCCAGGGTCCAAAAGGTAAAAGAGTTGGGATGTCAGCTGGAAACTAAGCAGGGTACTTAATCAAGGCTGATGTTTTCAGAGGAGAGAAGGAATGAGGAGGAGAGATCGGGGACCTAGAATTCACTGAGCACCCACTGTGTGCTGGGTGCTTTACAAACACTCCCTCCCCCACTTTGCACATGGAGGGGTGGGGAGATTCTATCATCCTGATTATTCAAGTGAAGAAACTGAAGTTCAAAAGCTTAGGAACTCATTCAAGGTCATACATCCAGAATGGGGGAGAGTAGGCTTCAGACCTGTACTGATAGGACCGCCGCTCACTCCCTGACGAACCCTTCCTGTGCTTTGGCCTCTCAGCCTGGGCACATCTCCTGAGTAACTTTAAGGCAATTCTCATAGCTTCCATGAGTGTGTCGTGTGGCTCCAGAGAGACCACAGTCCTCAAGAGAAGGCCCCTGTTGTCTGTCACCTCTGCAGTGCCTCTCGCCCCTCGCCCTCATGCCTTTCCCCACCCTCCTCCCTCCCCAGTGGACCTGCTGGGTGCTGAGCACTGATGGGAGGTGAGTGGAGCTGTTCTGCCCAACTCTTAGCGTGGACGTGGACCTCCCTGAGGTCATTTGCTTCATGTATTGAAGGTGACACTGCAGCCACAGGCTGCTCATGGAATTGTCATATTATAGAATGCTGCATTCGGAGAGAATTCTAGAAATCCTCTGGCCTATTTGCCTCCTTTTGCTCCGGGAGGAAGAGAGTTGTTCAAGATCACCCAGTTGGTGAATGGCTGAGCCAGAATCAGCTCCCAAACTTAGCCCAGCGCTTACTCCTCTCCGCCAGGAGGAGAGCGGCATGTTTGGGAGTTGGGACCGTTCCCCAGGGCTCCTGCCCCTGTCCTCCTCCTGTGTCATGCTTGCAAGCTTGATTCCCACAGGCCCTCAGTGTGTGTGGCTCTGCAGGGGTGTCTCCAGAGCTGTTAGCCACAACCAAAGGGAAGCAAAGAAACAGAAGAGGAATTCAGGCCAAGCAGGAACTGGAGTTATGTGGCAAAGATGGCCCCGTAACCCAGAGGAATATTGTCCCAGCTCCTACTTAGCTTTGGTCACAGAAGGCATGCACAGCAGGTTAATGAAGGAGACCACGCTAGGGATCCCCACTCTTGGGTCCTCCACAGAAGATCTCCAGAGCAGAGGTCACCATTAGGACCACGTGACAAAGGCCCAACTTAACAATGCTGTCAACCAAAAGAGAGCTCCCTTGTCTGTCACAGCCGGCTAGGAAACGGGCAGTGGAGCATGGCTTCCACATCCGGTCCGCCGTGGCTGCTCCAGCTCCCGCAGTTGTGCCCAGATTCCGGTCCATGGAAGCACTTTTCTTTTTCTTTTAAAAGCACATTCCAGAAGTCATGCCCACCCCTTCTGTTCACATCCCATTGGCTAGTACTTAATCACATAGCTGCTAGGGAGCCTGGGGGATTTGGGCTTATTTTGGGCATCCTTATTTTCCACTAATATTTAAGGTGTCCTTTAGTAACTGCTAACAAGTAGAGAACGGATATTAAAGGACCACTAGTAATTTCCATCTAGCGAACACTACGTCTACAAACACTGCCCGTCTGCTTTAGCAACCCAACGCGACTCCGTCCCCAGCCAAGCGGCCCTGCTGCAGGACACAGAGCTCTCTCCAGGGCATCCACAGAAAGGAAGGCGAGTCAGGCAAGATGAACAACCAGGAGACCCAGACTCAATCCAATTATGGGAAATTCAGAATTCGGTATCAGAAAATGAGATTGAAAGCAGGGAGCTACCTCTTGGGGAGGCTCCCCAAGAGATTTTATGGGAAAGAAGATAAAACCAAAAAGAAATAGCACAGATTGTAACTCTGCTCTAACCCCCAAGGACTGAGTGGGGTGCCCACAGGTCTCCCTCATAAGATCGGGTGGCATACAGAAGCTAGTTAGTAATTACATGTCTGCAAGATGAGTTAGCATTAAGGGTAACTGTGTCCTAGAGTAATAACAGTATAACCCTATACTGTGTGCTGTCAGTTAGGCTTGTGTTTGCTTTCTACATCCTCTTCTCATCTGTACATCTTGATACTTACATTGAATTATTGGCTGAAACCTCCCCCTGAAGGACAAAGGGGTAGAGGGAGGGCCTGGGTGGTCTTGCTGCCGGAGGAAGCAGGAGGAATGGACTCTAGACACTGCCCTCTGTGGGTGCCAAGCAAGTGAGTCAGCATACATCACAGATGTCAGTGGGCAAGACATTCTCCAGTGAGCCTCCCAGGAGGCCTGTCAGCAGCCTGGGCTGGGCAGAGCATGGGGGGCTAACAGGCGGATTAGTATTCCTCTCCCTTTAGGGCTTGCATGGCCCTGAGCCCTGGTCAACCCCATTTCTGCCCAGTTTCCATCCTTCCCCAGCTGGTCAGGACAGAAGTTCCAAGCCCTAACTGATCTTCAGAAGAAGGAGGCAGGTGGAGAGAGTGGGCCACCCTGTGCCCATTCCCTGGACCAGCATCAAGGAATGTGTAGAGGAAGTGACCTTCAGCTCCTCACATCCATGACATGGACAACAGAACAAAGACTTCCCTAACCACACCAGACCAGGATGATCACCGTCCATTAATAAGAATTCCTAAAATGTATACAGCACTTCCCAGTTTAAAAGGCACTTCCACACCCATTGTTTCCTTTACTCCTCAAGACAGCCTTACCAGTAGGGATGAGCATCCCTGTTGTGCTGATGACGAAGAAGCAGAGGCTCAGAGGTGGAAGTAGTTGGCCCAAGGTCACAGACCTACTAAGGTGACAGAGCTAAAACTAGACTCAGGATGGTCTGACTTCAAGTCCTGGACTTTTCTAGTGTATCTCAACAACCCCCCAATTCCCAGAAGGTCCCAAAAAGAGCACCAGCACTTACCTACGTGCTGCGCTGTGACAGCGCCCCTGTGTGGCACGAAGTCCTCTGGCGGTGGCTCAGGCTCCTCAAGAGCAGACACTGACTCTCAGGTGCCAATTTGAATCCCTCCAGCCTCAAACTCAAGACTGAACATGAAGGAGGTTCTCAAAAATAAGTGGCACAGTTGTTACGGTCTGCAGAAATGCCAACTATAAGAACATGCTTGCTGGAAGGTAATACCCTGAAGGATCCAACTGCCTGAGGTCAGTGCAGGTAGCTGGGCAGGCAAGCGCCCACTCTCTCTGAGAGTCCTCACCTCTCCTCCTGCTGTGAGAGCTCTGCGTGAATCCTATTTGATGATCCAGACTTCTCAGTGGGGGTGCACCGAACAGTAAATGGGAGCCATGAGTTGGCATGTTTTAGCATGGAGACCCAGGCAGGACTAGAGAGGAAAAGAGAATCTCAGGATTGTCAGAACTGTGGCTGGCACATCTGAAACATCTAATAAATATTTGCAATTGAATGAGCGAGGCACAAGAGCAGAAGCTATTAGGGACAAGGAGAACGCGCTGGGTAGAAACCAGAGGCAGGGGAAATCTCAGAGGTCTCTCTGTCTACGCAAGGGGCCCTGAGGACTCCAGGCCTGTGCTCAGGTTTGCTGAGCAGGAATTGCATAGTTCCCGCTCATTCTCCATCGCGGCCATTCTTCTCTGAAAACACCTAGCCCTGTCTTACTCCAGATGTATTTCCCTGCCCCGCAGAGAATTGCATCCATACCATGCTTCACTTTGAGAGACTGTGTTGATAATGGCAGTTTTTGAGAAAGGCATTATTTCTTTATAGTCTGAGTGGAAAGGTGTATAAAATGTTAAGTATATTTTTATGTACAATGGTTACAGTGGGGCTTCTTTATGTTATAGAAGTACCATCTCTAACAGCGTGTTTGTGGATACAGCTAATGAGCTTTTCCTTTTGGAAAATCCTCTTTGAAATCTGGCCATCCTCCCAGCCGACACAACGATGTATTGTCTATTCCTGATTGCCAAAGATTTCTCTCTTATCGCTCACCTCCGTCAGTAAAGAGTTTAAGCACACACCCAGAATACATACATGCCTTTCTATGTAAATTATATATGCACACCCCAATTCTAACATGTTGTAGGTATTAAAAACCATACTCCCAAAATGGACACTATAGAATTAAGAGGTAAAATGCTTTCTTCCTGCACCCAAAAGGTTAAAAGACTTCCTGGTATACATAAGCCAGCCCACTGCATGCAAAGGAAATGTGATCACAGAAGCATTTTCAGGTTGTTTTCGTTGGTAGCGCCTGTTTTCCAAATCAGCGCTCAAACTCCCCTTTCTAAGAGGTCCCATTCCATTTCGTAAAGTTAAAAAAAAATGACGATATGCCACACTTCCTATCGGTCAAAGCTTTTTCTGCCACAGAAGCAGTTTTGAGGGAGAAATTGTCATCTAGCCCAACGGTTATGCAAATGTGGTAGTTATTTTTGACACGGGTAAATAATAGTTCTGCAGGCACTGACACCGTTTCCTTGCCTTTTCAGGCAGGGTCTGAAGTCATCGTTTAGATGTTCGGTAGCGATTAGCATTTTGGGGCTATGGCAAGCAGTCTGTGCGGTGTTTCCCCTCCATCTTCTCCTTTGAAAAGGTGATTAGCACTTTGGGGATGGGGAAGGGAATGTTGCACAAATTGCCTCTCTGATCAAGGCAAATCAAGCTGTCTGATGGGATGATTGGCTGATGTACGGATGCAGCCCAGACCCTGGTTGTCCCGAGTTCACTTTAGAATTAATGAAGGCTGCCTGTATCTGGAATTCATCTAACTTCTCTTCAAATGGTATGAAAATAACTACCCCTCAAAATAGAATTACTACAAATTATTTGATGTGGAACAAAAATAGAATGAAAATATCCATGTGACACCAGTGATACAACAAGCAGAGTACTGTAATAAAAATCTTTATAAGACGGCAAGACAGCATTTCCAGCCCACTCTAAAATTAGCTAATTGACAAAGATTCCTGTATGCTAATGCTCCTAATTGCCTGGGCAGCTTCTTAAAAAAAAAGTCAGGTCGTTATTGGCTAGTACTTTGGGAGTCTTAATAGCCCAAGCCAGGAGCCTGGTTAAATAATGTCGCAGCGGGAGCCCTGGTGCCTCCCTGCAAGGATGTACTAGAAGTTTTTCTGGCTAATTAGTGAATCACAGCCATTATGTAAATGAGCTCCTCCTGATTGGTAACAGCTTCTGTCTTTCCCCACCACCCATGCAAATGAGGCCAACTGAATGGTTGTTTGTAGTCCAGGGCAGACTAAGAGAATAATAAAATTTTAGAGTCAATCTCCTTTAGGAATCACAAGGTCAAGTTTCTCAATTATTGATGAGGAAACTGAGTCTTCCAAGGTTAGCATCCTAGAGTTCCTTAGTGAGCTGGTGGGGAAAGCCAGGCTTTCCCCCAGGCATTTAAACATCTTATAGACTATTTTTTCCTGCCTTTCATTTTAATTTCATCTTGTAAATTTTGGGTTAAATTCTGCACACGGAAACTCATGAGACCCTAATATAACAGCAGTGAAACTAAGGTTTGATATAATGACGCATCACCAGATCAAGGATCCAAAAGACCTTTGGGGGACTCTGAAACCACCAGAGAGACCCGCTGCCATTTGGTGAGTCTGGAGCCTTTTCCCATTAGAAAATCCCTGTGCCTTCTGACGCCATCAGGGAAGGATGTGGACATGACTGCATGAGCCCTTGAAAGACCTTCCTCCCATTAGGGAACACCCAAGGTCTTCCTCTGCTCCCCCAGATCTCTGAGCCAAGGCCAATGGCTTTAGTCGTGGCAAAACTGGGTGACAAAACCCGTGCACTTCTGCATTGTTGGGGTGGCTTTTTCTTTACTTTCCTTCTTTTTCCAATTCCTTTGTAATCATCTCAAAGCCAAGTGCTCATTTCCACCAGAACTTTAAACATTGTGCCTTTATGTAGCAGAGCTTTTAATTTTCCTCCCTAACAGAAGTGATTGTTTATGTTGTAAATGCCACATTAGTCCCCATGAAATGGAGATGGAATTGATTTTCATTTCAGAGATTTCACAGCTTGCCCCAGAACTTTATGCTTGATTGCCAATGCTCAGAAATGCATGGGCTTCCAAGAGGTGCAGAAACGATGTGAGTAACACAGCATATAAAAATGTGGGAATTGGAGCAGTGTTTGGCGGGAGGCAGGCCCCTGTGTCTCAGTAGCTGTGTCTGGCCAGGCACCCAAGAAACCGATGCTCTGAGTACATGCACACCTGCAAGAAACAGGCCACAACACCACCAACTTGCCCTGCCAGAAAGTTCTGGAAGAGTCATTCATTGAGCCCTTCTTTCAACAAGACTTCCCAAAGCACCTGCCCAGATCTACTTAGGCATCAGAGGACCAACAGGAGGAGAAGCATGCGCCTTGCAAAGCTTCTCACCTAACTGGGGAGAGACAGCACAGTATGCCACCGGTGAATTCGGCATTGACATGCAGATGCATCCCATGCTGAATTCAGAGCTCCCACTACTGCTCAAAGCCAAGGAAGGGGAAAGCAAGCCAGGAATGGAGGCAGAATGGAGGGTAGAAGTCAGCCTGACCGAAAGAACAGGTTTGATTTCTGCCTTGTCTCCCGAACTGCCTGCAGAGCTGCAGCCCTTCCTCCTTGGGGAACCTGTTGCATTTAACAGCTGAAGCCAAGGTGACAGATGGCTCTACTCTCTTCCAGGGATGTGAGTTAGTGCCACGGCCTTCCACGAGCTTGGCCTGACACCCCATCTGTCTGGGTCGTGGTCAGCTGTCGGCCTGACCCTCCAGGGGGCTGCCTTAGAGACCTGCCATACTTCCCCAGAAGGCCCTTCCTCTTCCAGAACACCTCCCACGCTAGAGTTTTGAGAACTCAGTTGACATTCAGTGCAATCCATGAAGACCCTCACTGTCAATCTGTGGGCCACGTGTTACACGTGGCTGTTTTCGAGGGCTCCCATTGAAACACGGGGAGGGCAGGATATCACCACAGCACGCGATTTTCACGGCAGTGTTGGGGTGAAGTGAGCTGCTGGCCCACGTCAAGGGGACCTGAATCTGACTGAGTATCCTCATGGTTACTATCAACATTCTATTTAATTAGGTCTAGCTCCATCAAGTTATAAATATGTATATATTAATGGGAACAATATGAGCTTTATTGGCCAAAGACATAATTGGTTATTAAAATAGCAATCTCCCAATATGTCTAAAACTGCCATCTCAAATTAACGACAGAGTACTCGAGAGCCCCAATTCCATGGCTAGCCCATTAACAAAACTTGCCTTTACGTCAAGATAATAACTGGTTGTGATTTAATATTCTTGAATGAGGTGCCAACATTGGGTGCGGGGTCATCAAAGCTGGTGAGGGGCTCTCTCTCTCTCCCTGTCTGTCAGGCTCTCTCTGTTCATCCGTCTGTCTGTCTCTCTCCCCCTCAATGAATGGCAGATGAAAAGCACATGTGTGGTAGGGGTGAGGGGGTAGAAAAGTGACAAAAATAAGAGGCAGGGAGAAGGGTGACTTGAAGGTGTTAGGGAGACTCGGTGTGGGGGCTAGGGGCGTAGGTGCTCAGGGAATTCTCGGTATGCAGCCCTTCCCTGTTGCAGACCTTTCTCTTCTCCTCTGTGGGATCTCTCTCCCCCTACCCCTCTCTTACTTTCTGGTGTGTTTCTCTTTCAAAGAGAGCACAAGGAGGTGGCTTTATCAAGACTAGTTCTCATTTTGCATCGAAGAGCAGTATTGATTTTCCACCCATGACTGCTGAAAATTAGAATTTCTTCATGAAGCAAGGTTTTTTTTTCTTGTCATGTTGCTTATCTTTTTAAAGATGATTACCTGCCCTTCAGGGCTTCTTGCTAAAATCGTAATGACCTCTGCCACCCACCGCAGTGCACAGGATCAGGAGGGGACCGCCTGCAGGTTCTGAGGGCAACTGAGGGCCTTGGGCTGGAATAGATTTTTTTCCCTCTGGTTACTTAATGCCCTATCTTCGGGCCATGGGCTTATCGACTTATTACTAATTTTCTTGTCAGGATAATTCTTCCAATCAAGATTTAAAACAAACTAGGAGGTTACTAAAGTGCTGGAGATTAAAGCCTAATGCTTTTTTTAATTATTATTATTTGATTAAGATACTCTTATCTATGTTCTTTGGGCCCCGTGGAAGCACAGCGCACACCTTCCTTAAAGGGCCAGGCTTCTGGGTTTCAAGCAAACACTTCCTTCACGTGTCCCTCGCCTGCTGTGCATTTGCTCACTGGGAAGGACTCGATGATTCCCACTGCATCACCTTTCAGGAAGCTGCTCAGTGCAGTTTTCTTCCATGTCTTTTTCTTTTTTAAGATTTTATTTATTTATCTTTAGAGGGGAAGGGAAGGAGAGAGGTAAGGAGGGAAAGAAATATCGATGTATAGTTGCCTCTAGTGCATCCCCTGCTGGGAACTGTCCTGCAACCCAAGCATGTGCCCTGACTGGGAATCGAACCTCGATCCTTTGGTTCACAGGCCCACACTCAATCCACTGAGCTACACCAGCCAGGGCCTTCTTCCATGTCTTAATGGTAAAAGACACCAGTCATTTCCTAAGGGATGACCTGAGGTGACCTACATTTTCGGAAACAATTGGATTCATCATCATCTCCTCCTTCTAACCTGTAGACCCAAAGCCTTCGTAGAGAATGTGCTCAGGGGAGAGTAACTGAGAAACAGGAGACAACTCAGGAAGGACACAGCACAGTCAGCTGACACCACTAAACACGCAGAGCCCCGTGACGTTACAGATGAGCTTTTTAATTGATCTCTTACGCCCACTCTCTGCTTGTCTGATGTTGCTGATCTCCTTCACCAGTATCTGGAATACAGCCCTTAACTCATGTAGACTTTGCCCACCTCCTTCTGATAGTTTTTGTCTGTGTTAATTAGCACCATCAAAGGGAAGCTCTCCACCTCCACACCCAGCCCAGCTGCATGGTCCAAGGTGAAGACCAGAGGCAGACATGCCGAGGGCATCAAGTTAGAGGGGCAGGTTCTGGGGGCCGTTTTCAACACCGAACATCTTTATTTTCCCTCAAGTTTTTGTTTCATCTCGCTTTCTATTAAAAGTCTTTCTCCAAGCTAATGCAATAAATTTAGATCTGTAGCCAGATGCAAAGCAAAACTTTTGGCAAGGAACACTCTATCAAAAGACATTGCAAATGAAATATGCTCTCCCTTGGGGATTATACTACAGTTTAATTTAATTTGATATTTCAAATTAAATTAATTCAAATGGTTATGCAGTTTCCAGGGAAAACAGACTTCATTTATAACATTCTGCCACCAAATTGTTTAGCGGCCATCATATATCTTAGATCGTTAACTAAGAAAGACAAAAAACGACAAGGTAGGTGCGTCCCCTCACTTCCCAGTTCCAGTCTTAAATGGAACAGAGGCAAACTCTTCCAACACCATGCACTCCCTTATGGGGCAGCATAAATATGCATGAAGACCATCATCGTAAAGACTCCTACTATCTGTGGACCCTTCTAGCTAATCATTTCCAAGCAGGTAATGAAGATGCCTAGAGCCTCACGAGAGGGACAGATGTGATGATTCCCATTCCATAGACCAGGAGACAGGTGGTGATGGGATCTACCCAGCCTCCTATGGGGACCCGGGATGAGGTGCAGGAGGTCCGACCGCAGGTCCAGCTTGTCAGTCAGCCCTCAGCCTTTTCGGGTTATGCTGCCCATTTGTAGCCTTTCACTAGGCCCTGATAGAATCTGAACTAGGTCTGCACTGTCCAAGAAGCGAGAACACTGACCCCTTACTGAGTAAATGAATCAATGTACACATTCCATCTGGAGAGATGTGGGGGAGACTCACACCCCACAGTTGTCTCTTATTTAATTTCATTTTTTAAATAAATACACAGTATAATTACTTCTTTTCTTTCCTTGTCATTTTTGTTTGTGGTTTGTCATAAATAATCTAGGCCACTGAGTTGCTTCTGTAAGTATGGACAGCTGACTCCCACACTGGCCCCAGGTGCTCGCGGTGCAGGGTGGGGGTGCGGCTTCTCGGGTCTGGCTCTGGAAAGCCTGCCAACGGTGAGGTGGAGAGATGACCAAGGCCCCTCGGAGGCTAAGGGACGCGTCAGTGCTCTGCCGCTTCGTCCCTTGATAGCAGTGGCCTCCTCCGGCACGGAGAGTCGGCAAGCAAACATTTACCAACATGCCATGTCTTGAGGAACATTTTCACCTGTTTTTCTCCTCTTTTATAGAGTGGTTTTCATGAACATATGCTGTTCCTTGTGTCCACTCACTTCCTGTTTCTAAATGTTGACTAGAGGAGGCCAGAATCATTTGTGGGGGGGCTCACACCTCTGCTACTGCTTCATGCCCACTGGCCACAGGAAAACGCCAAAGCTTTTCTGCTAAAGACAAGCATTTACTATTATCACAAGGGACCGGAACAGCATAGAAAGCTTAGTTTTCTGCAATTCATTGCTCCTTCCTTCAATGTGTTTTGGGGAAAGCAGAGGTTTTATCTATACCGACATCTCATCACTGCCCATAACAGCACCCATCCCAGCTCCATTTCCCCCTAAAACCCACAAGGAAACACAAAGGACCAGTTGTTTGGCTATTGTTTGTTTGTTTGTTTTTTCATACTCTCCTCTTCCAGTAAATTCTCCTCCTAGAGTACCCCTAGGAGAATCCATGGATTTCTATTTCTTTGTCTGGAGAATATAATTTATACTCCTTGGATGTATGAACCTTTTGGGGGAAGCAATATTAATCATGAGATCAACAAGAATACTTGATACAATAGGTGTTTGTAAACTGCACCCAACCTGAAAGGGTTCAGCGTAGTGTGGTTCTGCGTCCATGTTCAGGTGCAGCACCCACTGAGCATATTCTGCTCTACGGACAATGCTATGCTGCGTTCATTTTTATCAGCACAGTCACGAGCACGTTAGTTCTGCAGCTCCATGATTAACTCACCAGCCAGTTAGAACCTAGGGTCCCTTGAGCTCATGAATGCCGGAGTAATCCTAACATTCTTTAAGGCCATCTTTTCAATTCTTGGGAAGGGACACCATCCAAAAGTGAGGGGGCTCCTGGAGATAGTTTCAAAAGCCAGACCTACAGCCAGTGGTGTGGTTTAAGAGAATAAGAGCTACAGTGTTTTCCACAGCTACCATGAGCCTGAGAAATGCTTACATGCAATATCTTATTCCAGCTTCACAATCAGAGATAAACGTTATGTTCTCTATTTTGTAAAAGAAGAAACTGAGCCACAAGGAGATGCACCTTGGTCGAGGCTGTACACCAAGGCGGAAGAGAGATTTAAAACCAGTTCTTTCTGGCTCTGACACCTGCGTGGTGACCGGGTGACCAACAGGGACACTCTGCCCGCGGCACTCACCCATAAACACAGACCTCGGAGCACGGACTTGTGTCTCCCTTCCCCCACCCATCTGCTTTCATGTCACCCTTTCAATTTGTTTTCCTCTCTGGCTTTCTTCTTATTATATTCAACTAGACCCCGGAATTTAGAACTAGGTCTCTCTCATTTCTCTCTTTCACACAACAAAAATATTTAGTAAGAATTCACTTGCGCCGGGTATTGTAATAATTACTTGGCACAGCTTTTATCCAGCGCACTCAAGATCCTAGCCCCAGAGACCTCCTTTTCCAAAATGATTGCAACTCTCTTATCAAAGGGCTAGATGTGTAGAAAATGTTCTCTCTCTCTCTCTCTGTGACAAATACTAAACGAATCAAGTATATTTAGCCACGGGAAGAAACACTTGAACAGTGTTTTTAAAACAGCTTTCAAGTTCATAACAGAGATATTGAAACCTTCCCAGCTGTTCTTCATTGCTAGTAAGAATGAACAGAAGGCAAAGTGGTTTGCTCAAAGCAATAGACATTCTGATTATGTATGAGAACTTTCTGGCTGTGAAGAATTGTTAGGCGAGGAGACAGTTTACGGAGGCAGGTTGTCCTTGAAGACCTTTCTGAATAAGACAGTTTGCTTCCCGGGGCCTTTCAGACTTGGGGGAGTGGACTGAGTGAGCTGAGTCGAAGGCTCGTTCCGTCTGCATCCTCTCCTGCCACGGAAGGCGTTCAGACCGCCTGCCTGCACTGTCAACGGGAAGTGGAAGTTTCATCAATTTTCTGGCAAATTTTACAGCCCAAACATAAGATGAAATGCATTTGGTCTAAATGATCCAAACTGATTTCCCTGTTCAAATCACACATGTACACATCCATATGGAGTGTTACACGAGATCATATTAAGATAACAAACTTAATTGGATTTATAAAAATCCATACATGTTTTTAGCTCCTTAGAAATAGGGGCCACATAAATGAAAGCCATCTCTAGAGTGACAGCTGCTGTGTGTTTTGAAAATGGAAAGAGATATGCACCGGTCGCTGAGAACCCGGGTTCAAATCCTTGCAGTGCCATTTGCTCGCCTGTACAATTCATGTGATATAGCTGAGCCTCCACTTCTTTAGATATAAGGTGAAATTACACCTATTTCCTGGAATGGGGAGAGGGAGGTTAAATTCAGTAGCATTTGTAAGTTACCTAGCTGGGTGCTTGGATCTTTCCCAATAAAAGAGAACCTCTTCCATTCCAACTTGAGCTGTAACTCTGGTCCAGCCCAGTAGCCCTCTAAAAGGCCAACTACTACATTCACTGCCAAGTTCATGCCATCTTCCTAAGCCTCTCTCCAGTCTGGGCCCTAGTTTCCAAAGAGGATACGATGGGATAGAAGTGCTCCTCTCTGGCTACCCTCACTCACAGCTTCAGTGTGGGCTTTGGGCCCCTGCCTGTTAGAGCACTGAGCATTTTTACAGCCAATGTGGCGTGACTGAGAACATACCCATGGCACCTGCAGGGAACAGGAATATGTTCGATGGGGTAGATATTGAGAGAGAGCACCATAGTAAATGCCATGAATCAGTTAGGAAAGGATGTGTATTTGGTCCCCAGAGTGGCCAAGGTGACTTTGGGCAGGTCACTTCACTACTCTGTGCCTCCATAACAATTTTCATCTCTTCCATGTATACTCTGTGCCTAGGACCTATTCATGACAATCATTATGTTCAATACCCACAATAAGCCCACAGATAGTACTGCCTTCTTTTACAGATGAGGAAACTGGGCTTCAGTCACGTTAGGGAACTTAATCAAGGACCCCGTGGTAGCTAGTAAACGGGTGAGCAGTCATTGGACCCCAAGACCCAAGATATCAAAAGGGGCTCTCGTTCCATATCACAGCCCTGACTCAGTTTCCTCCTGTAGAAAGCAAAGTTGGACTAAGCTCTCTGGGTCCCTCCACAGCCCAGCTGTGGATGCCTGTAAATCTGGACTTCTTCCCAGGCTCAGCAGCCAGACGAACACATCAAGGCCGGAGCTGCGGAAATCACCACAAGAGCCAAGTTCCAGCTCTCTCGCCCCCTTAATTTATCTCCTTTCCCCTGTAAAGGCCATTTGGAAGTTCTCCTTTATTTCCTCCTTGGAGAAATTATTGTTGACTTTTCTTCTAAGAAGGACTCCTTGGTACAGGGGGAAGAATTGAAACAGAGTACAGGGTAAAGAAGTCACTTGAAAAATGATCCTATTTCCTTTGGAGATACTCTTGTAATATAATTATGAGCCATCTGTTAACTTCCTCTCCCCTTGCATGATCTTTCTAGTTCTCAGCCGCTGGTGGCCCCCAGGAGAAAACTGACAAGAACGGGAGGGGAGGAGCTTTTCTTATTGAACACCCAGGGATGGGCGACTTGCGCACAACGAGAGGCAGTGCCGTTTAGCACAGGTGTGGAAAATCCAAGCCAGACATAAACACCAACAAATGTTCCAGGGATTAGCAGATAAGTCGTATCAGGAGAGAGCAAGGGAGCCAAATTTGTATAGTTGAGAAAGGATCTGGCTCCAAGGGAACACAATGATGGTCTATAAATACCTCCACGAAAACAGTATAAACGAAGTAAGGGAATTAATCACCGTCTCCAAAGCCGGGAGGACAAGGTGCACTAGCCCTCCGCCCGGAGAGGGAGGGAGAAGGCTCAGCAGGCAAAAGTTCAGAGCTGAGAGAAGCAACTGGGCGAAGGGCTGGGCTCTCCGGGAAGTGGCCGCACTCCACTGCCACCCGGAGACCAGACCCGAGCAGGGAGGAGAGTAAATGCTAATAGGAACGCAAGTCCAAGGAGGCCCAGGAAGGCTACATAGAGGTCAAATACGATGACCTAAGTGGTTCCCCCACCTGTGATTCAGTGAACTGAGGAGTAATTACTTGCTCTTGCAAATTGCTTGGTAAATACACTGAGTAAATCAAAGGAGCCTCTCAACAGCAGCTTAGCACTGAGCCCAGAGCCGACTGGAGGCTGCAGACTGCAGAGGCCCCACGCAGAGTTGGGTTTGTCAGGGAGACTTTATCATGAGGTTGGATGGCACACTTGGCCTTGTTTAATCCGCATTTATAAACGTGAAAAGCAGCTTCCCTTGTCAGGCAGCTGGCGCCCCACCAAGGGCCAAATCCGCTGTGGCCTCCCTTACCTGCCCCCTTCTGGAATAATCCTCTTCATCCCTCCCCACCACACGCACTTACTCACCCTCCTGCCCCACCTCCACCTTCAACAATATTAATGGCTCCTGCCAAAGTACTTGAGCGGAGCCAGGCCTGTCTTCCACAGAGCCTGTCTAGGGACGGTCCACAGCGCTGCTGGGAATAATTCTAGCCGTGGGCAAACTCAAGAATTATTGATGAAATAACCTTTCAGGGCCTGAGTCTGGGGTTTTGCAGATGCAATGACAAGATTATTGTTTAAGCGGGGACTTGATCAGGCAGTGACCTAGAAAACATTTAGTTCTTTTATTGCTTTCACAGCTTCCTGAGGCTAACGCTGTCTTCTGCCACGGAAGCCTGAGCAGCTTATTGGGAAAGGAAAGGAGAGTGGACAGAGAGATAGCAAGACTGCACGCCCAGAAGGCCAAACAGTACTGGAGCAGCATCTCACCCCAGGGTGGGAGGGCCCAGGGCCTCCCTTGAGTAGCCACAACTCGAATGGCATAAAACAATTTGGCATCGCAGGGACTTGCGGATTTTGACTTAAAAGATCAACCTTGTAGGATTCCAGGAGCCGATAAATCAGTCATAAGGGGGATGATTACGAAGAGAGAAGCCTTTGACAGCGGCCACAGAGCCAGGTATGGCTCAGATGAAGGGAGGGAAATAGAGCAGTGGAAAGCCAGCAGGGAAGGCCACGTCGAGGGCCAGAGAGGGACAGGAAAAGAGGTCAACACACTTCTGTCAGGGAGGCATCAGGCTGACCGTGGGTCCCTAGGAAGCAAGGGCCAGTGAGAGGACCCTCTGCAAAGAACAACTCTGTAGCCCGTAGAGAGGGGCGCAGTGGTCTTTCCTCTACTGTCTACACATAGTTATTCCCAATGAGTTGGGAAGTAATTACAACATTTGCTATGCTCCAGGTGGGAGATAATGAGGGCCTGAACTTGGACAGTGACCATGGTAACATAGAAGGAGTCAGGCCAGGACTTTTACAGAGATACAGTCATCAGGATGCATTTGGGTGAGGGGAAAACAAGAGAGGTCCACGGTCACTCTAAGGATTCCAGCTTGGGAAACTGGCTGGCTGGTCATGGCAATGCACGGAGGTTGGGGTTGACTTTTGAAAATCTTGAGCTTGATGTCTCTGCGGAATATGCCAGTAGAGGCTCTCAAGTCATTTGAAACTCAAGTGTGGAACTTAGAAGACCAAAGTCGGGTCATGGCTAAAGTTATTCACTGGGGTGTCTTGATTTATCACCTTGTCCTACATAAGTTTGATCCTGCTGCACCAGGCAGAGTTAATTACGTTCTCCTCTGCATATTCGTAACACCTGCAAAACACATATGACACCGTGTTGTATCTGTTTGATTTACATACCTACGTTTCTAGGAGACCACAGGCTAACAATGAAGGGCAAGGATCCATCATTCCTGTTCACATCCCCAAAGGCCCAGCACAGTGTGTCTGACACGCGTGATGAGGCTCTTTAACATTGTGCTGAATAAGTGCAAGAGAATAGGGAATGGAGACAAAATTGAGAGAAGTTGTTCAGACCTAACCTGAAGGACCACCAACGTCTATGAAGTAGGTAGAAGACAGGACTATACGGAAACCTGCAAAGCGTGTAGTTACAGTGGGAGGAGGAAAAGCAAGAGGAAACTTCCAGGGTGGCCAACACCTGTTGGCAGGGTGGCCAACAGCTGCAGTAACCGCAGAGAGGCCAAGCAGGGCTCTGGCTGGTCATGATGACCGTCAATGTTGTCCCTTTCGGGAATAAGGCTGGCCAGTGCAAAGATAAGACTCAGCACTAGGTCTGGTTGCTGGAACTTTCAGATGGGTCTTTCCTTGCAAGTCCACACAGCCCTTGCATCGTAGGGTTGAGTTGTAAAGCCAAGAAAAGCCATATTGTGTCAAGCAGTGAGGTGGCCAGAAGAATCCACTGCAGGTCAAGCTCTCGAGGCTGTTCAGTGGTTAGAGCTTCTTGGTACCTGGATCCGTTTCTCTTAGCATCTTGCTCTCTGGGTCTGGCCTTATAAGTTTGTTTTCATGCAGGTGCTTGGGAATTTGACGGGAGAAACAAGAACCACTGGAAATGGCCATACTAAGTATACCAAGAATTTATTGTAACACAATCAGTTACCTGGGGTTTTTGTTTGAGTTTTGTGTTCTCTAGTTTCCTTTCCTCTCTTCCGATCTTGGTCTTGTTTCACTGGTCTCAGCTCACGTGACCACGTTGGAAAATTCCACTTTGTCTCTTTTTTTCAGATGTTGAAATCTGAACCGAATGCTGTTTTTAATGAGCTAGGAGATTGTGCAGGCTTCTCTTTTCTTTTTCTTTTTTTTTTTTTTCCCCTTTTGAATTGCTATAGGGTATACCTCAAAGCTGCAGTGGGAAGCCTGCAATTACACAGTCTTCTTTAGGCAGAGGCCATTCTGTGTCACAGAAGTATCACTGCGGCTCAGGTTCAAAGAGTCTCTGGTGGAGGTGCCAGGATACGAGGCCTGGAAAGTGAGAGGGTGATGCTGAGGGAGGTTCCATGAGATCCCCTCACGGGGATGGCCTGAGTCAGATGGAATGCCTCAGAGCTCAGGGGTGCCGACTGCTCGCTGGGGATCTTCCCTCTTTAAACTGGGCCTCTCACCCAGAATATTCAACTATCCTGTGGACATGTCCACCCGGACGGAGCCCATCCCCTGAAACCTATTACGTCTCGAACAGAGGCTTTCCTCACTAAACCAGGTCTCAGTGATTTTGTCAATCTCTACTTTGCATCTGTTACGTGGCAGACGCTGTTTTAGGTCTCAGGGTCACAGTGGGCAACACAGCAGACACAGTGCCTGCCTCACGCTGGCAAAGCAGCTTCGGAACGCCATCAACGCTGTCATGTCAGTAATGAGAAGGATGTTCCTCATGTCCTTCCTGCCTACCAGACACCACTGCCAGCACCGTGGGACACAGGACTGGGAGCCCTGACTTCATCCTCTTCCTCAGCCCCATTTAGTGGCCCCAGTGGCACCATTATTCTTTCAGATACACACTTTGAAAATGGGGTCTCTGCCTCTTCTTCCCACACGCCTCCCCAGTGAGTCACCAAGGCTTGGCTCTGCGCTGGTCGTCCCCCACAGCCTGTCACCCATACCAGGCATACTGCACGGCCCTGGCCTCCCTGCCTCCACCCGCCCTTCATTCCTCTCTGGTCTGCACACCTCCTCCAGAGGAACTTTCCAGAAAAGCTGCTTCCTGCTCAACACCTCAGCCACTTATTCAACGACTATTGACCAAAAGGTTTGCCTTGCCCAAAAAGGCAGGTTGTGGGTTTCAAAGGAGAAACTGATGCTAATCATGTCACCTATCTAAAAATAGCCCAACCTCCTTAGCCCAAGCACTCAAGGCCCTGCCCCCCAGACCTCCCCACAAATGGCCTGTTCACCACTCCCCCACACCCAGATTCTGCCTCCTTGGGCCCTCTGCCCCTCCCCACCTCTGCTTAGCAAGATTCTACATTGAATGTCACCTCACGCGTGAGGCCTTCCCTGATGCACCAGGCAGATGTGCAGAGTCTCTCCTGCCACTGAATGTATTCCAGGGTGCAGAGATACTGCACACGCCTACCTGCGTGTGTCTCACACTCTCACATACATGTCACACACACGCCTGAGGACCCCTAGGAACCCCTGCATGTGCACCTGCTGTCATGAGCCTTGGCTCTGCTCCAGGAACTGCACTAAACAACTCAGCCAGGTGATGCATTGTAACCATCACAGCACTCTCATGAAGTGTGTACCACAATCACGCCCCGCTTGACAGGTGAGATCAAAAAGGCCAGGTGAATTGCATAAATAAGGCCACACCACTAGGAAGTAGCAAAGCCAAGATTCAAACCCAGTTTTGACCAAACCCCGCACAGGCATGAGTCCACAGCCATCTATCAGACAAGAATTTTTCTTTAAACAACTACACAGCTCAGTTGCCTTCGGTAGAGCTCTGCATGCAGTGTGCATTCATAATTATATCCCTGGCCCCACCCGCAGAGCCCAGACCAGCTCCGGAGTGTGCAGTGATCCCGGCCAGTGAATGAATGCTTGGGATTGTCGCTAAGCCCTGCAACGAACCTTCTGAGTCACAATGGCTGCAAGTGGAGCCCGAGAGCCTCTGTGTTAACAGGCACTTTCTTAGCACACCACCTGCCAGCACCTGTCCACTGACTGACATGACGAAACTAGCCCACCCTCACCCCATTTTATGAAAGGGAAAACTGAGGTTTATAGTAGAGAATTGACTTGCTGGAGGTTAGCAGTCTACCTCTCATCCCCAGGCCATCTCCTCTGGCTGGGCTCTCACAGCCAGCCCCTGCCACTGGCAGCCCGGCTATGAGATAAGGTACTGACAACGGATGGGAAACCAGCCCGTATCTCCATCTCCCATGTCGAGGGAAACCTTAAATTGGTTTTTCTGACTCTCCCCTCTGAGGAAGTCCTTACTGAGGGCCTCATCTCAGATAAGCTGAGCAGGGGATGGCCTCTGAGCAGCTGACCTAGAAACTCCAAACCACAGCAAACCAAGTCTTTGACCTGAAAGGCCTCATTATTGGGTTTTGCTTAAGGCAGATCCATCATCTTCGGAATCTCCCTCTTGGCTCCTCTGAGAGAAGCCCTGTTGCCAGGCAACCAATGTGTCATTGATGTGGTAAAACCACTGACTGATGGAGCTCTGGCTCCTGATCTCTGCCTGAAACTGGGTTTGGTCTGTCTGGTTCTACGAGACACTGTCCACTGATGCCTTAGCAACTAGGTGATACATTCAAAAGAAAAAAGGATTCGGAGTTAGACATACCTGAGTTAATGCCGAAAGTCAACCACATACTAGCAGCGTGATTTTGACAAGTCACTTGCCCTCTCTGATCCTGAGCTTCCTCCTCCCTATGGTGAGGGGAGTTTAATGGGAAAACCTCTGGTTTCCTCCAGCCCTGATATCCGCGTGCTGTGCTCCACGGTCTGGGGTGTGCACTGTTCCCATGAGCCAAGTCTTCAGCCTGAGGAAGAGGTTCAGCCCCATTTCGCATTGTCCATGCCAAGTTGTCCGTCCAGCCCACTGGGGCATGGAAATAAATTAGAACTGTTGAGAGGTTAGGACGTGTAACCCTGCCATGAGGTCCACCCTCTCCAAACCCTGATTTTGTCTTGAAAATGACAGTCTCTTGCATGCAGACAGACAGCATGACTCTCTGTGAAATCTTGAAGAAATGCTGTCCATATGTTTTTGAGTCATTTACACTGAACCCATCATAATATTGTTCTTTGAACATCCATTTACATTTGTTCTAAAGGCTTATTTTAAAGCTTATGCAAATGAACTAGATTAAGGTTGCATTCTGGAAGCTGAAGCTGGAAATGTGAAGTTCATTTCAAAGCTCGGTGTAAATAGTTTCACATGTGTTCTGAGTAGTTCTCCCTTCTTAGCCCAACTGTCCTCCATTCACCCCCCTGCTGTCTTCAGACTTTCAGAGGTTCTCTACCAGTGCAACCATAATTAATGGCAGTTAGGAGTAATGGAAAGACCAGGGAGTGGTAGTCTTACTCTCCCTGCTTTCAACTAGCCTTCTGGCATCAGATAAGTCACTTTTCCTGGGTTTCCAGTTCTTCATTTGGGGAGCACCCAAGACCTCCGTGGTTCCCCACTGTCAGCGGCGTTAGACATGCCTGACAAGCAGATTCCGGACTTCTCACCTGCACCTCCTGGGTGGTTGTCTCCACGAGAGAAGTCTCAGCCTCTGAATTTTTCACGTGTCCCCCAAGTAATTCTGGTGTGTGCCCTGGTATGCTAACACTAGGCTAGATTGCCTGTATCTCTCCTCTCTGCCACCAAGATTCTATGATGGTCACAGAAGGGTCCCTTTTCAACTCCTATTGCCCTTCCAGTCTCCTGAACTCTTCCCCTTCATCTTATGGCCCCTATGGTCAGCTCTTGGGGGTCTCTTTGAAGAACTGTGATGCAGTTTTTGCACTCTGATGAGATTTAAGGCACCAGCGCTGGTCACCCTCTACCCACGCTGGTCAGGGACACAAGTTCAGAGCTCAGTCTTCAGCCGAGTTCCAGAGCCCCTGGGAGGGTCAGTGTTCTCATCCTGTGGAAGCTAGCTGACTAAGTGACAGTAAAATTACACACATGTGAATATTCATGTGCACATGTAGGTGGTGGGTGAGGAGCTGGGTTCAAGCTGGACCTGCGCTCCAAGGGGCTGGTGAAAGTGGACATGGGGAGAGGTACGGTGCACACAGTGAAACTCAGGAAGGGAGAAGAGGCTGCTGGGTAGGAAAGGGCACCACCGTGCCTTTCACCCGAATGACCTCTCCCTGCTCTCATGAGCAGGGCTGGCCCATGTCACGTAGTGCTGAGGGGTGGCCTTCCGTTCAGTGCCCGCAGAGATGAGCCCCTTGTGGTGGCCACTTCTCCCTGATCTGCCACATCCCCCATTCTCACACAGCCCCGAAGTGAGCCCTGTCTACTGATCTTGCCAACAGCCTTGTCACTGGCTGTACCACGAGAGATTCTCATGGGACAATGTACATCTTCTGCTCGACAAGTCTGGCTTTTCCCAGGTAGCATGACCTGGTTTTAATGTGAATCTAGCACTCTTCTCCACTCCTGAAAAGAAAAAATATATATCTGAGCCTGGCGAGGAAAATTTAAGAATGTGTCTAAATCTGCCTTTCAGCCCATCACTGTGGCCCTGCCTTCACCCTGTCCTGGCCTCCCTACTCCATCAAGGCCCCAAGTGCTTCCTTCACCCCCACCGTGGACTCTCAGTCTGGCTGCGGGATGACTGTTTTATTAGTCTCCTCTCCCAAGATAAAAGGGGATGCTGGGGGAGAGAGCAGTGCTCTCCCCATAGGAACGAATCACAAATCTAAGCCAAGCACTTCCCAGTGGGAGAGAGATCTCAGAGTGGGGGCTTTTGCATCACCGCCAAATCAGAGCGCGTGGTGCCTGCTGAAGGCTGGCCTGGGATATCCAGGCCGGCTCCTGTCCAAACGACTGCAGGAGCGGAAGCAGAATAACGACTGTCGCCACTGAGTCCAGCAGCAGAGCGCGCTGGTTCCTTTCCTTCCTGTTTGCAAAACCGCATTTTATCTCGGCCCTTCCCGGCGGCCCCGGCGGCATTTCCACCCGTGAGCTGCAGTGGGGCTCCCCACTGCAGCCTCTTTACTGCGCCAAAGGGATGCGGAGGGAAAGCCTCATGAGATGCCACTTTTTACAAACAATATCTCCGAAACAGAACACTGACTTTAAAAAAAGGAAGGAGGGAGGCACGGTTTGAACGAATGGGCCAAATTACCACAGGTTAAGCAGGATTTTAAATCGGCTTCTTCTTTTTCTTTCTTCCTCCTCTCTCTGCCTGCCCCACCCCTCCGATCCAGCGGCGCACAGAGTTCAGCAGGATGGACGATTAGATTTCCTCCTCTCTGCTGAAACAATGAAATATTTCTACAATATTAAACCCGTCAAACCTATCCAAGTGCAGTGTCAAATTCTAAGTGCTCCTTCTTGCCCAGGCCCCTCAGCTCTGGCAGAATGGAACACATTTTATTTGCTGGCCCTAAAATCCCTGAGGTTTTTCAAATCTGATACATGGCACCTGATTTGCAGTGTTGGCTATGCCCCAACTATTGTGAAATGGGGTGGGGGAGGGGGCAGGACTTGTGGGGCACCCCACCTACGCTTCACTGTCAGTAGCTGCCTCTCGCCATCCCCCCAAACTCCAGATATTACTAGTAAGTTATCATACGAAGCACCTGAGTAGCATACAAGTGCCACTCAAGAGCTGCTCCACCTTGCAGAATTCTCAGTGCCTTGCAGCCTCAGTTTCTTCATCTGTGAAAAGGGAGTAATTCACTAATGCCTGCTCAGTCTGTGGCACCAGGGTGTTACACGGCTATAAAGTGATTTATGGAGCAGCCCGCAACCATGCCAATACAAGGTCAAATTGATATTATTACAGGTATCATCTAATGCTCTGTGGACATGCCGTAGGAAGAAGTCAGGCAACTCACACGGGTGGGAGTCCAGTTTTAGGCAACAACATGGAGGAGTGGGAAGGGCTCGCCTCAGAGCCAGCCCGGTCTGGATGGCCCAGGCTGCCCGCTTCTACCCGTGTGGCCTCGAGCAACTTACTGGGTCTTCCCAGTAAAAATGCGGTTTCCTTCATCTGCACAAGGGAGATGATGCGTCCCTGCCTTTCGAGATAACTGAGGGGTTGTGAGAGTTAAATGCAACCTGCGTTTAAGCACCTGGAATGCACCAGGCATTTAATAAACGGCAGCTCCGTCGCAGAGGCCGCTGTGCTTCCCAGGCGCCGTCTGACAGAATGAGGAAACGAGAGCTAGGCCTGGCCGGTAGGGGCTCCTCAGATCAGGCCGGCGGTGCGGGTGGCAGAGTGCAAGTCTTCTCATTTTGTACAAACTTTTTTTTTCCGGTGGCTGCCTCAGTAAACCTCTTCCTGGGTTTTAGTTTTTTAGTGTTTCGTTTGGTTTGGCCTCCTGTTCCTAAGACCTAGTAGGGCTGAAACAGGGAAGGATGTTTCTTGTGAGGGATGGAGGGGAGAAGCCAAACATAGGGGGGCTATGCTGACTTTATTCCTTAACAAAGGAGAAACAAGCTCACGATTTACAGATGAAGTGCTATTAATCACCACCCAGCAAATGTGGACCCACCAGTGCTGTGCTCCAGGAAACCCAGGAAACCAGCCTGAAGGCGAAGGGCTGCCGCCGGGCCTGCACACACCCTGCCTCACATGCATCTGGGTGGCAGCGCTGGGGGCAGGACAGCCAGGCAGGCTCTGGCCCCTGTCCTCCAGGACGGCCTGCTTCCCTCGGGGGCCCTGGGGCTGCAGGGCTGAGAAGGGCAAGAGTGAGCTCCCTGCCCCAAGGAAAGGCAGGAGACCAGGTCCAGCAGGGGTGACACAGAAAAACAAGGCGCTATTAGAGCCTTCTCCCCAGGGACGGAAAGGTGCTGGTTTTGATCCTGGGCGTAGCTGCTGGCCTGGCACACTTTGTAACGAGCACACAGGATGCCTTAGGTATGCAGTGTAGTTAATTTTATTTCATTATTTTATTTATTTTGTTATTCTTTTTAATGCTCATCAGAGGACATGCTTATTGATTTTTGGACAGAGGGGAAGGGAGGAGGAGAGAGAGGGAGAGAAACATTGATGTGAGAGAGATAGTCAATCAGTTGCCTCTCCTAGGCACCCCAACCAGAGACCGAGCCTGAAACCTAGGCATGTGCAGTGACTGGGAATCAAACTTGTGATCTTTTGGTTTATGGGATGATGATCCACTCAAATGAACCACACTGGCCAGGGCTATACAATGTGTTTTAAATGTCCTGCCCCGACCAGTATTCTGCATACAGAGCCTCCTCTAGCTCACTCCGTCCCCAGAGGCAACCTCACCCTCGGGAGAATTCTGAGACGGGGAAGAAGCTAGCATACACGGACATGCCCCACGTGACGTCACCGTGCTGAGCATTCTCGTGACTTCTTCACACCCACCACAGCTGTGGCTACCCTCATTATACTGCAGGGGAAACTGAGATTTGAGACACTGAAAACTTACACAGGTCCTTCACCAGGGTCCACATGTGACCCTGAGGCCCCTGCCCCTCCTCTAGACCCCCAGAGCGTGGGGGCTGCTTGGGTGGTGACGCTCAGTGACAGGTGATGAGGGAGCTACAGGGGCAGCGCCCATGCTGTCCTGCCTTTGCCCTCCCTCTGGCCAGACCTGTGAGCAGCTGGCACACGCTGTGCCCTGAGGCTGCCCTGCTTTCCTCCTGCTCCCAGGCCCCAGCCTCGGTGGGCTGACAGCCACCACTGTCTCTAAAGCCCGCCCCCAGCCGGGAGCACATCCCCACTCAGCGGACTCTCACCAGACCCCACCAAATCCGCATTAGAAATTGCCAGATGGAGCAAAGTAGGAAACTTACAACTGGAGAAAATGTTAGCCTTCTTTTCTGAAATCTAAATAAGGTCACTGCTCCTGAGGGTAACAGCTTCTGGCGCAACAAATCACTGGCTCCCTGCACAACTAGATAGCGCCCTACCTCCTGCGTTCCCTGGTAGCCAGAGGGGGGCACGCCCTTTGGGTCCTTCCTCCGGGCTAGCACAGGGTGCTTGAAGGACCACGGGTGGTAGGTAGTCCCCATGGAGCCCTGTGCTGGTGAACCCTGCCCCCACCTCAGTGTTCTCGTCTATAAAATCAGGACACTGATCAAGACCGCGGTTTCCCAACCTCAGCCTGACTGACATTTCAGGTAGGATAGCCCGTGGTTGTGGGGACCAACCTCTAGGATGTTGAGCAGCATCCCTGACCTCTACCCACTGGATGCCAGTAGCACTCAACCCGACCCTCCACCAACTGTGACAACCCAAAATACAATACTTTCAGACACTGTCAAATGTCCCCTGTGGGCAAAATGGCCCCAGGTTGAGAAGTACTGGCCTAGGTGATCTCTGACGGTCCTTCCAACTCCCAAGCTCTTCATTGAGAAGGTGATGTGAACTGGGGTCAGGTGGGTCAGCGAGAGGTGAGCCCTAGTCACACCCCAGCTCTCAGAGGCACAGGTCAGAGTTTACACACAGTCACACTGCTTCACTTCGCTGAGCCTGTTTGCTTGTTTGCAAAATGGAAATAATAGTGCCTATTTCAGAGGGCGCATTGGAGGCTTAAATGAGAAAATGTATATAAAACTTGGAGCACACAGTAGTTCACCCAGTGAATGATGTTGTACTGCTGCAATGATGGCTGAAAGTAAACCAAACCTTCAGTTTTCCCTACAGAGCCCCTCTCGTGACCACACTCACACAGACTCACCCACCAGCAGCCAGCCAGATGCAGGAGTTTGGCAACAAAAGAAATTAACACGTGTATGACACATCTGTCCCGTGCTACATACACACTCACAGTTTCATAACATCCACAAGCAAAACCCGGAACTTCTGCAGCGCTCACAGCTAGTGGGTGCAATGGGGTTTGATGACTTACCCAGACCCCTGTCCGCATGCCGATGCCTGGAAGGGCAGAGATATTTTGTGCTGTCTGTGTTAGGAATGCTTTCCCTCCGTTTTGCCATTCAGTTGGTATCATCCATTCATCTTACCCACAATAAATACCGTATGTGAGAAGGGAAGAAAATGGAAGAGTGATATTTAGCTGGATTTGTTCACTCTCAATGAGTTCTTGTCTGCTCTTCGGTGTGGCTCTGCCTGAAGAACAATCCAGCTAGACTTGTCCTCAAACCTGAGTTACAGGTTGTGATTTCCTCCTCTCTCGTTTCCCATTTTCGGAGGCTTAACAGCTGTCTGTTACCTACAAAGCCACCTTCTGCAGGAAGCCCTCATTCCCCAAGGCCCACCCCTGAGATCATCTTCCTGGTCTGGGTGGCCCCACGAGAGGTTTATTCCTCAGTGGAAGTATTGATCCAAAGCAGGTTACTGGCCTAGCTTTGTGTTAAGTACCAGCAGAGCAGGCAGAGGAGGCTGCAAGTGGGGCCAGTGGGAACTCCCCCTTTCTTTCTCCCAGTTGGTCATCCCTCAGCTCCCGGCCGCGCAGGTCCCAGAGGTGCCCACCTGGCCTTGTTCATCTCCTTGTCTTTGCTGTTATTCACCTCCCTGTTTGTGCTCATCAACCTCAGATTCATGCTCAGATCCAGCTTCTTTAACATGTTCTCTCTCATCAACAACTCCCCGGACTCCATTTCTCAGATCTTAGAGAGGTGAGGTGTACCGTCAACTCTGAGTCCCTAGTGCTGGTTCCTCTCTCCAAGAATAGCCAACCAGGGTCCTGATGGGAAAATCCTTTCTTCCCGAAGATGGGAAAACACCCCCTCAGGAGCCCTGCTGCTGCAGAGGCTGTGTGCTCCGGGAATGGAGCTGGACCACGCCTGTGGCATGGGAGACAATGCCATCCCAGCCGTAGGCCCACCCTGATCACTGGCACTAGACATCACTCCCATGACCCCCATTCACAGTATCCTCCTGAAACCACCCTCTCTTCCACCTGCAAAACTGCTATTCTTCCTCCAGAACCAGGTCACAAGTCGGCCTCCTCAATGAAAACCTCTCTGCCCTCTCCATTCGACCCCACTCCGTGTGTCTCTAGCACATGGCACACCTGTCTGTCACAGCAGGTACCACTCTGTATCTCTTCACGTTCCGTAACTCCCAGCACAAGTGGGTGAATGGGGAGACGGGGGGTAATCTTAGGGCAAATGACAGACACAACATTTACAGTACTTATGTTCACATGGCCCTGAGAATCTGCCATAGGTCCTGAAAGTGGAGCTCCCCCATTCCATCCATGACAGGCCTTGAAATTTTGAGAGTCAGAGAAAACCCTATTTTCTTCTCACCCACTGATTGATTTCCTTTAATGTAATGCACTTCTCAACCTTTAACATGCAGACAGATCACTTGGGGATCTTGTTAAAATGCAGATTCTGAGCCCTGGCAGGGTGGCTCAGTTGTCTGGAGCATCATCCCATGCAGCAAAGGGTTGAGGGTTTGATTCCTGGTCAGGGCGCATGCCTAGGTTGAAGGTTCAGTCTCCAGTCGGGGAGAGCATAGGAGGCAACTAATCAATGTTTCTCTCTCCTATCGATGTCTCTCTCTCTGTGTCTCTCTGTTTCTCTCTCTCTCTCTTACGAATAAACATTTTTTTAAATTTTAAATGCTGATTCTGACTCAGTGTTTTGGGGGGGCTCCCAGGTGCTCCCCGAGATGCCAGACCACACTTTGAGAAGCGTCTCTGATTTCTCTTGGGCGGCATCCCACCTCCCCTGAAGTTGCTGGGCTGTGGCTCGGAGCCGCCACAGGGCCGAATGCACTGGCACTCCAGTGCCGGCCTGGCAACAGGGCTGTCTGCTGATTTATTTATTCCCTCCCACTACCACCAGGGGAAGAGGCTCCACAGACATGCCACATCGCGTTTACAGAGAGAGCCTCGGAAAAGTTAAAACTGCAAGTTTTGGGTTTTTTGTTTTTGTTTTTTTTTTTTTTTAGTTGCATCAGCAGCGCTTTAGAATCACACATATCAGGGGAAAAGTGGGCTAAGAGAAATTCATAAAACGTTAAATGACACTGTGTCAAGACACGGATAGAGGGAGAACAGTAATTAAAGTAAACAGCACATCAAAATTCTGGCTAAAGCCCTGATTTAAATTGAAAGTAAATGCAGGAACTGATCGTGTAGCCTTGTATCAATGTGTCTCCAGGAGCCTTTTAAGAATATTAATAATTATGGAAGTATAATGGCTGAATATCAATGATCATTTTTACAGCAAGTGACAGTTCAGAGGGAGAAGAAAAGACTCTAGAAACTTCCAAAGACGCCAGCCGCTTTGATCTTCCCAGCACCGTGTCCCCTCCAGGGGAGGGGAAAACAAATTCGGCGTCCTGCCGTGTGAGGCGCAGAGGCCACTGGGACAGGGCTCCCTGGCCCTGACTGCGGCCCTCTTCCTCCTCATGCAAGACACCTGCTGAGCTCCTGCAGGTTCGCAGCCCCGTGAGTCCTCGCCATCTCTAAAAATACTCTCGTCTGGCCTTAAAGTTTCTGAAGTTCAGCAGTACAAATCCAAAAGTGACACTGCAAAGCACCATACTGACTTTTCAAGAAAGGTGCTAGAAATGACACAGCTGGATGGAAAGATGGTCCTCTTACTGCAGGGGCGAAATGCCCCCAATATGTCAAAAAGCCTGGAGAGCCCAGGGGTCATTTCTTCACACCCCGTGCAGGCCAACCTGCCTCCTCTGACGCTGGAGTTCCCCACATTGCCTGTGAATGCAGTGGGCAGGCCGGCTGCTCAGAGCCCAGACGGAAACACAGAAGCGCTGTTTTTTCCCTTCAGGCTCAGCCCCAGGCTGACTTCTGTTTACTTGATTTTCCAGTGAGATAGGGGATCCCACTGCTGCCGGTTCTACCCCACTGCCCCCTGGGTCCAGGTCCCAGTGCACTCTAGGATTCTCCTCAGGCACAAGGTTACCTTCCTCAAAGTGTGTCCTCTCTCCTCTCCTGTTTTCTCCCAGGTGGTGGTCACATCCAAAACGGTGCCCTCATCCTGGGCCAGGCTGCCCAGGGCCACTCTGGACCAGGGACTGGATGGAAGGGCTCATTCTCTCCATGTCTCTGTGGCTCTGGCCCCAGCTTTCCCGGGGTCGCTGGTGTGTTGGGTTGGCTGTTGCCGCAACACTGTTTAGACAAAATCTTCGTAGCACAAAGCAGTCACATCCAGCTGCCCAGAGAGCTCTGGAGTTTGAGCTCAAGCCCATCTAACAGTAAAGCATCGCTTTGCTTTCCCCAGTGACCTTGTATCTCTTGGGGTGATCTCATGAGAAGTGACAATTTCAAGGACAGGGTCTATCTGGTCATTTCTGCATCCCTGGGCTCAATATAATAACTGACTAAATTATTGCATTATAATAAACTATGAAACCATTTTATTATTAACAATAGTCTCATATGAATGACATTATTATTCTAGTCATTGCTGAGAATCCTCCTCCCCAAACCTCTGGCTCCGATTGCCATTCCTGTAGGAACCTGGGCTCCTAGTGGAACAGGCTGTAAGGCCCCCGAGGCCAGGTGCGAGGCCCTGGGATTAATGAGGTCCCCCTTTCCTGGTGCTCACTGGAAACCAGCCGCAGGCCCCTCCCTCCTGTACTGTCGTGATTCACCTTGGGGCAGCCGCTCCTCCCCGTCCTCTCTGCTGGGAGCTCAGGCCTCCTTCACTTCCTCAAAGAGTTGCCTGCATCAAAGTAGCTACTGTTTCCAGCATCTTTCTTTCACAATCTTTTTTGTTCTTTGCTTTTGATCCAACATATGCTAGGGGCCTGGCTCTTGTCTCCCAGCTTGTGAATAAATGGGGGCACCTAGGGAGGCGGCGGCAGCCAGGCCCCCTGGTGCCTTGTCCTTCTCCATCTGGGAATTGGAGGGGTCCAGTGGCTTGGACCTGTAAGTGGCCTCAGGTCTAGTGAGCAAAACCTAGCTTGGAGCCCAGAGGCTGGAGTGCCGATCCTGGTCCCTTCGGCAACAAGGGAGGTGGAGTTTGGCCAAGCCGGTGTCCTTTACCTGGTGGTTCACCAGGCACGGTGCAGGGCTCTGGGTCTCCAAAGGTAAATGAAATCCCATCCGTGACCTTGAGGTGACCGCAGAAATGTGAGCAGTAGGTATGAGAATACATACAAGTCATGGGGGAGGTGACATTGGGCTGAGCCTTAAAGGATTACGTAAGAGCTGGGGCTGGGCACCGGGCAGGGTCATCCGAGGGTGGGCAACAGCCTGGAGGGATGGAAGAGTGTGATGTCCTCAAGGAAGTGAAGATTATCTGCTATTTCTGGAGCAGAGAGTTAGGAGGGAAATGGAAGGTGGGGATGGGGAGGCAATAGGCAGGCGCCATCGCAAACTATGCCAGAAGTTTGGGAAGTGGAGAGGTACAGGCAGAAGTGTTTGTCAGTGAGGAATTCTCACAGGCTAGAGTGACAGGAGGGGCTTGAGGGAGGACCCGACGGCAGCGAGGACAGTGTGGCAGCGTCTCAGCCAAGACTGCCTCAGTGCTGTACCCGTGCCACTTGGGACTGTCAACTTGTGGTAGCATGCAGCACGTCCCACAGCATCCCGGCCTCCACCCACCACACCACAGCACCATGCATCCCGGCAATCAAAACGTCACCAGCAATGCCAAAGGGGTGCTGCCATTGCCTGGGCCCCGTTTCAGCCTGCAAGTGTGCACACCTGCCCCCCAAATCCACCTCCCTCAGTGTCCCCTCAGCCACTGGACAGCCCACTGCCCAGCCCACACCCACCTTCTCTCCCACCCCTCAACCTTCCGAGCCTGGGCTCTGCTCCCAGAACACAGACAGCACCCCAGGGCTGGGGGGCCTGGGAATCAGCACAGGGGTGGCAGGGACAGAGGGCATAGGGCTTTGTCCCAGGGGATCACGTTAATTACCGCACCGGGCCTGCTGCCTTGCTCCGTTGGTAAACACTCAGGGTTCCCTTCCCCCACCTCTCTTCCCCACCCCGTGCAAAGTGCAGGCAGTCCAGGGATTCCGGGGCCCATGTTTCAGGTCCTGCACTCAGCCTGGAGACTAGTAACTGCCACAGGCAGCAAGCAGCATAACAGACATCATCAAGACTCAGGTGAGCAAAGGCAGCTGAGCTCCGTAGAGCCAACGGCCGCTCAGCACTGAATAAAGCAGGAAGAAGGGCACAGCCTGCCCCTCTGGGGGGGCTGCACCCTCATGGGGAGACACAGCCCCAACACCCACTTTAGTCAGGCGGGTAAATGTGGCATGTGCAATGGCGGTGTGCACAGGAGGGCGGTGGTCCTAGGAGCACCCTACACCCATTCTGCAGAGGGAGCCGCAGGCTCAGGGGCTCCGCCCCAGGGTGCTCAGCCACTGGCCCTGCACCTGTGTGGTCCTGTTTATCTCACGGGGCTGGCATCCCTGCTGGGATGGTGGCACCTTGTCCACCAGTGGCACCGCCCTGCAGCATCATCACCCTGTCCCACCCAGCCCTTATGACCCTGTCCATCTCTGTGGCTCTGATGTGCCCCATCCCATAAACAGTGCCCAGGTCCCACTGCAAGGTGGGACGTGCTGGGGGCTCCTGGGCAGTGTCGCTGGGCTTCTCGAAGAGCTGTTGGGTGTGGGGTCAGCGCCCTGCTGCCTGCAGACTCTCTACCTGGGTCTGTGCCTGATTAGGTGCTCAGACACAGGTGTGCCCTGCACCCCTCCCCCACTGGAAGTCACTGGGTTGGCCTCTCCATCCTCACAGAGACAGTTAGCAATTGTAGAAATGGATGAAGCTAAGTCAAATCTGATTTTCTCAGGGAGCTAAATTGAATTCTCCACTTGGTGAGGCAGACAGAGAGAATTAGAAAAAAGAGGACCAGAAACACAGCTCAGCCAGGGTGGGGTGGCCAGACGCTCAGGGGGGCGGGGAGGGCAGGGTGCAAAGGAGGGGGAATTGCAGAGGGACACGCTGGCCAGGCGAGTCAGGCACCAGGCACCTGTGGCCAGCGGCCCAGTTCCCAGCCTTGGGGCCTCCTACACACCACGAAAGCCAAGTCCCCCAGGTTTAGACTCAGCACCAAGCAGGGGACCCTCCATGTGCTTATGTTAATGGTAAGACCTGGCAACTCTGAGACCCTCCTCCTGGGGAGAAGGCAAACCCTGTGTCTCTAGGGGAGAACACTTTCCAAGGGGGGGCGGGAGGTGAGGAGGAAGGGCGGGACCGCCGGCCTGCTGTGCCGAAGGGTACCCAGTCCAGTCTCCTGTGGGAGCTGCCCTAGCAGGTGCCTCTCTTGGGGAAACACCAGTTGAACCTGAGCCTTGGCTGTTGTTCTCAGTCATTTCACGATCATCTGTACGGACTAGTTTGTACCTGTGAAGCTCTGTGCCGGGCACTGGGAGTTCGGAGCTCAGCCCCTGCCTGCCTCAAGAGCCCCCAGTCTGGTGGGGAAGACCGGCTTATCTAAATGAACCTGACAGACTGACCTCTGATGGAGGCATGTCGCAGAGGGTACGGCTTCTCAGACAGCTGGCTCCTTGCGTGAGTGAGTGAGAAAGAGAGGAAAGCTTTCAAGAGAAGGGCTCTGAGCCAAGCCTTGCAGGGTGAGTAGGAGTTTTCCAGGAAGAAGGTGGGGCTGGGGGTGTTCCTAGCTCAGGGAACAGCATCAGCAAAGGCCCGGCGTGTTCACAGGCAGTGTGGGGTCCGCTCGGTGGTCCACTGAGAGAAGGGATGAACTGATAGCTGTGGGAGAAGGGCCTGGAAGGGTAGGCTGGAGTCATTCCAGGCCATCTGGAGAAATTTGGACTCCTCCACGAAGCCAAAAGTGTATCACCAGAGAGATCCCAGAAGAAAGGCGGGCATTTCTGAGAGAAAAATTGTAGAAAACACATCACAGATCCTTCAAAAGTTTCTGAGGGAGTTTAGGCTTAATGTCTCCTGTAGAATCCCTGGCTGGCAGAGCTTTAAGGAACTCAAGAGCACCCGTACCGGCGGCTGTCAAAGTGGGTCCGTTGAAGCTCCAGGGTTCTGCAGACGGGTCTCAGAGACCTACTACCAGGTGCTGGGCTTAGAGTGGGAGGAAGGGCACTCAGCCACTCAGCAGGATGGTCCTCAGGGACCCCAGGACAGAGCCCACGGGCACTGAACACCCACTCCTGGGGTCTTCCTGCAAGAGCAGGGCAGGCATGGTCGGCCCTGAAGTAGCATCCTGTGACAGCCTGTCCCACCGCTGGCCAGCTGTCCCCCAAACAAGGCTGGTCTCCAAGGAAAGCAGCACAGGGCCAGCCAGATTGGTGGTGAGCAGGGGCCAAGGGACAGGCATGAGTGACAATATTTGGATTTATGGACTAGCAACAGTGACATGTAAGGATATGTAAAAAAAAAAAAAAAAGCCCAAGCACTTGTCAGCCCAGCTCCGGATCCCCGACAGTATGCTTTGTGTCCAGAGTCAGAGCATCGGGCCGCTAATGCACGGGCCCGAAATGGGCCTTTTTGTTTTGCTTTGATCACTCCCAATGGCTCCCTCTGCCAGATACACCAGATCTTTGATCTCTCGGCACTGATGTTAAGTGTCTGGAGCTCAACAGCATCTCCTTGAGATTAACTCTTCGTGGCACGCCCGGCACCATGCTGTCCTCTCCCATACATCACAGCTGGGCCCCGGGTCCCCCCAGCCTGCTGCCTCAGCGGTCACCCACTGGCTTAGGCAATAACCCCCTCTGCCCTCCCCTCTCCCGACCACCCCTCACTAACACCCTCTTGGCTAAACCCTGGGTGAAGTGAAAATGTTACCAGTCAGAGCTTTGATTCCTCAGTCAACCATTGTCTAGGTAAGGGACCTTAGGGAAATCCCTCACCTCTCTGAATTGTGTCTCTTCATCTTAAAATAGGAATGAAGATGCCGACTTCCTCACTTAGCACACTGCCTGACACAAAGTAAAGGTGCCGTGAAGGTCTATCCAATGTCCAACTAATTAGTGATAAAGAGGAATGCAGGGAAGTTGTTATTCAGGTTATTCAAAAGTCCAGTAAGAACTCTTGGCACATAAGCAGGCCTTGGTCTTGCTTCCCAAACTTGGCATTCAGACGATGTCTCGTTGGAATGCACAAGAGGAAAGAAAGGCCTCCATAGGAAGGCAGCTAAAAGACACACCTGGATTCAGTCTCACCATGGCATAGCTACTGAGCAGCTATAGAGACGTCTCCATCCCTCAGGAAGAGAAAGGTTTTGCTGCAGCTGGAAATTCAGAGCACCCACTCACCTCATGGCAGCCCCGCCCAGATCCTACCCCGATCTTCAGAGAGGGCTGATAGGGGGTGACACGGCGCAGAACCTCTAAGGTGCACATCTGCCAGCTCACTCCCTGCACATCTTGTCCACAAGAGGAATCAGCGATGACAGAGTCTGCTGTGTGAGTGTAAGTGTGTGTGTGTACTGAACGAGGGCCCTGACGTGTGCTGACTTGCACGTGCCGCAGCACCGGTGTTTAAGGTCTAGGGAAACAGAACCAACTTCCAGGGGATGGAAGCAAGAAATCTCACGCAGGAAGCCGTCCTCCCCTGGCCAATGGCAGAAGATACCAACCTCTGAAGGGTGAGAGGGGGTTAAATTCCTCCCCTCCCTTGTCTCCCAGGTCACCCATGGGGTCAGAAAGAATAGGGGGTGGTCTCCATCTCTGTCCTCAGCAGGAGGCTCGGCTCTGAAAGAGCCAGGCAAAACGCAAAGGCTCACAGTAGACCGCCGCACCTTTCTTGTTCCGTCGTGTGAGGTCATGGATCTGCCCACACCTCCATTAACCGCCGTGGGGCCTCATGAAAGCTCTCAGGTTGGCGATCTAGTTTCTGGCGACTGTGTTCTTGCATGGAAGACACCCCCCAAGAACCCTATGTGGAGCAGTAACAGGGATAGCCCCTCTCTAGAACAATAACAGCTTCTCTGATAGTGTTTGCCAGCTGTGTGCTTGTTTCCCAAGTCCCAGCAAGCATTTGTGCTGGCCTCTTTCTTCCTTCTTTCCCTTCTCCCCTCCTTTTCACATCATATGTCATTTACACAATCCAACAAAAATGAATGAGCATCTTCTGTGTGATCAGACACCAGTCTAGATACTAAGAATATAAACAAATAAGGCACAGTCACAACTCTGAAAAAGCTCACAGTATGGAGGAGTATAAAATATTACATTTGCTGTGTTTGCTCTCCTAAGGCCTTAATTTTTTAAATAAAGAAGTGCTTTCTTGCTGACAAAGGTAAGGTGCAAGGTATTGTCGGCCCTAAGGGCTTAATGGGCCCACAGAGCTTGGGAGTCAAAAGGCCAAGGAGAACGGGTTTCATGAACTACGGAAACGAGTCCTGAAAGTACAGACTCAGGAGAACCGGTTTTAAAACACTGTTACCTCTTCATACCAGAGCGGGACAGAAGGGGACATGACCCCTCCCTCTCCACAGTCCCCCACCCCTCCATGCACACGGTATCCTCTGGGTCAGCCCCGGCCCCTCTGCCTTCCACTATTCCACGGACATGACTGAGCACAGCTAGAACAGGCGGGCTACCCAGGACGCGGTGGGCAAGTCCGTCCGTGTTCACTGAGGATGGACCGTGGGCCAGCACCGCAGGCGCTGAGGGAGATGCTGGGACGAAATCACAGCCCCCACTCACCATGTTCTCAGTAGAAAGGAGGTGCCCTACGTGGGCCGAACACCACATTCCACACGCAGCACAGAGCACAGGAAGAGGGGTCAGGGCTGGTTCTGTCTTGGGCAACCAAGGACCATTTCATGATAGAGGTGACCCCTGGAGCATACCAGTGGGAGAAATGAGACTTGGTGCGAAGACAGCTGTGCTCCAAGGTAGAACTAAAGAACCACTGGGCATAAATGGGTAGGAGAATACAGCCGGCTAGGGCAAGGGGCGCTTCTGGAAGAGGCAATATCAGAGCCAGACCTTGCCAGCGGGGAGAATTTTCAACACTTACTCATTCAGCAGATATTTACTGAATAGCTATTACATTATTCTAGGTAAGAGGGAGTGCAATAATTTAAAAGACAAACAAAAAATCCTTGCCCTAAGGAGTTCACATGCTAGCAGGGAGGACAGAAAATGAACCATATAAATAAGCTAGAGCAGAGGTCAGCAGACTTTTTGTGGAAAGAAGCAATTGGTAAATATTTCAGTCTTTAGGGCCATATGGTCTTTGTCACAACCACTCAGCTCTGCTGCCATGACTGAAAGGCAGCTCCAGACGATTCAAACGTGAACAGGCCTGACTGTTCCAATAAAGCTTTATTTGCAAAACGAGGTGGGCTGGCTTTGGCTCACAGAGCATATCTGTGAGCCCCTGATGTCGTATGTTAAATAGTCAGACGTGCTAAAAGGAAAACGTAAAGCAGGCAAGTAAAAATAAAGATGAGAAAAACTGGAGGAACGGGTTGAAATTTTAGTAGAGATGCCAGAGAAAATATCTTGAGGAAGGTGACTGAGACTTCCAATATGAAATGAGGGAGCCAGCCATTCACATGCTCAGGAGAGAACCTTCTGACAGAGGGGAAAGCAAGTCCAGAGCCCTGGAGGTCAAAACAAGTCAGCCAGGCTCAAGAGTAAGCGAGGAGGTAGTGTTTTCAGGCAGACAGAGTTGGTAGCAGCCTTGAACACAATACTCTCAGGAGACCTGACCAGATTCACAGAGAAAGACTTCCCTGCAAGCTCCTCTCTCCAGACCAGGGCACACACAGGTGGCTCAGACTTTCCCCTGCCAGGCTCCACCAGGACATCGGCCCTGTGCAGCTGTCCTCGGTCCTGAATGTGCTGGTGGCCCCTATGGCTCTGCACAGCCTGAAGCCGCAGCCATCCCCCATGTGATGACTGCCATCACCCCCCCTTCAGTGCAGAAGCTCCCCGGGGGCCCTCAGGCTCACCCCCAGCTCCTCCAGGCAAGCCCAGGGTGCAGCTGCAGCCTCCCATCCTCTCTTTGTCATCATGAGGAACAGGCTCCTCTTCTGTTGCCAGAGGAGCACTTATCACAGGCTACATGTCTGTTCCTCAGAAATCTTTCAGCAAGGTGCTAGAACGCTCATTTTGCAGGCGAGGAAACTGAGGCAGGGACCAGTCATTGCCGCCACCACAGTTCAAATTCAAGTGCCAGGACTGGAGATGGATCAGTCTGGACTCCATGATCTTTCCAAATCACCAGGACACTCCCCACTCAGCACTCAGCCAAAATTGTTCTCATTTCACGGCCCCTCCCTCACCAGCCCAGCTGAGCCCCCGTTAGCTTCTTGCTTAGGGGTCTCAGCTCCTCTCTCCTTATGTGTGCATCCAGGTGCAGGGTGGCAGCAGCAGAGATGGCAAGAAATGGCCATTTTCTAGGGGGAAAAGACTGAATGTCAAGGGTTAGAGAAGGAGGATGACTTCTAAGGTTGTAGCCTGAGCAAGAGGAATAACACCATGCTATTTATAGAGACGGGGAGGAACCAGGGAGTCTGGGGCTGGTGGGCAGGGTGTGGAGAGAACTGGCTGAGAATCAGGAGTTGGCTTCGGATCGGTGCCATTCCAGGTTCCATGAGACACGCAAACGGAGACATCAGGCAAGGAGATAATCTTCAGCATGTGGGTAGTGTTGGAGGCCACGGCACTAACGCAGATAAGCTGGGGGTGAATGCAGGGCTCTGAAGAGCCCTGAGGCCCTCCAACACTTGGTTGTCGGGGAGACGGGGAGAGCCAACAGAGGAGATGGAGGAGGAGCTGCTGTGAAGGGGACCGAAAGGATGGATCATCCTTCCAGAGGCTCAGGGAAGAAAGCATTCCAACAGGAAGAGCTGACCAACCAGGTGAACTGAGAGCTGACCACTGGATTTGACAGAAACCTTGAAAGAACTGTCTCAGGGAGGAGCTGGGAGCAACATCAGAGTGAGTGGGTCCCAGAGAGCGTGGGCGAAGAGGAAGTGGAGAGGGTGACAGAGAGCTCTTTTGAGTTACAGAAAGAGAGCTCAGGAAGACCTGTAGCCAGAGGGAAACGAGGGTCAAGAGAGATTTTCCGTGTTGTAAAACTTAGAGATATCACAGCATATTTGTAAGAAGATGATTAAATAGAGAAGGGGAAAGGGTGGCCCTGAGGGAAAGGAGACAAACCGGGGGATCGCTGTCATTGGGTGGGAGACAGGGACTGGAATTCAGCACCAAAGGCAAGGGTTTGGTCGCGGGGGGCAGAAGACTCAATGAAGCCCTCTAGTATCATTCTAACGCGGATGCCTGGCCAGGGTGGCATTACCCGGAGCTGTGAAACTCTGTGAGATCCCCTGGTGAACTTGGGAAATAACTTCCTGTCTAATTTTCAGCTTCTTTGTCTTAAAAATTAGCTTACTGTGCCTACCTCACACAATCATTGTGAAGAGGAAATGGAATAATATGTTCAGATCACAGCGCTTATTCCATTGTAGGGGTTCAGCAAGGCTAGATTCCTCCGGCCCTCCCTCCCCTAGCTTCCTTCCCGGCCACCAGGGTTTCTCTGTGGCTCACCTTAAGAAACATGGGTGGCCCTTCTGCTTCCAGCGCAGCCTGGAAGCCAGCGGGGCTGGAAGCTGGAGCAGCTGTGAGCTGTGCTTCTTCGGAAAACACTTCTCTCTAAATGTTTCAGCAGATTTTTGCCTGTGAATTTGATGAGTCCTTTTTCAATGGTGACTTTTCATTTCTGCACCGCCTCCTGAAGCTTGGTTCTGTAACCTGCACCTGCTAGCTGCTAGGATCTTTCCAGAGCTACTTCCCACTGAGTGGAGCCCAGCCAGGGGGCCAGTATCTCCCCCAGGGCCCAGTGCAGGAGAGGGGATGCCAGGCTTCAGTTTCAGGCTGGCTTGAGTTGGTGGTCTCCCTCCTGACCCAGCCTGTGCAGCCAGGGTGGGACAGAGGCCCCAGCCCAGGCTGCAAGCCCCTCTTTTAGCCTGAGCTCTGTGATACTCCCTTGCCCAGGTAGAAGATCCATCAGCCCATGACCCAGAAAGACGGGCTCTTGTCATGAGAAAAGGGGCATTTTAACTTCCATCCACGAACCTCTCGAGGAAAAAAATTTCAAGTTCTGTCAAAACAGGTTAGCATCTTAGCGATCATGGCTCACTACCATCTGCATTTGTCCCATTTGTGGCATTTATGATGGTTACCCACATTAATTATTTTGCTGCTAAAGTCCCTTCTAATTTCTGAATGCTGTTATTTCTAAGAAAGATGGATATTAAATATGCCACATATCAGCACAGGGTAGCATTATGACACACTATTAAGTTCAGATGCTCAGGCTTGGCAGAAAATAACTTTGCTATTTGTAATCACAATATCAAGTGTTTTACACTGTGGCTCAAAATGAAGGATAGCATTGATGGAAACTGATTTCTTAGCTGTGTAATAACTCGAAAGTCACCCAGAAAGACAGGCTGGGTGGCTGGGCCACCTGAGGACAGAGATGAGGGCGAATGGGAGAAGAGAAGTGCAAGAAAAGTGATTCCAAAGCACAATCACACCTGCCTGAGGGAGCTTTGAAAAGGACCCATTTTCAGAGAGAACTCCCAGAGATTCTGGTTCAATAGGTCTAAGGTGAGGTATAGCCAGCTTCTAGAACATTCTGTCCCTCCTGGTTCTCACAGCTGTTTGAGCCCCATAAGAGAATTTATGGAAAGGTGAAGAACAGTGCTCCCCCAGAGGAGAGCGACACATTCCAAGTGATTTAGCTTACAAACTGTGCTCACACATCCACAGGGTCACTGGATCTCATACACGCAGCCTGGGAAACTTTATTAGTACCATGACCCGAACAAAACAAGACATAATTCTCCTCCCAAATCCAGCCCACTCCTCTGAAAAGACACCAGTGGGCTGAACACGCGAAGGACAGACCTGAAGGTGAGGTCCAGCATGGGTGTCTATGGAAACCAAAGAAGGCTCACTTTGTGAGACTCTTCATTTAAAAGCAAGCAGTATTCCAGATTCTGATCTGAGGGGTTTGGTGGGACTGAATGCCTCTTCAAGGTCCCTTCCTGCTCATTCATTTGTCGAGAATGTACATTTCCCC